>BDMV01000004.1:40614233-40633729 GCA_008326285.1 Oryza officinalis
CGAGATCTTTCCATCATGTACTCATGAACCCAAAACGGGGCTCGTATGCATATTTGGCGGTCATTTGAAGTCACCATTGTAGCAGGTGGCTGAATTGGATTCCAACACTTGGACAACTTGATCTTGATGTGAGCAATGGTCGTATCAATGGTAGCCATGGTCACATCAGGGAGTGAAGCTTCCACCTCATGGAACGACAGACCGGTTGAGTACAGCGGTCACATTGGCAGCGATTGCCCGGTCAGACCGGCAACTCCACGGCGGTTGGACCGGGGACAACATCAGGCAACGATAGCGAAGGCAGGGCTGTTGGACTGGGGCTACTACACTGGTCAGACCAGCAGCGTTAGCGTGGTTAGACTAGCGGAGTTACACTGGTCAGACCGATCTCTATCGAGCTTCGAGGGTAACTTTTAATTTTAATTCCGCTAAAAGTTTTTGATTTTTTTCCTACCATTCATCCTCCTCCGGTAGGCATAGTTCTTGTTGTTCAATCTTACATAATTCTTCAATTATTTTATTAACCTGAGAGATATGGAAACACAGTAATTGATTGTGCTTTCAATGGTACTATTCCTAATGTGGTGGTGGTGCTGCAAGCTGTGGCTAATGAGGGTGGTTTGTGTTGTTTAGCCGGAGTCCATGTGCTCCATTCTAAGTCACTTATCCCGGCAATGAGTTAGTCTTCGTAGGTTTATTGGTTAGGCCTCACTTATGTGTGACGCTTGTTGGGAAGTGTTCTTGGTGGGAGAGGTTTCTTTATCATTTCTTTGTAAATATTTCTCCTTAACGAAATGAAACATACTTCTCATACGGTTTTTGAAGAAAAAAAAGTAATAACACTGCTTGTTATAAAGGAGATGGCAGTGATGAAGCGGAACCTATTGCCTATTATGTATTAGTATAATTGAGTGGCCTGACAATAAAGTTGGAAATCATTTACCATATCCACACAACACTAGTCAGCGTTTATTTTTGATTAATTTTAAGGGGATATTAGCCAAGAACATAGAGAAGTTTGGGGAACACCCCAAATATATGTTCGAGAAAGAGCACCTGGTACACATAATTGAATTCAGATCTTCGTTGTGTCTGGTTCCTATTCGTCTCATGCCTCCTCAAGTTGAAAGACATGAACTTCCTAGACAGAAGCAGCTTCCTCATGTGATGTTCGGGGACCTGCTAGTTGCTGGATTTGAGGTAGTACCCAATGAGGAGTTTGAGATCGTCTCCTGGGAATCATGCCACATCCATATACTAAGTATATACACTCTGTTTAAGTTTATGTCGAGGAGAAGGCTGTATGTTCTACCCCGACTGGAAAGAGTAGATCCAGCAAGTAATAGGTTTGATCTGTACAACAAATATATATGCTCTTGTACTGATTATCTGCTCCTTCGAAATTAGTCAGTTTTGTTCCTTGAGAAACAAAAGAAAATTAAAAGCATAAACTTAGTTCAACTAGTCTACATTTTCTGCAGAATATAGTGCTCCACGCATGTTGCATGCTAGGGATGCAAACGCGGCTCATAAACTTGTTGTACCACTTCCGTTTTCATTTTTTTCGAATCAGAATTAAAATTGAAAACTCCGGATACAAAAATAGAATTTAATATTATCGGATATGGATACAGAGTGAATACAAATTGGATCAAATACGGTAACCAATATTTATCGAAATATGAGAAAAAAACTCTAACTGAGCTTTGCAAATCAAGAAAGCGATGTCTACCTTTTCTTTAGAACATAGTGCTTCATGCATATTGCAATTTCAAGTGGGATAAGCAAACATAGCACTGTACACAGTTTGATGGCATATTGGGTGGTTTCCTTTAAAGCTTGCATTTTACACATTTTTTAGTGGCACGCTGAGTACGAAAGTACTCACTTCCCTACCGTTGTTTTTCTCCCTTTTTTGAGTCCAGATTGAAGACAATGAAGATTAGGGTTTCATTGCTAGACCCAAGCTGCTGCCCTGTGGATTGGTGTCCTATTTATGCTAAGGGTGTGTTCAGGTGAGCAGGTTAGGATATGCTCATCCTCGCATGCAAAACAAAATAGCTCATTAACATATGATTAATTAAGTATTAGTTATACAAGAACTTGTAACATGGATTAATATGATTCTTTAAAGCAACTTTCCTATAGAAATTCTTTTGCAAAAAATATATAGTTTAATAGTTCGGGAAACATGCGCACGAAAAAATAGGGGGTAGAAGTTGGGAAATGATAGTACCGAATGAAGCATAAGTTTCGCTGCTGCTGCTTTTGATTAAGGGTTGTATTTTAGGAATTACCCGAAGATGTAACAAAAAGGTATAACTTATTATTAGCATTACAATGATTTATTTTATTACCACAAGCAGCATCTATATCCTGGGACATGGGACTAGTACCAGCAAACATAGTTCAGCAGGAGACGGTTTACCGTTCACCTACAATGCACCTTCCTCTGGCCTCTTTGGAAAAAAATGTATATCTAATATTTATAACACTCTGGATGTGATCCAATGTAACTAATGTTCTTTCAATTAAATAAAATCGATCTGTCATGTGTGTAGTTTATATTCAATATTTCTATTTAAATATAACTAAAGGTAATATTACTACTATGGACCATGTTAACATGAAAAGGCTATTCACCTATAGGTTATGCGCCCTTCACCGCACGTGCAGGTTTCGCTTTCCTATTTCTTCTTTTTTTTCACCTTGCATAGTTTTCTTTTTGTCGGTAAGCCTATACACCTAAAATTTATACACCTAAAGTTTATACATCTAAACTTTATATAGCCAAAGTTTATACACTGAAAATATATATGTCCAATTTAAATGGGGATTTGGATACGGTTTCAAATGGTATATACATAATGTTCTACACCTGTAGTTTATGTGTGTAGAAAGTTTCAACGTATATATTTATATGTACAGACTTTATACACACAAATATCTGTTTTTTTTAAAATCCCTTTATTTGCATTTTTTAAACTTATTTATTGAATTCGTTTTCAAAATCAATCGATATGGTCTGCTCATTCTAAAAGGAGCCGGCAATGATGAGGCGGCATCTATTACCTATTCTATATGGAGTAGTATAATTGACTCCCTTGCCAATCAAGTTGGAGACCTTTTATCTCATCCACGCGGCACTAGTCAGCATTTATTTTTCATTAATTTGATTTTACTTTCCTCATCAACACATTAACTTGTTTGTTGTGACACTTGTGGTGTGCATTTCTTTTTTCTTATTATTGTGTAATGCAAGATATTGAAATAATGTGTGTAGTTGCTATCGGACCATGGACATTTGATGCTGCCAACCTGATATTTTGGTAAAGAATAACTCCAGTAGTGGTTGAGATTACGGGTGCACCAACTCTGACAATATCTCTTTATTTTGGAAGGAGTAAATTTTACTTTGGGCTACTTTTATCAACCAAAGTTTTACAATGGACTAGGCTAGATCCATCTTTTCACATAACACCACATATAGGTACAATCATTTGCACTTTGGACTAGGGTTCACAACTTATGTGTTGATATCTTAATTTCCAAGCAATATAATTTGATCTTTGAATGTTCATATGTAGTAATGAAATTCCATTTGTTTTATAGGATGTAGTATAACCTAGCTACTACATTTGATGTTCTTGTGCTAACTTGTAAACCCCAGTCCAAAGTGCAAAGTGTGGTAACTATATGTGGTGTTGTGTGAAAATATAGGCTTGGTCCTAGTCCATGTTGAAACTTAGGTTATTAAAGGTGGCCCAAAGTAAAATTTACTCATTTAGAAGATTATGCAGTTGTACCACTAGATATGTTAACAAGAACAATGACCAAAGCTAAAATGATCTCTGAAATATGAACCAACCTGCAGAATTACTTTTTAGTGGCAATCTGCAGCTATCACAATAACTAAAATTTGTATGGCAGACTGTCTATTGAATAACTCATCTTCGTATGTGGGCAGGGTGAGAGGTAATGTGTCGAAGAAGCCCTCACTCTGGGGCAGAGCTAGCCGTGTTCAATGGGGTCAGCTGACCCCAACAAAATTATAAAATCTTTTAGCAAAACATTGTTCCTGTTTAACATTCACCATGTCATGAAAGGGAGCTGAGGACAATGATATTCTCGGTGTGGCTTCGTCACTGCCCTCACTAGAAAGTAGTGAACGGCATCTCTACAATGCACTATCTGCCCAGCCTCAGAAACAATTGGTCACATAAATACTCAGATGTAAACTTGTTGGGGAACTGTCAAAGAAGATGGATCTAAACAATCAGCAATTAGGTCAAGCAATATACTTCAATTTGTTGAAAATATTCTGGCTTCATCACCGGATTATTTAAAGTCCGGCTGGCCTATTTGTTTTGCAACATGCACACACATTCTATGGATATCACATAACAAATTCACTTTCAGCATATCAATGACAATGATATCAGACAATGCTTAAATCTTTGGAAATATCAAGTCAAAAGACAAATCACACCATCGGCTGATGATTCATCATTGGATTGCTAAAGTAAGCTGTGACCTTCTGTTGTATTTTCTCATTTCTTTGCATTTTTCTTCATAATTTTCTCTACCCTGTATGTTCTCTTTTTCAGTATTTCTCTTATTTTGCCACTTGGCTTGCCCACGTAGACATCTTTGTAACACATTGACCCTGGATTCCTTTTCCAGTCGCCATCTTACAATATATACAGAGCTATTATTTATAGGTGTGCCTGAGCTTGGAAGCAAAGCTTTGTAACAAGAAACATTGACTCACTTCAAAAGTTCAGCAAGCTACCCTCACATACAAAAAACAGAACATAGCAAAGATATATATATGGAGGCTGCCTTATCTGTGATTGCCGGTGAGCTAGTAAATCGATTCATCTGCTTTTTGACCAAGAAGTACACAAACATGACAGGTACAGATGAGAAGTTGGAAAGATTGCAGAAACTCTTGCTGAGAGTGCACACTGTCGTGGAGGAGGCGGATGTACGATACATCACCAATAGTAAGATGCTAGTGCAACTCAAGATGCTTGTGGATCACATGTTTGAAGGGTATCACATTCTAGACACCCTTAAGTATAGGTCCCTTCCGGAGAGTGTTGAAGATGTGGAAGGGAGTGATATGACCATGGCTACCATTGATACAATCATTGCTCACATCAAGATCAAGTTGCCCAAGTGTTAGAATTCAATTCGACCACCTGCTACAATGCTGACTTGAAACGGCCGCCAAATATGCATACGAGCTCTGTTTTGGGTCCATGAGTACTTGATGGAAAGACCTCGAAGTCCTCTTTCCAACGGATCTAGTCTCATTACCAAATTCCTTCTCAGTCATCCGCAATCACAAAAACAAGGTGCTGCATCACCTACAATGGGTCTATGAGCTTGTAACTTTATCTGGGACCCCGGCTCAGGTGGGGCCCAGGTGGGGTGCGCCCAAACCTGGTGGAGCACGACCTAGACACCCCTTGGTCGTCCTCCCACTCCTTTAAATAGCTAGGTACCCCTTTAGGGTTTCTCGGGTTTTGTTAGATTAAAGTTTTAGCCATTGCTACTTTTTTTGTAGTTACGTGTGTTGGCTAGACCACCTAATTACTTGTCTTCGGAACCTCACCTTATCGTGAGCTTTAATTCCTATTTGTAATTTAGATTGCTTTTATCTTGTTCTTACTTGTTTCTTCGATTTGTTTCCAGGAATAAGGTTGATTTGCACCAGCAAAATCAACAACCCACGGAGAGGTGTATTGATCGCTAAGGCGCAACACAACGTCTTGTACGGTTATAGTCAGATCGTCAACATTTCTCTCAAATCGTAGTTATTATCAACTCAATGAAAGATCGGGACAACTAAATCCCTGAGCGTGTCAAGTGGAGCTTAGGCTTTATCAAGTGGTATCAGAGCAGCTCAGGGTTTATCAAGTGGTATCAGAGCTTTCATTGCTCGGTGAGTTATTTATCTATCTATAACCAGAAAATAGCCATACAAAAAAATTGCATCCATTACCTAGCCATATTTGTGCCATTACATTGTTCTTTTCAGTTTTTGCATTGTTGAGTTTTGCGTTGCATCGTCGTGTCGTGATGCTGGTCTTAGCGTCTAGTCCGTTTAGAGTTTTGAGTTCTAGTCACGTTTAGTACCACTGTCACCGCCGTGTCTTCGTTGCCGGATCTTCTAAAATGGAATCGTGTCGTCGCTAGTGTTCTGTTTTTCTCATTTCGGACATTTTCTGTCGGTTGATTTTGGAGTTGCGTCTAGGATTTCTGTCGTGTGGTTGTGCCTTGTCGTGTGTGTTGTTGCCACGAGAAAGATAAAAGGAGGAGATAGTAGATTAGATTAGATTGCTTTTTTTTAAAAAGAAGAAAACAAAATCCGCACCAAAAAAAAGTAAGAAAGAAAAAAAAGAAAGAAAGAAAAGGAAAAGAAGAAAGAAAGAAAGAAAGAAAGAAAATAGAGTTGTGCTTGAATTGATCCTAGTGTTATCTTTTGGTATCGTTTGTGTCTAGGCTCGCGTCTCTAGTACGTTGTAGTCTAAGACCAGCATGGTACTGACTTTAAACAATTATTCAACTTTGCATTATCTGATTTGAGCATTTGCTATTTCTTTACTATATATTTAAACCTACCCAGAGCTCCACAGATTTGATTACAGCCGTACAACAAGTGTTTGCCAAGGCATCGATACATCCAACCTCCATTGGGGTGCTTGGTTGAGTCGGTGTATATCACCATTCCACTTACATTGGTAAAAACTTGTAAGAGCTTGGTTAAAAGCTTGAGTGAGTCTTTTGAGCCGCCACTATCCAGTAGTTAATAGGAACGTGCATATTTTTGTATATGTTTCTTGTTTTCTATTAACAATGGCAGGGTTACTCAAGACAATTGGGGATAACTATGCTCAACGTCGACATCTTCATCGAGACATGATGCATGATCAACATGACACATATGAGGTAAGTGACGTTGTTCTAGATAAGATCAAATCTGCACTACCTTATTTTGAAGGAAATTATGATCCTTATGCTTACATTAAATGGGAGCTAGTGGTTGATAGAAAATTTAAAAAGCATGGTTTGTTTGATAAACATATGGTTATGTGTGCCTCTTGTATTCTAATTAAAAATACTTCTTATGAATGGAAACATCTTTGTAGACATAACAAAATGCTTCAATCTTGGAAAGACCTGAAACGATATTTGAGACATGTTTATATTCCTGTGTATTATGCTGATATTCTACTCAACAAACTGCAAAGTTTAAAACAAGATACCAGAACTATTATTTCATACTATCGTGATATGCATGCTTGTTTATTACGTTGTGGTTTAGATGAATGCGCAGAAGCTACAGAATTAAGGTTTTTACGTGGGCTTATCAAAGAAATTCAGGACATGCTTGCTTGTCAAAGTGATAGATCTCTTTCTCATTTGTTACAACTTGCTTGCAATGCGAAAAGTCAAATAGAGGAGGACATAAAAAAGCAACACTAGGTATCCCTTTAGGGTTTCTCTTGATACCACTTGATAAACCCTGAGCTGCTTGAATACCACTTGATAAACCCTAAGCTCCACTCGACTACGCTCAGGGATTTAGTTGTCCCGATCTTTCTGGTGAGTTGATGATCAACTACGATTTTGGAGAAATGTTGACGACTGACTATCAACCTACGAGACGTTGTGTGTTGCGCCTTAACGATCGATACACCTCTTCGTGGGTTGTTGATCTTACCGGTGAAGATCAACCTTATTCCTGCAAGCAAATCAAAGAAACAAGCAAGAACAAGATAAAAGCAATCTAAATTACAAATATAAATTGAATACAAATGATAAGATGGGGTTCCGTAACGAGCAAACCGGCGATCTAACCGATTACGGGATTACACAGCAAAGTAGCGAAGCTAAACTTTAATCTAAACAAAACCCGAGAAAACCTAAAAGGGTACCTAGCTATTTAAAGGAGTGGGAGGACGACCAAGGGGGTTCCTAGGTCACGCTCCACAAGGTTGGGGCGCACCCCACATGGGCCCCACCTGGGCCGGAGTCCCAGATGAAGTTACAAGCCCATAGGCCCATTATAGGTGATGCAACACTTTTTTTTTTATTGTAGATGACTGAGAAGGAATTTGGTGATGAGACTAGATCCGTTGGAAAGAGGACTTCGAGATCTTTTCATCAAGCACTCATAGACCAAAAATGGAGTACGTATACATATTTGGCGGCCGTTTGAAGTCAGCACTGTAGGAGTGACCGAATTGGATTCCAACAATTGAGCAACTTGATCTTGATGTGAGCAATGGTTGTATTAATGGTAGCCATGGTCACATCATCCGCCCCTTCTTCATGGAAAACCGTCCTCGGTTTTTTCATATGGTGTTCCTTCGCGTAGTCCATTTAAAACAACCTGTTTCTTTAAATCAAAACAAGAGAAACTCGACATAATATGATTAGCAATAACATGTCTCTCTAACTTGCGATGTTTTATCCACATCTACAGAAGATTCTAAATCCGAATCAGATGTAAACTCTGTGCACCAAATATATTTTCTATCATTATATTCGCCAAAGAATTATAAAAATAGCATTACTTGGACATGGCAACTCAGACTTAGCAAATAATTTCTCCTTCAAATTACTCGAGCTCACAAAAATCATCAAACCGAACATAGCCCCAAGTATGTAAAGAAGATATGAATTCATGTTCCTCCACTCCATTAGAAATGTGAAAAACATGCTTAAAATCAACACATAAAGAACTAACACTAGAAATAGCATGTTCATATCCTAGTTGTGGCATGGATATAAGTGAAGCATTATCACACAACTCTTCTTTATCACAAGGAACAACAAGTAAATCAATTTGTGACAAAGGCATCTCAGCAATTGGTTCTACTAATGGTTGCTCTACATTAGCATAAAAAGTGAACAAATTTAATTCATTAACAACACACTCACCTTGATTAATTTCAACACCATTTAGTTTACCTTTGATGCTCTTTTCAGATGATAGAGGTACATCGAATTTGAGTGTGAACAATGGGAATGACGGCTCATTCATGTCTCTCTCCTTTTCGTGATTATGCACTTCCTACAAATGGTTAGTAATATGAGGCAAAAACATAGCGTGTTGCTTTTTTATGTCCTCCTCTATTTGACTTTTCGCATTGCAAGCAAGTTGTAACAAACGAGAAAGAGATCTATCACTTTGACAAGCAAGCATGTCCTGAATTTCTTTGATAAGCGCACGTAAAAACCTTAATTCTGTAGCTTCTGCACATTCATCTAAACCACAACGTAATAAACAAGCATGCATATCACGATAGTATGAAATAACACGATAGCAAACACAAATCGAAGATCTCTTGAAAATATATTGAAATTTATTACTTCTATTCGTGTTTACAAAGTGCAACAATAGCACTCCTTTCTCAAAATTCGAGTAAACTCGAAACTCTAACTTTTCTCTAAATTCAACTCGATACCGGGAAGCCTCAACCCCCCTCTCTATTTATACCCAAGGTAGATAGCATAAAGTCACGAATCCAACTTGTACAAGAAGTCCTAATCCACTAGGAAACCTTCCCATACAAGAAACAAACTTATCTCTTTACAATTTAAACTCTAATATTTTCAATTTGGACTCCTTTCAAATTTGACTCCGCTTTTCATACGCACACAATCTTCTATCAAATTTGACTCCGCTTTTCATACGCACACAATCTTCTATTGTATGCTGCATGGAATCTTCATCAACCACGTGCATTGTTCTTTAGCCTAAGCATTCCGCATGATAGCCCTATCGTCCGGACTTCATCTTCTCCTAAGTTGATTTTTGATCCATCACCGACAACACTCTCTAAAAACTTTTCACACTGACATTTATATTTTAAACTAGGTAACATAAGTATATAAGTATAAGACTAATAATGGAGCAATATGACCATTTAACAAAAATCTAATGATCAACTAATGATCAAATAATGGAATGGATATAGAGGGGTTCAAAATAAAAATCATGACATAGAGGGGTTGGGATAAAATTCAGGAATATAAAAAAGATTGAGCAAGAACCCATGAATATATAAGGAATTCGCCCAAATGTATTAAATCACCGACCTGTGCCATACGGCACACAATTCAAGTTCTTTAACTGAATAATGAGTCAATATATTTCAATTTCTTTGGATGACTCTTTTGACACGTAAAACTAGTCTCAAAAGTCTTGTCCGTCGTGATGCAATATGTTGGTTGTTCCTATGCTTGTCTCAATCAAATCTCCTTTCTTGAGGCAGAATATAAAGTTTCTGCCCAAAACGTCAATACATGATATGCATTCCTATTGACTCGTCTGCTAGTTGGGAAAGAAACGAGAAAAAACAGGGCACTATTTGTGGTCTAAAATTACTGCACCATCTGTTTACCTTTCCACGCTGAGCCCCAGAGCATCGAACAAAGGAGATATACTACACACAAGGTCTTTCGTATACACACTGTGCACACCAACTAATAAATTTTTTCAAAAAATCTAGAAAAAACTGCCATAACATTAAAGTCTCATAACACTAAAGCCATAACACTTCTTATTTTAACCAGAACCAAAGACAACGATCTTTAATTTCAGATTGTGCGTCTCGATTGCATAATCAGAACTAGAAAGGGTTACGAACCGGGACTAAAGTCCCTTCCCAACGGTGTAAGCATTAGGTTTCGTCAACAAAGAGATAACCCATCCTGTACACAACCGTAATCCTTCCAGCTACGTATGCATGAGGACATGGTGTATTATTCTCATAGTAAGCTACTGACCGGCAATTCACTGCCACTAGTCACTACCAAATTTCACTAGCCACACATGTTTTTTTTTAAAAGTTCACATGTTTAATTTAACTAGTCACACATTTACTTTACACGGAATTCACACATGTGCGGATGTAAAATTCGAACCCAAGACCTCACACTTCATACACCTTACCATCTCACCTGTAAACCCATTTTTTTAAAAAAATCTTATGTTATTATTTTAACCCTTCCCGTTCACAATTTGTAGTTTGTTTTTGACACTTGAAATGAATTCAAATGAAAAAAATCAACAATAAAATTATAGATATCGTTGAGATCTACAACTAGAACTCGTGGTAGTGATAGAAGTTCTTTTAAGAGCATTANAGATAATACTTATTTAATCATGTGCTAATGAGTTATTCCGTTTTGCGTGCGTGAGAGATTAGTTCCCAAAATCAAGCAAAGAACACAGCCTAAGTGATTATGCTTGCCTCCTAAACAAGGAATATTCAGCTTTCAGACCTGTCTGTTATGGAAAAAAAATGTGGAACAGAATCAATGATTTAAGTAGCTCCTATTTAAAATAATTAGAATAGCCTATGAAGAATCATACTATGTGAAGCCTAATATCTAAACAGTTTGCAACCATCATCTTAGGCTGCCGAATAAATAGTTAAGAGTCAATAGCCAGGGATTTAGGACCGTCTCAATGGGGATTTCATGGAGGTTTCATGCACATTTAATATAGCGACACATTATCACTTTGCATGAAATGGGCAGGAGAGAGAGAGAAAAATCGTTTCACCATGGTGAAACGAGGTAGCGTCTTTTCTAATGTCTTGGTAACCGGGTGAAACAAGCACTAAGGCGTTTCGTTTCATCGTCCCCGGCGTTTCGTTTCATCGTCCCCGATCCCGTGCGGGCGGAGCCGCGCGCCATCCTCTGTGTGTGCGTTCTGGATGTCATCCTTTCTTAAGCTAGATGTGTGTGTGTTCATGAGTATAATTAGTCAATTTATTATACTATGTTTATTTGGCATGCTGCCGTTAGTACATGAATTAGTTTGATCGTAGTATGCAGCCGTACGTGAGAAGTTTGATCCAAACACATAACGACTACAAAGTTCATCTAGTATATTTGGTCACAACAAAAAACAAGAATTAAATGCTACTATGAGCATATGAAACGGTGCAATGAAACACTGCATTGTGAAGACCAGTTTCATTCATTGTTTCATCCCGCTCTAGCTGATGTGGCATTTTAGAAACCGTGTAATGAAACCTCCCATTAAGACTAACCTTAGTATGTTCATGGTTCTGGTCAATCACTATTGACAATTATGAATGTCATACAGATAATCAAGTGATCATAGCTAATCCATTATTGGTAATCAAGTGGTCAGCATGAAATGGAAACAAGTAGTGCCCACATCCCAATGGTTGAACATTTCGTACTGAAAATCAAATAGCTACGCAAGCAGGTGCAAGTGAAAACGGAAAGACGGTATCCATACCTCGAATACCGCCTTCGCTATTCGCTGGCGTCTTTCTGCTGTCCGCCTTCTCCCTTGTCCGGGCACCTCCTGCTCTGCAGCTTCCTCCGCCGCCGGCGCCGTCGAGGGACGCGAACCTGCCGGGGAAATTGATCATAGCGTCGCAGAGTCCCCGTACAGTACAGGAGGCGCGCGGCCTGGTCGTAGGCGAGCGCGGCGTCCTCGGCGCCGTCGAAGTAGGTAACGTATAGCCGCTCGCGGTCTCGCGGCTGCCGGATCTCCGCCACCCCCTTGCCGGACCCACTCTGCCGCACGCCGCAGTACTTCACCGCCTTCTTCCTCTCCGCCGCCGGCGCCTGCGGGGCCAGCCCCGATGCTGCTGCCTGCTCTCCTGCGAAGACACACTCTGTTGCCGGTGCTGAGAGGATTCGAGGATTCGATTTTATGAGTAGTAATTCACAATTGAATGGAGGGAATTTGGGACGAACGCGTCTGAGATGAGAACGATGACTGAGGTGCGGAATGGACGGAGGGTTTACTTTTTTTTTTCTCTTCTGTCTACAAAATAAAAGTCTGCATTCAGTATTACTCCTACCTTTGTTAATACATATATACGGAGTACTATTCAAAATTTTAACGAGAAATTTATTTTGTAGGGCTATTTTGGTATGATGATAAAACTTGGCGTATCAAATACTACTTGGCAACTTAAATAATATTCTCTCTCCATTCCTGTTACCATTGACCGACACTATTGTAACTTTCACCATTAATAATTTTAAATTAGTTTGAAAATAAGTAGAGTACAACGAACAAAAGTTTAATAGTTATGTTTAAGCACGTAATTCTCTTCAATAATATCATATCTATTTTAATTATTCAGATTTGTTTTAAAAAGCAATGATCCAAGTTTAAATATAAATAGTGGTTGCTAACAAGAATAAAAGAAGGGAGGAAGTATCTTGTAGATATTTAGATTGAAACCAATATTTGTCAAAGCTATACGACTCTTATAACCCAACTCTATGAAACTGTTGATAAAGTTAAAACTTGTCTAAGATTTGGTACTACCAAACCAGGCACCAAACTAAATGAGCCTATAGATTACGACTTGACATATATATTCTATTTAGCAATGTAGTGATCAACAGTCTTCATCAAACTTGTTTGAAAACTATTTACTATGGGCAATCGAGGAGGCTGTGGCAGAAGTGAGACAACCGAGGCACATCGAGGAGCTCTAGTACAGAAACCATCATAGGTGCCGGTTGGGAACCGGTTATAGGTGCCGGTTTTCCAACCAGCACCTATGTGAAATATAGAACCAACACATTTACCTTTGCTCGAGCCAAAAAAAAAAGAGAGCCGGCTCGAATCGAGCCGAACTCATGCTGCCGGCCGCCACCCTGCTCGCGCCACCGGTGTCCTTCTCCACCGTCGTGTGCATGGGGAGGGCACGGTCGCCGCTGCCGCCGAGGTGCGCCGCAGCTGCCTTCGCCAGGCAGCCGTCGGCCACGGGAGCCCACCGCCTCCCCACTGCCCCCTTCCCCCGGTTGGCTCCCTTCTCGCTGGATCTGGTGGAGGAGAGCGCGCCAAACTCATGCCGCCGTCACCCGTGGGGTTCCCACCGCCGGCCTCGGACCCCTCCGCCTCCCCTCCCGCCGGATCTGGCGGAGGGGAGGGTGCGGCCACCGCTGTCGCTGCCACCTTCACCAGGTAGTTGCTGGCCGTGGTTGCCTACCGCCTCCCCGACCACTGCCCCCCCTCCCCGCTGGCTTCCCTCTCGCCTCCCCACCGCCACCGCCCACGAAGAGCGCTGAACTCATGCCACAGCCGACCGCGGGGCCCGTCGTGTCACGCCCCAAACTGGCCCCGGGCGGAGACCAGGGTAGGGCGGTCCAGATTGACCTGTATGCATGTACCAGTCCCAGGAAATAGCGCTGGTACAACAGGAAGACAGAATATCACAACAACAGCGGTCTCTTTATTAAGAGTAGGATTACAACCAAGGTTGGAACTGCGGACAGAACCCGAGTTCACAACAGCATTACAAAAAGGCGGAAGCGGAAAGCGGAGACTAGCCCTAAGCCACAAGCAAAGCCTTGGGGAAGGCCGAAACCCTACTACTGCTCGAAGTCTGCCTGCTCCTGGAAGAACTCTTCATCAGCAGGGTCCACCTCTTCATCTTCGGGAACTGGGGGGGGTTTAATTATATAGAGCAAGGGTGAGTACGGGAGTACTCAGCAAATCAGGGGAATTAAGTGTTTAATGCAAGCTTCAAGGGAAAGCCAGTTATTTTTCACAATTGGTTTTAGTTTAAGACTTTAAAAACATCTAAGTGAGTGCTTCTCAACGACACGGATGAGAAAGTGCATCTCATCCGGCCGGAGCAGTGAAAATGTATCGATTGATCCTTGTCGGCACGAGAAGCTCCCTGCCAATCGTTTACCGACCCGGCTGCACCAACAGCCACAACTCACACACGCCGGTACGAGAGGCTCCCTGCCAATCGTCACCGACCCGGCTGCACCAACAGCCACAACTCACACACGCCGGTACGAGAGGCTCCCTGCCAATCGTCACCGACCCGGCTGCACCAACAGCCTTAAACCAAGCACAGAACGGAAAACCTCACACCAACAGCAGTTCACAAGGTGTTCAAATAAAACTACGCTAAGGAATCACCTCACATCCGCCCATGACCGTGGGCACGGCTGTTCGAACAGTTGTTAACCTCTGCAGAGGGGGTACACTTTACCCACACGACGTTACTAACCCCGAATCACCCAGCCCGCGACCCTCGGTCACGTCTGGCGACCTTGAGGCTTTCACGACAAGGCATTTCGAAAGCCGACTCAGGGTCATCTTATGCCAACGGGAGGGGTCCCACGGACCAACACCAGGTTAGGTCCCAGACCATACTGTGCCAGGAAGCCCAGGGGTCCTCCCCGACACCACCCCGGCGAATCCACTTGTCCCTTGGCATCAAGATTTCCCTGGCCTAGCTAATTACTCAGCCAGGGGCGTCCCATATCACCCATGTGGTCGTACTTGACATATGCTTGGATGTAATTCCCAAGGAATCGGTCCTTAGGGCGAGAACGGGCAGACCGTACCTCCAGTACGTCTCCCGTACCGCGAGTTTTAGAAACTCACTTTAGTTTTCAAGACACCGACCCAAGTGTCGGGTTTTCCAAGCATTTTGTAAACTCAAGTTTTACCCAGGTGATCAATTTTAAAGTTTGAGGGGAGTCCCGATATTCGTACACGAGGTACGGATACCGAGGCATCACCTGAGGGGTGACAAGGGTGTTAGGGTATTCAATAATCAAGGAGGGTGAATGCAGCAATTGGGTAGGGCCTGCTGGTTGTATTGCAAACCGAGGCCTAGTGTCAAGTGTAACCTAAGTAATGCATAGTTTGCGGAATCAAAATACTTAATTTAAATTATGGGTTCAATTGATCAAAGGTGACTTGCCTTGCTCGAGATCTTGAGCTTCTTCCTCGAAATCCGCGCACTGCGGGTCTTCGGGCTCCGAGACTACACGCGAAACGAGACGACTCAACAAAGCGATAAAAAGAAGCCCTATTAAAGACCACTAAGCGTGCCATTAGGTAGATCTCGATTTTTGAGGAATTTTGGAAGTGGAACGGAGTTAAACGGACGAACGGTTGAAAAGATATGAATTTCCGAAGATTAAAGGATTTTCTGGAATAAAGAAAAGGAATTAATAATCAATTAATAATTCCCTGGAAAAAGAAAAGAAAGGAGGGCTGAAATTGGACTTTATTTTGGGCGGCTAAGGGCAGCCCAAAAGAATAGAACGGGCGCGGCCGAATTAATCGGGCCGGCGGCCCGAAGGGATCGGCCTAGGTCGATCGGCGCGCGAGAGGCAATGGGCCGATGGGCCGGGAGCCGATGGCGGAAGGCCGATGGCCGAAAAGGGCCGAGCGGACCGGCGCTCACGGGCGCGGCCCAAACCGAGGGACACGGCCTGGTCCGTGCGGCGCGCGGCCTGGTTCGAGCGGCGCGCGGCCTGGTCCGGTCAACGGGCCGACGAGCCGGACCAAGGGACTCGGGCCGATGGCCCAAGGGGGAATGAGGCCGAGTGGCCGACGCGGGCACGGCGGCCGACTGGGCCGAGCGAGAGGAGGGGGCCGGTGGGCCGGTGCAGGCCGCGGCCTACGCGGGTGGCCGATCCGGTGGACCGCGACCACCACGCGGGTGCTAGGGCGGGGCCCGCCTGGCAGCGGCGCGGTCTACGCAGACCGGGTGCACGGAGGGGAAAGAAAGGGGGTGCGCCGGCTGGCGCTTGCGTGGCGCCTGCGTGGCAGCCACGTAGGCCGGCCGGGCAAGAAGAGAGGAGAGGGCGCCGGGCGACGGCGGCGACGGCGGAGAGGGCGTTCCGGGCGGTGCGGTGCGAGGCCGGCGACGGGGATCGGCGCCGGGGCAAGAGGGGAGCGAGGGGATCCGATCCATGGGCTCGGATCGAGCCGCGGGGAAGCGACGGCGGCTGACGACGGCGCGGTGCGACGGCGGCCACGGCGGCTCGGGGGTGGAACGGAGGAGAGGGGCGGTGATCTTGGCGGCGCTCCGGGAGGAAGTCTACGGCGCTACTACGGCCCTAGACCGGGGAGAAGAGAGGGGGCGGAGGAAAAAGAGGGTTACCGCGGCGGCGGCAAGCCGAGAAGGAGGCCGACGGCGCGGGCGCGGCACGGCGCGGCAGCGAGGCGGAGAAGAGGGCGGCGGGGGCGGCGCCCGGAGCTCCTTCGGGCGCCCTCGGCTGCGGCGGCGGCTGACGGCAAGGACGGCGGCGGCAGCGAGGCGGAGTGGAGCGGCAATGGCGGCCGGGGCGAGGGGAAAAAGATGCGGCCGAGCGGGGGGGGATTTGTAGGGGGTTTAGGTCGGTTCCGGGGGGGAAAATGCCGATTTTGGCCGGGATGAGGCGGTGGAGCGCGCGGGAGGCGGAGCGGGGGACCGGCGCAAGCGGCCAAGCGGCCGGGTGACGTCGGCGGCGGTCGGTCGCCGGGGAAAAAGAGAAAGAGGGGGAAAGAAAGAGGCCTTGCCCCCTTGCCGAAACGGGTAGGGGAAAAGCGGAGAGGGGAGGGGGCGCTCGGCGCCTTGGCGGCATGCGCGCGCAGCGCAGCGGCGGGGCCGAGGCGGGGGACCAGCGGCGGGACGGAACGGCGCCGGCGGTGGAAAGGATTCGGGAGGGAAGAAACGGGAAAGAGAGAGAGAAGAGAGAGGACGGCGCGGCTCGGGCGCGGACCGGGCCGAGCGGCCTGGCGCGGCCCAGCGGGAGAGAAGGCGGCTGGGCAGGCGGCTGGGCCGAGACGGCCCAAGAAGGAGAAAGAGCTGGGCCGGGGCGGCCCAGGGAAAAGAAGAGGGAAAGAGAGGGCGGCCGAGAGGGGCTGGGCCAGGGGCGGCCCAGGGAAAAGAAAGGGGAAAAGGAAACAGGCCGGGAAGGGAAAATCGGCCCGGGTCAAGGGAGGTAAATTAGACTTTTTCTGAGGGTTTGGTTCTGGGAGGTTTAGGGCTCGGATTTGAAATCCGATTTCGCGGTTTTCTCCGGGATTGAAGTGAGAGGGGAGACACGAGACCTTGGCACACGACAAGACTCAACCGAAGAGCAAATTTTCGCAATTAGGGTTTTTAGCAGATTAGTTTTCCCGCTAACGCCGCGACAAAACGGGCGTTACAAACCAACCCCCCTAACAAGAATCTCGTCCCCGAGATTCAGCACCTAAGGGAGCAGCTCCGGGAACTGGGCACGGAGAAGATCTTCGCGTTCCCAAGTTGCTTCATCCTCTGAGTGGTTGCTCCACTGCACCTTGTAGAACTTAACGGTCTTTCTTCGAGTCTGACGTTCAGCCTCTTCAAGAACTCTGATTGGTCTCTCTTTATAGGTTAGGTTCTTCTCCAGTTCTATACTTCCCAAGGGAACTTGTTCCTCTGGAACACGAAGACATTTCTTTAACTGGGACACATGGAACACATTGTGCACATCTGTCAGTCCTTCTGGTAGTTCAAGCTGGTAGGCAACTTCGCCGCGTCTGGCGGTGATGAGGTAGGGACCGATGTAGCGAGGGGCTAACTTGCCGGACATTCCAAACCTCTTTAGACCACGGAGTGGAGACACTCGCAGGTACACGTGATCTCCCACTGCAAACTCGAGATCACGTCTCCGATTATCTGCATAGCTTTTCTGTCGGGTCTGAGCTGTTTTCAGGCGGTCTCGAATCAACTTGACTTGCTTTTCAGCTTCCTTTAGAACGTCAGGTCCAAACACTTGCGCTTCGCCTACCTCGTTCCAACACAACGGGGTGCGACACTTTCGTCCGAACAGGGCTTCATTTGGGGACATCTGGATACTGGATTGGTAACTGTTGTTGTAGGAGAACTCAGCGTAGGGGAGACAACGATCCCATGTGCCTTCGAAGTCCAAGGCACACGCTCGAAGCATGTCCTCCAGGATCTGGTTAACTCGTTCTGTCTGCCCATCTGTCTGCGGGTGGTAGGCAGTACTGAAATTTAAGTTGGTACCCATTGCCTCGTGTAACTGTTGCCAGAATCTTGAGGTAAACTGAGTGCCTCGATCCGACACAATCTTCTTTGGGCAACCGTATCGGCAAACCACGTGGGTCATGTACAGGTCTGCCAGCTTTTTCCCATCGTGGGTGGTTTTCACTGGTACAAAGTGAGCTGCTTTGGTTAGACGGTCCACGATTACCCAGATGGAGTCATACCCACTAGGGGTCCTTGGTAAACCGGTAATGAAATCCATACCGATCTCCTCTCATTTCCACTCGGGAATTCGGAGGGGTTGTAACAAACCGGCGGGTTTCTGATGTTCGGCCTTTACTCTTTGGCAGATGTCACATAAGGCTACATACTCTGCAACATCTCGCTTCATTCCAGCCCACCAAAAGTATTCCTTGATGTCTTGGTACATTTTGGTACTCCCGGGATGGATGGAGTACGCTGACTCATGAGCTTCTCTCAGAATGAGGTCCTTTAATTCCTTTTTGGCTGGCACGCAGATGCGGGATCCGAACCAAACAGTATCCTGGTCGTCGATGGTGAAGCCTTGGAGTCTTTTCTTACGGATCTTATCCTTTATTTCTCTCATACCCTCGTTTTCTCGTTGCGCTTCTCGAATCTGAGTTTCTAGGGTAGGTTGCACTGTAAGACTGGCAAGGTCTCCGGTAGGGACCACGGTCA
>BDMV01000004.1:40648352-41066810 GCA_008326285.1 Oryza officinalis
GCGGATCGCCTTGGGCGGGCGCGATGGACTCGTCGGCCGCGCCGCCCGCGCCGCCGCCGGCGCGACCGCGTCGCCCATCGCCGCGAGATCGGCGAGGGGGAATCGCAAATCTGGGGTGATTTGAAGAGGAGGAAGGCAGCGCCTGCCTGAGTCGCAGGCTGCTCCTCTGCCCTCTCTCTCTCTGTTTTTTTAGTGAATTACACTTTGAGAGACGTTTTATTGTCAAACTTATATTTTGGATCACCATTTGTTCAGTGTTTTCGCTTTGGATTAGGTTATCTATCTTTGTTGCACAATTGATCATTTTAATGTTCTTCACTAGCCATATGTAACGCCTTCTTTCACAAAGGTATGACACGCGTATAGATGAAGAAGTTCGCCGGCACGTCGTTATCGATGTGTTCGAGGATCGTTGAAGTGCTAAAGATATGATTTAGGATGGTTTATTGTGTAACAAAAATAAAGTTACCTAATTCAAAATAAAAGATTAGACAAATAATGATTCAAAGTGAAACTTTGAAAATAAAATATGTTAAAATTAATTTTTTTTGGCACGTAGTAGGCGTCCCCTCTTTCTCACTCTCTCTCCTAGAGGCTGGTGCCGCCGCTGCGGAAACGGGGCGTCGGGGCAAACGGAATGGAGCGGATTCGGATGTTTTTGGGAGTTTGGAGAGCGGATTCAGAAGTTTTTGGGCGTTTGGCGGGTGCGGTTTCTCGTCAGCGGCGCGGCGCCGGCTTCTCTGGGCTATCCTGCATCCGATAGAGGATCAGGCAGCACTGGCTGGCGTCACTCCACTCGGCTCGCGTGTGAGTATACAGCCATACAGGAACAGATGAGATAGTTCAGGTTAGGCCTTCAACCAATCAGCCGAACACTTCCGTTTTCCTCTTCGTAACACAGGAAGCAACCATAAAATAAAAATTATATAGTTCTGTTTGGGCCGCCAAAAAACCAAACAAGCAGGGGATGTTTAACTGCCACTAATCATATCATGTCACCAAGTTAAGCAGGTTTTGACCGAGCTAGAAACCTATTTGGTTCGTACCAACACTTATGATAAGATTTCTTCATCGTCATATGATCTCCACGTGTCATTAACATATGAAATTATGATAAGATTGTTCTCTTCTAGTTAAAGTTAAAGTGTGGCTTTAATTTTGTTAGCGACATACCCACATAGCACGTTAGCTTAGAAAAATATGACAAGCTTTGACAATTTTAGTATGCCAACAAAAGAAACCCAAATATTCATTTTCTATTGTGAGATCGTGTCACATACCTCCGCTCGCGCATAAACTAGATGTATGCATTGTTTGACTGTTCAAATTCAAGGGACCACGATGATTGCGCCGGATTGAAGGAAACACTGACCACACGTCGAATCCACTGATCGGGCATCTAAAAATGGACACTGTCGCCATAGGGCTACCCTAAAAAATAGCCACTACCTCGTGTATAAATCCACCCCGCACGAGCCTCCCCCCTCCCCATCATCAAGTCACTGATCAAGCGAAGCAAACCCATCGCATCAACCACCAAATCGAAGGCACGTAGGTGAGCATCAACAGCTGCATCGGCCATGGCTCGCGCGCTCGTTCTCGTCGTGATCCTCCTCGCCGCCATCGCGGTGGCGCCGTTCGCAGAAGCCTCAACGGTCACCGCCGCCTCCAGGGTATTGTTGGCCTTCGAAGCGCCCGCTGAGAGCCCAGCCGGGCCTGCGGAAGCCCCAGGCCCGGCGGAAGAGTCCAGCAGCGAATCTACCTCGTCTCCAAGTGCCGTTGACGCCTGATCGAGTAATAATGAAGCCCAAGTGAATGATTCTTCATCCCAAGAACATTGATCAAACATATCTATCCCACCCATCCTTCATAAAGGCTAACAGAGCCTCATTTTTATTTTTATTTTTTTATTGCTTCCTATTGTTGATCGATCTTGTTAATCATGTAATGTGATGAGTTAATATAAGTTGGATGAAGATCTTTGTTTCCCGTTGTTCAAATGGTATATTATATTGTTAATCAGAATCTTATTTGGAACAAATATAATGTTAATCATAAACCAGATACAGAACTACAAAAGGAACATGCAAGCTAAACTTGTGACGGTAATATCAAACTAATGTACCTTGTAAAGGAGAAGGATCAATTCAATATTCAGGGAGGATGTCGCGCCTCCAGCTTCCTAACAATGGCATTGGTTACACCTCAGCTGAATACTCATACTGAAGCCACCTCAGTACTCGTGCGTGACGGTTCTCGAGAGGCAAGCTTTGCCCACGTTGCCACTGTTTAGTTGCCTTGGCAAAAAGTTCATTGATCGTGTTGAGTGAGTTTGTTCTTGTATCCTTGATAGTTAGGTAGCTAATACAGAGTACATGTCAATGTAATCCTAAGAAATACAAAGATATAGGAATTGTTTAATCGTATTGTTTGGATGTTTCATGGATAAACAATACATGAATTTGGATGATGACACAGAAATTTTCCAAGAGCTTGGAACACATGTTAGATTTCCTCTAACGTTCCTATGAATTTGGCCATTTCATAGGAATTTTAACGATATATTCCTTTGTTCTAAAGGAGCATAATATAGGGACGCATTTCAAAAGATTCATATCCTACAAAGTGAGCTCGGAGTATACATGAACATATGGGATGGTTTATGATTAGTGTTAAACCCAATCAACTAAACACTCATGTTTTTCTCTTCGTAACATAGGAAGCAATTGACCACACAATGAAATTACAACCCAAATTCGGTCACCAAAAAAGCAAACAAATAGATGATCTATATAAGGTACTTCCTGTCTTGTAACTATCACAATTTGTTTTGCCATGCCACAACTCAAGTTATGAAGGTTTGATCGAATTCGGCATCCATTTGGTAAGAGCCACATTTGTGACAAGACTTTTTCCTTACCACACGGGTTCTACATGTCATTGGCACATAAATGTGTGACAAGATTACTCTCTTCTAGCTAAAGTATGGCTTCAATTTTGTTTGCCACATGTTAGGCATGTTAGCTGAAAAAGTATAGCACATTTTGGCAATTTCCCAATCAAACAGACCCGAAATGTTCTTTTTCCATGGAAATGGGTTCTAATCCCTTAAGGGATTTCGCCTCATGTACCTTCTTTCTTTTAAAGAAACAATGCAAATAGTTGTAATTTTTTTTATAAAAAATGAGAGTATAGTGACATCGATCACTTTACAAAATTCAATTTCTAAATTTGATCTACACATTGAGAAACAAAAAGACAAATTCGAGTATAAACATTGCCACTACTATTCATACGATGAATGTCTTCTTTGTATCTCAACGTGTTAGTTTAGTTTAGGCCTAAGATTTTATGGAATGGTATACATATATTGTATAAATTTTTTAAAATTTTTGAGAACTTTTTATAACTATTTGAATATTTTTTAAACAAACAAGGGAGCAACCCCTCAAGGGATCAAAACAGTTTCCCTTTTTCTATTGTAAGATCGTGTCGCATGCTCCCGCGCTTGCACAAAATAGACGCATGCATCATCTGATTGTCTAATTACGAGAGAAATAATGATGACCAGACCAGATCCAAGGTAACACTGGCCACTCATCGAATCCATTGGTCGAGCATCCAAAGCTCCTAAAAAAGGACACCAACGTTGTAGTACCACCTCAAAAATAGTCACCGACTCACGTATAAATCCACCTCGCGCTTGCCTTCCCTCGCATCATTAGGCCACACATCAGGCGAAGCAAATCCATCGCATCAACCACCAAATTGAAGGCACGTAGGTGAGCACCAATAGCTGCATCGGCCATGGCCCGCGCGCTTGTTCTCGTCGTGATCCTCCTCGCCGCCATCGCGGTGGTGCCGTTCGTGGAAGCCTCGACAGTCACTGCCGCCTCCAGGGTATTATTGGCCTCTGAAGCACCTGCTGAGAGCCCGGCCGGGCCTGCGAAAGCCCCAGGCCCTGCAGAAGAGTCCAGTAGCGAATCTATCCCATCTCGAGCGCCGCTGACGCCTGATCGAGTAATAATGAAGCCCAAGTGAATGATTCTTCATCCCAAAAACATTGATCAAACATATCTATCCCACCCATCCTTCATAAAGGCCAACAGAGCCTCATTTTTATTTTTATTTTTTATTGCTTCATGTTTATTGATTGATCCTGCTAATTATGTAACGTGATGAGTTAATATAAGTTGGATGAAGATCTTCGTTTCCCGTTGTTCAAATGGTATATTATATTGTTAATCAGAATCTTATTTGGAACAAATATAATGTTAATCATAAACCAGGTACAGAACTACAAAAGGAACATGCAAGCTAAACTTGTGAAAATAATATCAAATTAATGTACCTTGTAAAGGAGAAGGATCAATTCAATATTCAGGGAGGATGTCGCGCCTCCAGCTTCCTAACAATGGCATTGGTTACACCACAGTTGAACACTCGTATTAAGCTTTGCCCACGCTGCCACTGTTTAGTTGCCTTGGCAAAAAGATCCTTGATCGTGTCAAGTGAGTTTGTTCTTGTCTCCATGGTAGTTAGGTACCTAAGACATGTGTTGATGAGAAAACACGACGGCCTAGGAGTTCTCCTTAGCTCCAGTGTAGGTTCAAATCTTGCTTTCAGGTTCAGGGCGTGCTAGTTGGTTTGATCCTGCAACCAACAAGATATACAAGAAAGCAATGTTAGTGAACGATAGTCTATTGGCTGGCAGGCCGATAACATATCGTAGAGACCTAGCCGATGCAAACAAGTCGAATCGGCTGTAAGGTAAAAGATGCCACTCATAAACTAGATTTAGGTTAAATATAATCATAAACAACATTTTCTTAACAGAATCAATCCTATAGGTCGAAGCCAATCGATACAGCATAAGATTAATATCTTTTAAAGTCAATTGTCATACAATTATATGGCCTAAATGACTAGCCGATGGGTAGATGTTATAGATTAAATCCAAAACAATCATGATCGGTTGTAGAGACAAATAACAGGTAATTACTAATTTAATCATTTTTTTATATGTAAGCAATTACGATAGATCGGACCCAACTGAGACAGTATTAATTGCTTATAACCAAGATTAGATAAATAAATAGTTACATGAACTTATATCATAGCCGATGAGATATTTTAGGCTACTTCAGATAATGTATCGGCTAGAACTTCGATACAACCTTATATAAAAATATCGGTCTTGATCAAATATACTAAACAAGTTTCAGTTTCGACTGATCGAACCTAACCAATGGCAGCGTGAGGTTAGAAACAAGTCTAATATATTTAAAGGATTGATATACTTGTATAAGATGATAGATATAACATATCAAGCAAAATAAAGCATGTAAACTTAAATGCAAAACAGTTATATCAGGTAAGATCAGCTGAAACCCCGATTCTATCCTTATTGGCAATCAATAAGCAGGTTAATTTTTACGATTCTAAACACGACTTAGTAGGTCAGACCCAATTGATGCAGCACTGAGTATGAAAAGAAACATAAAGTCTAAAGAATCAAGCCTTTAACTGATTTTCAGGGTGATGGATACCTTAACTAATTTAAACTTGACGAAACGATTTAGCCGATATCGACAAAACCCTAAAAATGGCCTGGCCGATACAAGTAAATTAAACCATCGAATTAGATTAACTAAGATATATGATAGCCAACAGTTGCACGAGTTAGATTAGAACATCTAAATCAATGCCCTAATCCGCCGATACAAGCAGTTGTGACAAGCCATACCTCTCGCTGGAGATCGAAGCCGATGCAGCCCAACTCAAAACAAGAACTCGTCGAAAAGTAAAAGTAAAAAGAGTGGCGATGCGCCAAAAGTGTGTATTGAACTGTTGTTATTGTTTCTACAAGACCCTAGGCATATATTTATATCCGAACATACAAACCTTGTCCATATCGGACACGACTCAAACTTGCCTAAGTACAAAATAAACAAACAAGTCCCTAGGCGGGCTCTTACCATGAATTTCTTAAAGGAAACACCTAACTTTTATTCCTAATTAATAGATACAATTGCCCTTTCTGGACTTAATTCTTGTTTGGCAATATCTTCATATCTTCTCTCCAAGTCCGATATGAACTCACACTGTCTGTATCGGCTAACCGAGTCTGACTCTGTATTGGCCAATATAGTTTCTAGCCGATGCGCTGCTCTGTTTTTGGAAACATCGTCATATCCTCCAAATCCGCTTCAAATCTACCTTTATCTTTGCGTATTCTTGCCAAAATTTGTTGTTAACAACATGTCAATGTAATCCTAACAAATACAAAAATATAGGAATTGTTTCATTGTATTGTTTGGATGTTTCATGGAAAAACAATAAATGAATTTGGAGGATGGCACAAAGGAAATTTCCAAGAGCTTGAAACACATGCTACATTTCCTCTGACATTCCTATGAATTTGGCCATTCCATAGGAATTTTAACGATCTATTCATTTTGTTCTAAAGGGGCATAATATAGGGAATTATTTCAAAAGATTCATATCCTGCAAAGTGAGCCCGGAGTATACTTTTAACATATGAGATGTTTTTTGGTTAGGTGTTAAACCCAATCAGCTGAACATTCAGGTTTTCTCTTCGTAACATAGGAAGTAATTGACCACAAAATGAAATTACAGCCCAAATTCAGCACCAAAAAAGCAAACAAATAGATGATCTATATAAGGTGCATTCTGTCTTGTCACTATCACAATTCTTTTTTCCATGCCATAACTCAGGTTATGCAGGTTATTTCGACATCCATTTGGTGAGAGCCACACCTATGACAAGACTTTTTCCTTATCACATGGGTTCTACATGTCATTGGCACATAAATGTGCGACAAGATTACTCTCTTCTAACTAAAGTATGGCTTCAATTTTGTTTGCCACAAGTTAGGCACGTTAGCTGAAAAAGTATAGCACACTTTGGCAATTTCCCAATCAAACAAACCCGAATATTCTTTTTCTATGGAAATGGGTTCTAATCCCTTAAGGGATTTCGCCACATGTACCTTTTTTTAAAAAAAATCAACGCAAATAGTTTTAATTTGTTTATAAAAAATGAGAGTATTGTGACATCTATCACTTCACAAAAATCAATTTCTAAATTTTACCTACACATTGAGAAACAAAAATACAAATTCGAGTATTAACATTACCACTACTATTCATACGATGAATGTCTTCTTTGTATCTCAACGTGTTAGTTGAGTTTAGGCCTAAGATTTTGTGGAGTGTTACACGTATATCGTATAAATGTTGTCAATTTTTTTGAGATTTTTTTATAACTATTTGAATATTTGTTAAGCAAACAAGGGAGCATCCCTCTAGGGATCAAAATAGTTTCCCTTTTTCTATTGTGAGATCGTGTCGCATGCTCCCTTGCTCACACAAACTAGAAGCATGCTTCATCTGATTGTGTAATTTTGAGAGAAATCATGATGACTAGACCGAATCCAAGGTAACACAGGCCCCACGTCGAATCCATGGGCCAAGCAGCCAAAGCTCCTAAGAAGGGCACTGAAAGAGTCAATTAGGCCTAGAGGGGGGATGAATAGGTTAATTCAATAACTTAGTAAATGCGGAAGCAGGAATTTTCGGAATTTCCGAAAATGATTTTCGGAAGTTTCGAAAATAGCAGAGTAAGCGCACTTTAAAGAAAACTCTAGATCTAGCTGCCTACAACAAAAATATGCTAGCACAAACAGCAACTAGACCTATAGCGACACAATCAAGCAAAGCTAGAGAAGTGGGAAAAGTAATATCATCAAAGTTGTAGCAAGATGAGTTGTTCCCGGAGTTCAAATCCTTGAGGGGATTCTACTCTCCGTTGAGGAGCTCACAAAGAGCCAGGTCTTCACTAACCCTTTCCTCAAGAGGTTGCACAAAGCATTCCTCCTTCCACTAGTGGTATCTCTTCCCTTTCGGAGGTGAGATTCAACCTTCACAAACTTCTTCCGGCCAACCACAAGTAGATCGGTGGCTCGGAAGTGACACCTAGCCGCCTATGAGTCCTCAACCTCCAAGAGTAACAAATAAAACAAAGAACTCACGAAGATGATGCAAGTGCTCACAAATCTTCACAAAGCCAACAAGCACTCACTCAAACTTGAATCCACAACTCTCACACACACACCAAATCCAAATCGAGCACGGGTGAGAAGGGGAAACAAGAAAGCAAGGCTCAAAAGTGAATCGCGAGATGAACAAGCCAAGGGCATGAAAATATCCAATGTCACCAGCAGCCCTCACAAGTGGGGAGAGGGGGCTATTTATAGCCACAGCTCCAGATCTGCCCGTTATGCACAATAATTGCATTTTTCGGAAAATCCAAAAATTAATTTCGGACATATCCGAAAATTTCCAGACCCAAGACCGCCTTCTGGACATTTTCGGAAATTCCGAAAATCCATTTCGGACAAGTCCGAAAATTTTCAGGAGCAATTTTGGTTCGCAGACATTTTCAGAAGTTCCGAAAATAGTTTTCGGCCAACTCCGAAAATTTCTAGAACGCACAACTTGGTTCTGTCTATTTTCGGAAGTTCCGAAAATAGTTTTCGGACAACTCTGAAATTTCCAGAACGCACAACTTGGTTTTGTATATTTTCGGAAGTTTCGAAAATAGTTTTCGGACAACTCCGAAAATTTCCTGAACGCAGAAACTGAGAAGAAACATGTTCTTAGAAAATATTTTGAGCACTTTTATCACTCCTCATATGTCAATGCATCATCCCTCTTGATAGTGCGGTTTTCTTAATGACGCAAAGAGACAAAAATAAACAATAGAACCTTTGATCATTGCCACAACTCATGATTTTCTTGTATTCTTTGAGTTATGCATTGCGCTGCAAAACGTCACGGACTAACAATCCTTCACATTCACTTAAATAAAATTGTTAGTTCTCTCTAATCACATTGTCATTAATCATCAAAACAATTAAGGGCCTAGATGCACTTTTAGGCACAAACATCGTGGTGCCACACCAAAAATAGTCACCTACTCACATATAAATCCACCTCGCGCGCGCCTTCCCTCGCATCATCAGGCCACATGTTAAGCGAAGCAAACCCATCACATCGATTGCCAAACTGAAGGCACGCACGTGAGCACTAACAGCTGCATCGTCCATGGCTTGCGCGCTCATTCTCGTCGTGATCCTCCTCGCCGCTATTGCGGTGGCGCCATTCGCGGAAGCCTCGACGGTCACTGCCGCCTCCAGGGTATCGTTGGCCTCCAAAGCGCCCGCTGAGAACCCGGCCGAGCCAGCGGAAGCCCCAGGCCCAGAGTCCAACAGTGATTCTGTCGCGTCTCCAAGTGCCGCTGATGCCTGAACGAGTATGAATGAAGCCCAAGTGAATGATTGTTAATCCCTGAAATATTGAGCAAACATATCTATGCCAGACATCCTTTGTTAAGGCTAACAGAGCCTCGTTTTCATTTTCATTTTTTTTGTTTATCGCTACCTGTGTTGTTGATTGATCATGTTAATCATGCAACTTGATGAGTTAATATAAGTTGAATGAAGATCTTCGTTTCCCATTGTTCAAATGGTATGTTATATTGTTAATCAAAATCTTATTCAGAATAAATTATAATGGTAATCAGAAACCAGATACAAAACTACAGATGGAACATTCAAGCTAAACTTGCGACAGAAATATAAAACTAATGTGCCTTGTAAAGCAGAAGGATCAATTTAATATTTAGGGAGGATGCCGTTCTCACCCCAGTTGAACACTCGTACTGAAGCCACCTCACTACGCGCGCACGATGGTTCGGGGAGGGGGGGAGGGCAGGCTTTGCCCACGATGACACTGTTTAGTTGCCTTCGAAAAAAAGATGGACGTGTCGAGTGAGTTCGTTCTTGTCTCCCTAATAGTTAGGTAGCTAACACATGTCAATGTAATCCCAAGAAATACAAAAATATAGGAATTATTTGATTGTGTTGTTTGGATGCTTCACGGAAAAACAATACATGAATTTAGAGGATGACACAAAGGAAATTTTCCAAGAGCTTGGAACACATGTTAGATTTTCTCTAACATTCCTATGAATTTGGCCATTTCATAGGATTTTAACGATCCATTCCTTTGTTCTAAAGGAGCATATAGGGAAATATTCGAAAAGATTCATATCCTACAAAGTGAGCCCTGACTATACATGAACAGATGGTTTATGGTTAGGTGTTAAACCCAATCAGCTTAACACTCACGTTCTCTTCTTCGTAACATAGGAAGCAACCAACCACAAAATGAATTACAACTCGAATTCAGTCGCCTAAAAAGCAAACAAATAGACGATCACTATCACAATTCGTTTCATAATGCCACAACTCAAGTTATGCAGGTTTGATCGAAATCGGCATCCATTTAGTTCGAGGCACACTTATGACAGACTTTTTCTTATCACATGAGTTCTATATGTCATTGTCACGTAAAAGTGTAACAAGATTACTCTCTTCTAGCTAAAGTATGGTTTCAATTTTGTTGGTCAGATGTTAGGCACGTTAGCTGAAAAAGATAGACCCGACGTTCTCTTTCTATGAAAATAGGTTCTATCACCTTGAGGGGATGTCTCCTCGTGTATTTTTTTTAAAAAAAAATCAATGCAAATACTTGTAATATTTTATAAAAAAAGGCAATGTAGAGTACAGTATCATCTATCACTTCGCCAAAAATCAATTTCTAAATTCGACCTACACGTTGAGGAAAAAAAGACAAATTCGAGCATAAATAGTGCCACTAATGTTCATATGTTGAGTGTCTACTTTATATCTCAATATGTGAATTGTGTTTAGGCATAAGATTTTATGGAATGATACACGTATATTGTATAAATGTTATCAAAATTTTTAAAAAAATTTCATAACTATTTGAATTATTTTTGTATAAACAAGGGAGCATCCCCGAGGGATCAAAACGATTTTTCTTTTTCTATTGTGAGATCAATGTTGTATGCTCCCGCGCTCGCACAAACTAGACGCATGCATCATCTACTTGTCTAAATTGGAGAGGAATCACGATGACCGAAACGGATCCAAGGGAACAACGACCACACATCGAATCCATTGGCCGGGCACCTAAAAAAGGACAACATCGTCGTAGGGCCATCCAGAAATGGTCACCGTCTCAAGTATAAATCCACCTCGTGCCCGCCTTCCCTTGCATCATCAAGCCACACGTCAAGGTACGTGAGCACCAACGGCTGCAGCGGCCATGGCTCGCACGGTCGTTCTCGCCATGATCCTCCTCGCCGCTGTCGCGGTGGCGCCATTCGCGAAGGCCACGACCGTTACCGCCTCCATCGGCACCTCTGCGATATCCGTGTCGTCCTCCGAGGCGTCCTCCGAGGCTCCGACGGAGAGCCCGGCCGGACCAGCGGCAGCTCCCGGCCCAGCAGAGGAGGCCAGCAGCGCATCCAGCCCGTCTCCGAGCGCCGCTGACGCCTGAACGAGCAAGAATAAGAATGAAGCCCAAGCGAATGATTCTTCATCCTTGAAACATCGATCAAACATATATATATGCCACCCATCCATTATTAAGGCTAACAGAACCTCATTTTTTATTTTCTTTTTTCTTTTTTTTGTTTATTGCTTCCTGTGCGTTGATTGACCATGTTAATCATCGTTCCCCGTTGTTCAAATGGCATGTTAATCAGAAACCAGATGCATAACTATAGAAAGAACCTGCAAGCTAAACTTGCGACAGAAATAGCAAACCAATGTCCATTGCAAAGTTGCAAAGCAGCAAAGGAGAAGGATTAGTTCCATACTCAGGGAGGTTGCTGTGCCTCCAACTTCCTGACAATGGCATTCGTTACAGCCCAGTTGAACCCTCGGTACTGAAGCCACCTCACTACGCGTGCACGGCGATTCTCAAGGGGCAAGCTTTGTCCCCGCTGCCACTGTTTAGCTGCCTGCTCAAAGAGATGATCCATTGAATCCTCTGAGATGCCATACATTGTCTGGTTTGAATGACCATCTTGGAATACTCTCCTTGTCGCCTGGTCTACTTCTGCATCTTGCACCCCTTTTTGGCGAAGTGCCTAATTCAGACAAAGATATATGTTTTTCAGTTATAAGACACAGATCTGCAGTTACGGTTAAAAACTAGACATGACATATATAACGAATTATTCATATTAGTTAAGTCATCTACACGAAATCTACCACATAACTAGAATGTCAATGTGGACCTACGTTTTGACCAACTGCTAGAGAGATAAAGACATTTGTTTCCGAAGGCATCAGAATATAAAGTTGCTTCACAAAGCTACTCTTCCTTCTTCGAATTTGAACTTTTGGACACGGAAATTATGCTAATCCCATTGCAATCTATAGTGAGTTTATATACATGTGTTAACTGATAACAAAGGACTTCAGTAAATATAAGAGGGAAGGGTGTGCAAGAAATCGTTGGAACAACTGAGTGCAGAAAGAGAGGAAAAGATACCAACCTGTTTTATACGCTTTGGGCCCCAAGTTGATGATAGCCATCGAGATCGTGAAAAAGATTCCGCATAATAACTATCATTCAACAGACCCCTTCAGGAACAAAAGAATAAATTTATTGTAACTAAGAAAGAGAAGGAGCAAGGCACATAAAACATAAATTGTCAAGAGTGAATATGCTAGCGTATAGCATCCACAAGTATGACTTAATCTAATACCAAATATTATACCTTCAAATTATGAAGGCCATTTATAACTTTTTTTTGTGAATTCCACATTCAAGATTATTTAGAAAACTGGGAGAGTCAAGTTGTAGATCTTCCATGTAATATAGACAAGTTCTAAAGACAGATGATCACCACCATTGGTGAGTATGAAGAATTTTGTGTATCTATGCTAGTTGATTCAACTGGGATGGCAATGTAGCGTATTAAGTTCCTTTACGTTTATCTGTCAGTGCGCTCAACAATTCAACAGGACGGTGTTTACCTTGACTTGAAATCAGCAATCACAGAATCAACTGCATTATCAGGAAACTTCTTAGCACGTAGTTTCTTCCTAAGGTCTGAAACTGTGAATGCTCTGCTCAAGATAAACAAGGAGGTGCATTTCAGATTTCAATTTCAACAGTGGTATACAACACACTAAAGATATATGTGATAAGTGAGCAGAATTTATAGCGCAGAAATTTCCTTTGGACTATGTAAGCTACTTAAAACAATAGCAGAAATGAGCAAATCAGCTAGCTGCATATGATATGTTCTAGTTCTATGGCTTCCTTACCATTGTGCATAAACCATGCTTGCCTGGAATAAAGGCTTGCATTTTTGCACAACAGAAAGGCGTGATTCTTTTCTTCAAATACTTTTTTACAGTGGCAAGCAAGATCTTCACATTGTTCATGGCGACATGACACCTACAGAATCAAGTTCATGGGAATACACCAACTAGAAAACACACACTTATATTAGAACAACAACCAATACCACCAAACGAAAAGGGCCAGTAACACTCAGAGAAAATGTTGGTTATAATTAGCACTTTAGCTGTGCTTCAGTGATATTCCTCCAATATTTCTGGATGGATGTTGAGTTGAAAATCGCTTGCTACTACTTACCTGCCAGCAAGCAACTGGACCGCAGCCTTCTCCACATCTTTCACCATAGTTTCGCTGATTCCGCGCACCTCATCGTCGCATTCCTCCTCTTCCAAAGAAAGATGTGCGAATTCATCGGGGAAATTCTTGCCTATGTACTTGGCCGTGCCATCGCCGTCATCGCCATGAGTCAGCTGCTCATCTGAACTCGACCACCACGGCCGCTCATTCTTGGCTGCTGGAAAAGGAACAACGGACAAGCAGTTCATTTGCACATCTAAACACGGTACATTGAACAAGAACTTAAACGTTCTCCAGCTCTCTCGCCGTCTCACCCGCGTTCCCCTCTCCGTAAGCACCTCGCCGGCAGCTCGAGAGCCTCCGCGGTGAAGGCTCATACCGGAAACGACCCATCCCATTCGTCCTGAAGAGGCATTTTGAGGAGAGCGAAATAGGACAGCTGAGAAATCGAAAAGGGGATCGAGGGCCGCCGTGAGGAAGAGGGTGGAGAGGTACCAGGAGGCGGAGGGGATTAGGGCACGGGAGCGCAGGCACAGCCCTAGCTTCGGCCGGAGATGGAGCAGGCGGCGACTCGCGGCCATGGCCGCCGCCGCCATCCTGAGCGTCTGGTGCACTGACGCCGCCGCCGCGGATGGTTTGAAGCACAGTTTACTACTACTCATCCCGTTTCTCTCCCCATCTCGGTAATACTAACAAAGTAGAAGTACTATTCACCAGAACTGCATAAGGGACTGATTGGAGTAGGATTATATAGCACGCGCACATTTATCCTTATCCATATGTGCACGTATAAACACCTTACATCAATAAATATTTTGAGATTCTATCTCCGAAAACTGAATCAATATATACTGAGATTCACAAACTCAACACATGCATCTCGTCGTTGTCGACGGATATGTCATCTACCATTAAAAAAATTAGTTGTAAATTCGAACACGTTTGTTAAGTTTAAAACTTGAACTGAATGGACCGGTTCCGCCACCTATAACATAATTAGTTGAACTACACTCACTTCTCTACTTCATTAAGGCTGAGTTCGATATCCAGAGTTGGGGGCTCATTTCACACGCACGTAAAACAGAACGACTCGTTAGCATATAATTAATTAAATATTAGTTATTTTTTTAAAAAAAATGAATTGATATATTTTTTAAAAATAACTTTTCTATAGAAATTTTTTATAAATTTTTTAAAAAGACATAACATTTAACAGTTTGAAAAACGTGCATGCGAAAAACGATGAAGATGAGTTGAAAAATATGGCTGCCGAACACAGCCTAAATCAAAGATAGGCATCTATTCACTTTCAAGGCCTGGAAATCCCTAACGATGGTCACGGGGGAAAACAATTCCATCGTTGTAGTTTTAAATTATAATAATGCAAATCAATTGATTTGATATAGTTGTATGTAAAACATATTTATATGTATGAACGCTATGAGTTGTATATCAAATCCAATTTTAAATTTTTAAAATATTACTATCTGAGCTAAAGATTGATTTATGTAGTTGTATAAAAAATATAATTATTGATAATACGGTTTAATTGGCATAGATGTATACAAAATACAATTGTATATGAAAAATACAAGAGTTGTATATCAAATTTAATTATACTTTCTAAAAACTATTGTATACAAAATACAATTATATTTATAAAATCACTACCCAATTTTGTGTAACGCACCCAATATGACCTTTTAATATACCATAGACAACTACAAAACCAGCAGTTGAGAATTATATGGCAATTCCAATCCTTTTAAAATCAAGTTCTGTATAGAATTTCAAGGAAAAATCGCCAGTTAAAAATAGATATAAACTCTGTTAATTTGACAGGGATATGCAGTTGTCCAGGCTAAACTTCCAAGATCATCCAATAAAAGGAACACTTGTTTTTTATTTCTCCTTAGAAAAGAAAAAACGAAATGCACCGAAAGGCGAATCTAAGCGCGTCCAGCGTAAGCATCACGCGAGTCGTCGGCGCGCGCGGATCCTCGATCGGACGGTCCACGTTGCCCCGTCGCCCTATAAATTGGGCCCCCGTCTCCCCCACCCAACTCCCTCCGACTCCTCGCAGCTTCCTCTTGTTTTTCTGGCCGAACCCCCCCCTCGACACGCCGTCGCCGCCGAGGGAGAGAGGGGCCACCGGCCGCCGCTACCACTGACCCCCCGACCCCCCTCGCCGGAGCGCCCAGTCGCCGGTCGGTACGCGTCTCCCCCCTCTCTCGATTTGATCGGTTTGATCTGTGGTGCCCTAGGTTTGATCTGTGGATTTCTTTTTTTTTTTGGGTGATTAGGGTTTGATCGATGGCGTCCAAGAGGATCTTGAAGGAGTTGAAGGACCTGCAGAAGGACCCTCCCACCTCATGCAGCGCAGGTGATTTGATCTCTATCGCCTTGGATTTCGTCCAGATCTTGCCGGATTCGGTTGCGATGAACATGTTTGTTTGTGTAGTATATGTTGCGTTTGGGTGTTTGATTTGCGGGACACGTGGATTTTAGACTGTTATTTGCGTTTAGCATATGATGATTATGATGATGCGTAATGTCTTGTGAGGATGATATGGTTACTAGTTGTGCCTTGTGTTCATCAAGGCAAGGCAATCAGGCTTACTTATAGTTGTAGATAATGTCTATTCTGTTTTTGGATGTAGATGTGAAACCGTCTGTTTACACAAGTAGCTCCTGGGGTCATATCTTCAGGAAACAGCTTAGCATATGCTGGTAGATCACATTATGTGCTCTTCAACTGCATATAAACCAAAGCCATCATAATTACAACATTGATTGATTAGCACAGGTTATGAAGAAAGCTACAATAGGCTCATCATGGGAGTTACATATGATGTGTCTGGCAAGTCATGACTATTTAGAGTTTCAATTTAAACACTTAAGAAAAAAAATAAATTGGCAGATCTGTCACTATGGAATGACTCTCACCGGTCGAGTACTTCATTCAGTGGATATCTTTTGTGTTTTGTGTGCTGGTTGCCTGATGGTCTGTGTAAGCAGATGTCTTGGCTGTAATCTGTATAGTAATTTTGATTGCAAGATCCTTTTTGTCATATACATAGGTAAACAGCATCTTGCTTCATCTATAGTAATCCTATATATCCAACATGAATGCTGCATGAATGTACTGGATATTTCAGTTTGCATTTCTCTAAATTCTTACTCAACTTGTTTGGATAACACAACTGTTGTACAGCTCAGGCTTAGGATAATCATTAATTGACAGTATATATCCTGCTTAATCTTGAATTCCACATTATTTAAACTGAACTCTTTATCCTAAATGTGTTTTACTCATCTCGTGCTGACTACTTAATTGTCTGTTGTCAGGTCCTGTGGGTGAGGACATGTTCCATTGGCAAGCCACCATTATGGGACCCTCAGACAGCCCGTTTGCTGGTGGGGTATTCTTGGTGAACATTCATTTCCCACCGGATTATCCTTTTAAACCACCGAAGGTAATTTCTTTGCTTATGTAATGCAACGCCCATAAGTAACCTTATGAACATTTTCAGTATTGTGGTGTTTAGAACTGCAGTTACATGATAACATGAGTTCTTGGGGCCCTAAATGAAACATTATTTGCTATCTAATTCTTCTCTTGGATTTATTTTTCTATTGGATTCTAATGTTTAGACAACGATTGAAATAAACACATCAAATTCAACATCCAAAAATAACCTTAAGGTTTATTTCAATGTTATGATGTTTAGAGTTAATGTTATATGCTAACATGAGTTCTTGGGGTCCCCTAGGACCCCACATTATTTGCTCTGTTTTCTTCACTTGGATTCTGATGTATATATACTATGATCTTATTTGTCAGGTCTCTTTCCGCACCAAGGTTTTCCACCCAAACATTAATAGCAATGGCAGCATTTGCCTCGACATCCTCAAGGAACAGTGGAGTCCTGCACTTACCATATCAAAGGTAATTATCAGCATGACCTTGCTAAGTTCAACATTTTTGCCCTTCTGTGACTACGCACCTGATGAATTATGTGGTCTTTAATTCCAACAGGTCCTCCTGTCAATCTGCTCACTGCTGACGGACCCGAACCCCGATGACCCGTTGGTGCCAGAGATTGCTCACATGTACAAGACTGATAGGGCCAAGTATGAATCCACCGCTCGCTCCTGGACGCAGAAGTACGCGATGGGCTGAAGCCAGCCAAACTGGTGGACGTGTCGAAACCCAACGACGTTATCACCTAAATAACCATCAAGTCACCACCCTCCTCGCCCAACGAAGTATGAATGGACTTTTGAGGGCTGTTGTGCCCAGTTGAACTCATATGTACCCTACCTTGTGAAGTCCGTTTCAGTCTGGTAGTCTGTTCTACCTGACTGTTCTGTTATTTAAGTCGTTTCCTAAATCATATCTATTATTCCTGCTTGTCGGTGCCGTAGCTACGATTTATGTTATCAACACGGCTCGAATGAAGAATTTTCGTGTGTTGGCTGAATGTAGTTCAGGTTCAGTGAAGTCACCTTATGATAATGATCGTTTATACGATGGTACAAGCCCAGCATGGCCGACGCCTGAGAAAGTTTATGGGTACAGATGGGCTATGGGAGCCCTAATCGGCTTCGCTATTGTCGAGAGTTTTATTTCATGGTTATCAAGGTAAATAAAATAAGACCTTCAATGTATAATTTTATTCGTGGTTTCATAGTTGCTTGTGACATTTAATAGCAAAGTATGAATTGAATTTAGTTAGATGAACTGAAACACAGTCTTCCGATGCTAGTTTTAACCAGTTTTATAGTTTAGATCTAGTTTCATATGGTTGAATCTCTCTCTCTCTCTCTCTCTCTCTCTTCCATTGGTATTGGCCTTGTCATGCTTGAGACTGACATCTGTTGCACCAAAACTGTTGTGCAATCTATCAAAAGAAACTGTTGTGCAATTTTCAAATTTATTTTTATGACAGGGACTATGAGATACACATTACCAAAATTCACGTCCGTACATCGTGTTGCATTTCCTTCTACAACATCCTATAACAACAATAGTATATTATGTATTTACCTATAGTCCATTTCTACACAACATGGACTTATGTTCTATACACCTGGGACTAGGCTATATTGCTATGTACCGTAGCCAACAGACAGCCCCATGTTTATTTCCCCTCATCACGGACACTTTCCCGTGCAATCGTATAGGTGCAATTATATGGCTCTATTACCACACATTCACAAAAGATGGACCGTTGCGACGAGTCTTCTGGCGAAACTGCTTCTTCTTGACGCACCATGCCTCCGTGAAAGTGCTCACCTAAAATTTGATCAAGTCAGCAACTAGTAAAACTTAAGTGGCAAGAAATTGATCATAAGAATCAATGATCAAGGATGATCAAGGTGGGATATGCTGTCCTTACGTTGCTAATCATTTTTGCACCAAACCAGGCAGAATCGGTGCCAAATGGGGGAGGAATAACCCTTATCCCTTCTGAAATATGTGCTGGAAGAAGTTCACGGAGCTCCTTTTCCAGTCTCTCTGTAATGTACAGGGATGACATCATTCACAAGATAGAAAATACAGTATGCTTTGCATCAGTTTTCCAGTTTATTTTCATATCAATTATTTCTGATCTTCTCAGAATTAAGAAGGCACAAGGTAGCATACCTGATAAACCAGGTAAGCATGAAGATCCACCGGATAAAACAACTGTCTTGTACCAGTTGTCATCACCGAACACTTCTGAATTGTAGCAGTGATCCATACACAGAGATACTGCTTTATGCAAGCCCATAGCACGCCTGCAAGGTCAGCAGTGAGCAACCATAATTGAACCATACAAAATCACATATTACTATATTAGGAAATATGACAGATAAGAGACATACACTCCTCCAATCTGGGGCTGGAAAAGGATTTCTGCAGTCTTGAACCTTTCTTCAGACAGAGTAAACCATCCTTCACCATCCACTTCACAGGAAGCTTGTGTATCTTTACACTTTTCTGCTTCATAATCAGCCGCGACGTAACAAAGTTTCTTTACAACGACATAGAGGTAAAGCGTGTGTCAGCTGTCACGTGAAATTCAAGCTTTGCCCTGACTAATAGGCCCCCAGGCACAGTTAGTTGGACTGTAGCTATTAGGTCAGATCCATCCAAATAAGATTAGCTGTCTTGGCAAAAACAAAACTTTTACCTCTTTGATGGTTCGAACAGTGTATAGTGATTCAAAAGTTATATTTCTCTGCTGCATTAGTTCCTTCAGAAATCCAGTAAGTTTGAGGGCACCTTGCCCCACAGTTTCAACACCTATCTCATGCATTACCCTACCTTGAAATACTGTTGAAAGAACATGTATAAGAATGGAAATAATGAGTATTTTGGTATTTTGTAACATTATGCTGATACATTCACATTCAAAAACATTCAGCAAGACATCCATGCTTAGCTTTTATATAAGCTAAGGTAGTCTATTGACATTTAAAAAAAATCTTCTCATTACTTTCTAAAGACAATTTGAAGCATGTAAGATTGTAAAAGACTCGATGGAATTTCACAATTTTTAGAGAAAATATCAGTAAATGAACATAAGTACAATCAACTGCATCATAGAAGGATTCATGAATTAAACTGATGTTAAGTACTTACTAGGAACAATAGATGTGGCATTAAATCCAATGTTGACAACAATACCAGAAGTCCGTTTAGCAGCATATAAAGCTAGAACTGCCTGCAGGCAAATGGCAATGAGTTAAAAGATATTATCATCAAAACATAGACAGAAAATTAATGCAGTATAAATGGGAGCATGAATGTAAAAGGATATTTGCCTGAAAATGGTGTATTTCAACTACAATACGAGAGATGTGTTTAGCTTGAGGACATAACACCAAATATATACTCCACGTGAAGCAATCAATTGAAAAATCTGCAACTTGGGCTACAACTCATGATGGTGCAAGGCAATTAAACCAACAGTTCAATTTTCTAAAAGCTAAACCCAAAGAAGAAAATTTCTTCAAATCTTGACTCCCCAACAAAGTTCATTAAAATGATGATGATGATGAATAAGCACCTAATGTACTGCAAAGGATATCACGGTGTGCAACATGGATGCATATCACTGAGCAAACATCAAAAGAAAATAAATATAAGAATGCATACCTGATCAGCAGCACAAACAGCAGGAACATTCATATCGAACAGAACCGAGTACAGTGTGTCCTTGTATTGCTTTCTTGAAGCTCTAGCAGGCTCAGTATCTGTGAAATTTTGAATTAGACTCAGTGACTGCCCTAGCAGACTCAGTATCTGTGAAATTTTGAATTAGACTTGGTGACTTGCAGCAAAAGAAGTTGGGATTAGTTTAGTGGAACAGGAAAAACAAGAGAGTTGATGGGATGTGCAACACGAATACCCTCCTCCCTCCATTTTTGTAAGGAGCAAATTGACTTGGTATGGTCTTACGAAATTAATTTTGACCATAAATTTCTCTTGCAATATACTATTTTCAAATACAGAACTGCCATCTAGAAAATTGATTAATTGAGCCAACTGAAAATACTACACACTAACCATCCGAGTGGCAGAGTGGAAGAACAACAATAATTGGTTGAGTGGAAGGCTTTACTTGCATCCTGTAGAAGTCAAGTTTTCATGATACAGTCCAATTGAATTAATCCAATGCCAGCTCAAAAGAAAATCCTTTCAGGAACATAAAAGATCTATTCTGGACAAATATGTGATAGGTAAGGCAAGATTAATCAGATAAAATGTTGTAATGCGAAAGTTAGAACCTGGTGTAGATTGTAGACAAGAAGTGACGTAGCCTTGCATACATAGGCAACTCGATGTTGCCAAATTCCTAAAAATGTTGATCCCAACATAAATAGCAGTTGAGCAATCTCTCTTATTGATTCAATTAACACGAATGCTCATGTTTATAAATCAGCCTTGGTCATCATGATGGTACAAATAGTTGGGAATATGCCATTAGGATGGGGTAGCTGGTCTTGATAGCTTACCAAGAATGTCGCACAGCGCCCAGATGGAGCAGCATACTTGCTCCATCCGTACTTACAATATCCCGATCCACCTTAATAAGAAAAACACCAGAGGGTACATGAGTTCAAAGTGGGAGAACTAATAGACAGCCCCCTTCCGTTGCAAAGGCAACCAACTAAACATGATTGAGCAAATCTAATACCGATATACTCCAGACCACACAGCTGTTGCAATGTACAAATACCGAACTTTTGCGATTGAAAACTCAGACGAAACAATCAATGTGCCCTGTACTCGGCCATTCTACTTATATTAACCAAACATCGTTTAATGGTTATTTAAAGCATACACAAAGTTGTACAATATGGATGTCAAGGAGAATCATACCATCGACTATAATCGAACCCGGAACCACCGCTCGACGGGTGTAAACATGCTTGAACGAAAGCTGCGGCGAGCAATCGTAGTACAGCCTACAAGTGCACAAAGGATGATGTTAGGTAAGATACTAGTCCTAACAACTATGGGAGGCAGCGGCCGGGAGAGGAGGTACGGAGTACGGACCCGGGGTGCAAGGCTGGGCCAGCGGCGAGGTGGGTCTCGGCGAAGACGACGAGCTCCCACGGATCGGGGCCAAGGCGGAGGAAGAAGGCCCACAGGCCATTGTCGGAGGAGAGCAGGCGCCAGGTGCGGCACACGGCGGTGGACCGCGCGGCGTCGGCGGGGCCGACCAGGCGCAGGATCTGCGCGAGCACGTCGATCGGGAGCGCGTCGAGCGCGCCGAGCGAGCCGTACTCCCCGGTGGCCTGCGGGTGCGGGTGCGGGGCCCCGCGGCGGCGCGGGGAGGCGGCCTCCGGCGGCGCCGCCGCCGCGCGGGCCAGCACGGAGCCCCACACCTTGCGGAGCAGCACCGCCATGGAGGGGGCAGAGCTACATGCGGCGCGGGGAAATTTGGGTTGGGATCGCGGAGGAGGAGGTAGGAGAGGCCGCCGAAGCCACCAGATGAGCACAAGTTTTGGAGATGAGTGGCCCGCGCGGCTCCAACGTGGCAGCCGTCTCGTTTTTCTCGGTGAACCCCCGATCAGTTCGGGGCTACAGGTCACCATATGGAATTCGTGCTACTTTCAGCTTCGACAGTGCACTTCTCGACTAACTGGAAGTAATCTTGTTAGAACAAGTAGTTTTTTTTAAAGATTGTTAGAGATACTTTTTTTAAAAAAAGAGGAGGAGATAGTAGTTCAATTTAAGTTGCGTGTTCGTTGCTGGTACATGGCAAATTATTTGTCTTTTAGTGGCAGATTGATAGGTTATCCACCTAATCAGACTAATCTGGTGATCGGAGCTCGAGTTACCTTCAGCCGTTCAGGGTCTTCAGGCGTTCAGCCACTTGGGTAGAGCAAAACAGCAGCAGCACAAGGTTGGAAGCCTCGATTATAAGTCCGCCCCGTGTCTGGACTAACGAGGTGGCTTCGGCTGACGAGTATAATACCGTACTGTAATTAATAACGAAGCGTAGGCTAGATTAACTTGATTAACGGATACTGCGTCACACCGTCGCATGACCCATGAGAGGTACAGTATATTTTTATGCAGTACGGAGTGTAATCAACACATCTCAAATACGGCTCAGACAGCGACGTTTTTATTACTTTTTTTCCTCTCGTTCTGCTCTCTGGCTCTCTTTCGTCAGCGTATCATCCACTTCCAGTTCCAGATCGTTCTGGAGCAATATACAGTACACGAAAGTCACATGAACACAGTTCGTTCGTGCGGCTGTCGTGCAAATCAGACTCAGACTCGAGACTATTTCAAAAGGCAGGAATTTATGAGAATTACGCTTCTTTTAACAGTACGATTCTCTTTGATCCCATCTCACATCTCATCACCAAAAAAGAAATGGCACAAAACTATCTGCACATAGCTAGCTTGGCTTTCCTGTCTCACCTGTTTGTCTAGTACTATTAGCAAGCAGCAACCATATACACACAAACCAAACGCATCATCACTGAGCTGAGCCAGAGAATCAACCAAAGGATAGGGGAGGAGTGCAAGCGTGCGACACCCAACCACCGCCACGTCCGGACCAGCCCAGGTCCCGATCAGCCACCACCGGTGAGTAGGTTGATCAGCTAGCTAAAGGCAGGGTAGGCCAGCTGCAAATGTACAAAGCTAGGCAACGACGACGCCATGATCAGCAGATGACGCACGAGTTTGGGTCCTCCTCGGCGCTGTGGACGACGTATTGCGGCGGGTAGTTATACGGCGGCGCGGCGTGGGCGTGCCACGGCGGCGGGTAGAAGACGAGCTTGGGCGCCTCCGGCTTCTTGTCGTCCTTCTTCTCTTCCGGCTTCTTTTCCTCCTTCTTCTCCTCCTTCGCCGGCCCCACGGAGAGGAGGCTCGCCGACGGCCATCCCTTCCGGAGCTTGCCGACGACGTCCACGGGGTCGACGTCGCCGACCACCGTCAGCTTTTGGCCCTTCATGTCCATGGAGATCATGTCGATCCCTGCGGTTACATAGTTGCTGTCAGATTACATAGTTGCTCTCAAACTTCATCAGGGAAGAACGTTGTTTTCATCGAATCATTGGGCGAATTCCTTTTCTTTTCAGAGCTCAATTTGGTGGTTGAGTTCTCGTCTCGCCGGTGAAGAAGCAGAGCACAAGCGGAAATCGAGATGAAAGAAGGGAAATTTAAGTCAGAAATGGAGTACATACCGTGGAGAGTGGAGACGGCTTTGATCGCCTTCTGCTTATCCTTGTCATCGTGCAGGTCCAGCTTCAGCACAAGCTTCTGCAGCCGTCAGACAAACAGGCGAACCGGTGAGCAATCATAAGCTAAAACAAACACGTCGCACACACAACACAAACACACAGCTGCAAATCGAACAAGCAACTCTGAACTCGACGCAATCACGTTACCTTCATGGCCATGGAAGTACTGGCTCCTCTCCGCTGTGGCGACTAGAAGTTCAGAACCAAGCAGCCGCTCTTATGGACCGGTCTTTCTTTGTGCAGCTGGCGCACACGAAGGTCAGTAGCGGTGACAAATGGACGGGTGGAGGTGACAACAAGAGAGGCTTATTTTGTCGCGGCGATGTGTTCTACGGGCAACGAATAAACCGAAAAATAATTGGCGTGGCACGAGAGGTGGAGGAGGAGGCGGCTCGATTTATAGTCGAGGCCGCGCGTGGCCGTGGCATCGCGAGGCCGGGCCAGAGAACGCGTCATCTGAAAAAAAAAAAAAGCTCACTCGCAGACCGACGACCCCGCGATACCCGAGTCGCGCGTCGTACGCGAGAAAACCCCCAAAAGGCTCCCTTTTTTTGGCCCAAAAAGGGGTCCCGACTTTGCCGGCAACGGGGCAAGGAAGCCGCTGCGAAGGGGGGCGAACCATCGTGCGACGCGCAGCGAAATACCGGCGGTGCTCGGGTTGGATGATACAGTATGCGAGCGACCACGAGGTGCGGCGTGATCGCAACCGGGAATTCCTTCTGTTCCGGCGCAGTTTGGACGGGGGAGGATAGCGGCGCGTGGCTCGTAGCTCGCCGCGCCCTGACCGGTGACGTGATCCGGTCCCCGGCAGTCAGCTTGTGATGGGAGTTTCCTTTATTCTAAAATATAATAGATTTTGATTGTATGTGACATATTACAATACTATAAATCTAAATAATTTTTTAAAAAGTTATAGTATTATAATATATCATGTTCGATTAAAAATTTTTATATTTTGAAACGAAAGTACGCGGCTTGTTCACAGCGAGAATCTTGACTGACGGGAGAGCTGGGAGCTGTCAGAAATCAGAAATGAATTACTGCTACTAGTATACTATCGCTCAGTGTTTAGTGGGTGTGTGCAGTGCATGCCGCTGCAGTGGTAGTTAATTAATTAAGTGAATGGTTAGTCCGACTCCGACATTGACACTCGGTTACTACTACTAGCCGCCAACCAGACGCGACCATTGACAGAATGACCAGGGACAGAATGAGAAAGTTTTGAATGCTGCTCCGTCGGTCTCGAAGATTTTCCATTCGGAAAAATGTTACAATCGCTACTGTTGCATCAAGGAGAGGGACGTGAGAGGACTTAATATCTCCTAGCAATTATACCAACGTTCATGGAGATTAAGGACGAAGGAACGATTCTTGATCACATGTTCAAACAACCTTATGAATCTATCGGTCGCCCTCCGTGAGTGCGTCCATCCGTCAGCTTACGTAGAAATCAAACCAAACCATACAAAACTGCTCGGTCAGGCCGCCGCATGCCTGGAAAATTCGCGACAGAGGAAAAATAGTTGGGTGCGCTGCGTTTTCCAAGCTGCACGTTCGCTTCTCTCCCTTTTGATCGAAAAGCCGTGATCTTGGATGAAAAACCATCGAGAACGTCATCACAAACACCGGCGAAAAGAGCAGCTTTGGAGAATCCGATCCGATCAAGCACCGTGCAACAGAAATATTCTCGCCGCGTTGATCTAGTTCGATCTGAAATTCTGAAAGAAATGTACGATTCTTTCTGTTCGTCCTTCCCATGACCAGGAGTGCCTTGCAAAACAAGCTCATAGCGCCGTCAAAAAAGGTAGCACATGCCTTTATTCAGTTCAAATTGGATTTGTTCAGACGTTCAGTGATCCGTCTTCCACTGACAAAATAAAATTGGAACCGGTCAGTCTCACGAATTGAATGAGCTAATCAGCACTAGTAGATCTAGATCGCGGATGGTCAAATTGTGACCCAACGCTGAAGCTGGAGTCCAAAGCCTCGCACGAATAGGATATTCAGTTGACCAGCTCTAAATTGGCGTGCTTAAGCACACCTGCTACTGTGCTACTACTAATCTAGTGTTAGACCGCTGCTACTATACAGATTATTACTGATATAGTGATCTGCGTGATGGTGATAGCTATTAGACGATGGATTTGTAACCGTCGGCAAAACCAAAGATGGGTTGCCGAAAGCTCCCTGAATTCAGAGTAAAAAAATGCCCGTCACAGTCCGTAGCTTATAATGGATTGTGTCTTAATCCGTTTTAGCATCTGACAGAGGGTTAGCTTCTCAACGGAAAACAAAGAGTGCTCCCTTTGCCAGTTTGGCCAGGCAGCTGACGCAGGGGACGCCCGTGTTAAGCTCCAATAAATGGAAGAAGATTTCTGTGTTCTGTTCGCATCGGAAAACGGAAACTATCTGACCGGAGCTGACATACCAACTCCGGCTGAGGGACGAGAGACGAAAAGCTCTCATCATTCTGATGGGACAGGACAAGACGTGCCGCACGCTGCCTGACGCGCGGGAAACGTGCAGGAACCTAGCCACCGTCTCACTTGTGATTTGGCCGGTCTACGATCGGTCATTCACCGTGACCGGTCGCAGACTGGCAACGTACGTGCCATGCCGCATTAAATGCGACGTGGTGCGTCTGCCTGAGCCGCCATTAATACGGCTAGGTGAGCTCTGTCACGCTCACCTAACCTTGCGCACGCGGTGCCAGCGCCGAGGGGGTCGGGGCGACTCAGGCCTTGGGGAAGGTCTGGGAGCAACCCGACCCCCAGGGGAAACAAGGAGGGCAGTCGTCACGTCACCCCTGGGTCCGACCCCTCCGGGGAACGCGCCACGCGGGTGTACGGGGCCACCCGTCCATTTGGTCTTGATACCCCGGACCCGTATCACCGACAGCGTCCATCAAGGACCACGCCTTGGAATATTATTATGATTTTTGTATATTTAGGTGGTGTTTGAAATAAAAATTAAGTTGTAAAAAAAATCATTAGTACATGATTAATTAAGTTTTAATTATTATAAATTTAACAAATATATATATATATGATATTTTTTTAAAAAAATTTTATATATAAAGTTTTCGTACGAAACGTATCGTTTAGTAGTTTGAAAAACGTGTTAATGAAAACCGAAAAAAAATCTAAATTTTGTTGAAGTTTAGAACAGGAGTTTAGAAGTTGAATTTCGTGTTTTGCTGTGTTGAATCGATTACTTTCGTGCAATTGAACTACCGTATTACATCGTTTCACACCTGTTGGCACAGAAAAATTTAAGATATTTCGAGAGAAAAATGTATGCGTACTTCTTGATTATCCTTGCCCTGCACCGGCACGCTATAGACTATAGAGTTTTGCACGGCTGAATAATTGAATTGACAAAACAAAATAAATAAAACGATTCAAACAATATGCAACTTGTTCTTAAAAATTTAGGGTTAGGCGAAAAGCAGATAGCTACAACCACGCAACTACCTCACCGTTGGAGTTTATCCACCCGAAACAGAAAAAAATTTAGTGGAAAACCGATCAAGCGTGTTCACAGTGCACAGCCTGTTTCAGCTTGTTAATTAAGGTCCTGCAGCCTGCAGGCTCTTTCACGTAGCCCAGACCAAATGGAAATTTCATATTACTGACGATAATTACATACCTGCCGCTGAATGGCGAGTTCAGGCCAGCATGATCGAACTGATCTACCCTTTTCTTCTAGAGAAGAATTCAACCGGCTTTTACTGAGTTTATTCACATCGACAAAGTGGTGATTCTTTTTTGCCGTTCCTTAACTGGTGAGCTGTATCTGACGACTTCTAAACTAACCAGGTTGGTCCTGAAGCGTGCTTTAAGATGAAAGAACCACAGTGCTTGCAGTAAACATTGGGGGTTGTTTCAGTAAAGAGCGCGCACACAGGTTGTGCAGTAATTTTGACATATTTAATCTGGAGTTTCTTTTACAAAACAGAGATGCTTGGTTACCTAGGTGTGTTTGGCACGACAAGTTTTCAACTTCTACTTCTTTGGTTTTTCGTGCGCTTCTTCAACTGCTAAATGATACATTTTTTAAAAAATCATATAAAAAGTTGCTTAAAAATATATTAATTTATTTTTAATTTTTTTATTTCATATTTAATTAATTATGTGTTAATGGGTTACCCTGTTTTTTTGCATGAAGTAAAAGTTTCCAACCTATTCAAACACAGCCAGTTAGTTAAAATGGGTGGCAGTTAATTTGACATATTTACAATGACACATTTCATACTCCTGTTCCGGTGCATGATGCAGATGAGATAACCTTCCAAAACAGATCTGACCTAGCGGAGAGGATGCGACCAAAGTGCTTCTTGTAGATTTGATTATTTATCATTCCATTACACTTGCTATACTTTTTAGTTTTCTTTTCTTGCTATAGTAGATTTGTCCATTGTGTCAGGATTATGGTACTTTCACATTGATCATCGTCATAAAATGGACCGGATCATTAAGAAACGCTTGTGCAACTGTCCCACTACTTCGAGATCAGCTTATGCATCGCCTTCATCTTCTCGCACTCTCGCCCTCGTCTTCAGAGTTCAGACTTCATGAGCATTCTAGCCGATCTCAAGCTCCTCACCACCACGATCGAGGTGGCGGCGTTGCTGTGCATGCTGGAGCTAGCTTCCGCGCTGGGTTGGTGCGGTGCCGTCTCCGGCCGGCAGAAAATGGGTGCGCGCTGGGTTGGCGGTGGTGTGGAAGTTGCCGGCGGTGAGGATGGCGGCATGATGGTGCAGCGGTCGGATGCATATGCGGCAAGGCAGAGCGGCGAAATGGCGGCGCCCTGGCCGCGTGCGTCGGTGTCGGGGCAAAATTGGACCGCACGTAGCCCGGAACGAGTTCTGGGCCAAATTTGTAGCCCAGTTTCCTGTTCCAGCCCATATTGGGCAAAGGCAGAATTCCCGTTCCGAGCCAATTGTATAGGCCGCACGTAGGCCGGTTTCCCGTCCCGGACCAAATATATAGGCCCGCATGTGTCGTGGTGAGGCGGAGACTTCGGCCCAGCAACTACTGGGCCGAGGTATCCAAGCCGACGGCAGCATTCCACGGCGAATCCCCATGGCAGCGCTGTCGACCTCCTCCGCGGCGCCGGCGCCGGTCTCCCCGGACGAGAGATGGCCGCCACTCGAGTCGAGCCCCGACGTCTTCAACCAGGTTCCTCTGCCCGCCTCCTTCGTTTTACTAGGTCGCTGTAGTCATCAATTCGGTGCTCTGGCTGTGGCCTCCTCACGCTCTCTCTCTGACCGAGCGCCTCGCCCTCGCCGTGCGGTGCCGGCGACGCACGGCCGCGCAGTTCATGTGGTCGCTCGGCGTCCCGGAGGACGTGGCGGAATTCCACGACGTGTACAGCCTCGACGCCGACGCGCTGGAGATGGTGCCCCAGCCTGTGCTCGCCGTCGTCTTCTGCTTCCCCGATCCAACCCAGGTGCATCCCTTGCCCCAGAATTTATTTTCTGTTTCGCTAGTTTTGACAAATTTAGGCGCTCGATCCAGAAAATGTTCGCTCCTCACCTAACCTAAGTGGATGATTAATGATCATCTTGCGATGTGTCCGAACTGAAACTATATATATATTGAGCTTATATCTGTCCATTGGTATAGCCGGTTAGTCGCGTATCACAATTTTTTTACTTAGCATCTGTGTGCTCGACTAAATTCGATGCTACACCCACGTCTGAAGTCTCAACTCCCAATTTCAGGAGTGAATTATTCCTCCCAAAAGGACCAATGAACACTAGATCTCCTTGCCATGTGTGTAATTCCCAGATTAATCTACAAGATTCAGTGCTTCATATTGCTTATTATGCTGTCTAGACATGAGATCATTGAGATAAGCTTCAGTGATTGTTTTAATGTTGTTAAGTGTAGCCCATTGCTTCAGCAAGAGTGCCCAAAAACTAGTTTTGCAGTAAGTTTGACCTGTTGAGTAGAGGTAAAATGGCCATAACCGTTGTTTGTAAAAGGGAGATGTTTGACATCTCTAATAAGCTATAATTGGGGGCAGAAGGTTCGTTATTTAACTTCTCCATTGATATATTCTGTCAGATATTCCCAGGTTGTTAGGTGCAAAATCTTAAATAATAGAGTAATAGAACCTCTATGCCTTTATGGCTCAACTACTGTGTCATATACGCAGCTCATCCAATAATTAAATGTGTTGTTTTATGATGATATATGGAAATGTTGATTGTTTCTGTGGAATGTGTGTAAAGAAAATCTCTTGTCTATGTACAGTTACTAGCTTAGGACTATTATGGATTTCAGCCTTTTCTTGATTACACACTTGGTCCTTCTTCGCTGCAGGATGCAAGAAATCCTTCACAGCATGTTTTAGTTACTGGAGAGAAGGTGGGCAAATATGTTTTTGGCATGCTTGTTCCATTTGAAAGGGCTACAGTTTCACGTAAAGAAGGGCTACATTTTATTTCTTAATTATAACAGGGTTCTTAATCCTGATAGTTTACACCAACCATCACAGTTGCCTTTAATCATACATGTTTCTTGCATGCCCTCTGCAACAGGAAACTTTGTTTTTCATAAAACAAATTGAATCACTAGGAAATGCTTGTGGAACTATTGCGCTACTTCATGCTGTTGGAAATGCATATTCAGAAATCAGTTTGTGTAAGGTCACTCCCGTACAATGATTTCATTCTCCGTCACCCTCCATTCTTTTTAAAGGAATCTTATCTGTTCTTTTGTAGTGGAAAATTCTTGCTTGGACATGTTTTTCAGATCAACATCTGGCATGACTTCATACGAGGTTCTTATTACTCGACTAAAATGGTCCTACTTATTGTTGGCAACTTTTTCGATCAAAAGCCGTTAACACTACTAACACCTAAACGCCTTGCGGTGTATGGAGTCGCCAACCACCTTGATCTAGCAAAAAGCCAAATTAAGATGGGTTTTGTAGAAAACGACTAAACCGGCTAGCGAAGCCGATTTAGAGATCAAAATCAGCCTCTAGGCCGATTTAGATTGATACGAGGATAACTACCCGTCTCGTGAGCAAACGGAAGGTTTACGGGACAAACCTACAAAGGAAAATCGCACTCTCGCAGCGACAGCGAACGGTTTACGGCGCAAACCGACAAAGATGGACGAAACTAGAGTAAAGTAGAAAACATGGCTGAAAGTAAAAGTAAAAGAACGATTCGATTGTATAGATTAAAATTGTGTGGGGGCTAAAATCGAACCGGCCTTGACCCTTATAAAGGGGTTGGTCTTGCCTCCTACAGGTCCTCCTCCACGTTCAACTCGGGGTAGTAACCAATGGAAACTCTAAAATTACCTTCCCGAGTAAGGAAACCCGAGACCTGACGAAATTCGTCTCGGTCTCGGACTCTGCCGGTCTGACCGGCCACATGCCGCCGGTCAGACTGGCCCCACTGTCCGGTCTGACCGGCCTATACACGGCGGTCTGACCGGCCTCTGCGAAGAAAACCGGATCCTTTCCAAATTCGGCCATATTTTTCTATTTCGATTCTAGATGCCAAATTTGGGTGTAAACACATGCCCCCCTGCCTTTTTGATGAACTTTGTGAATCTAAAAGTATAAGCACGTGATCTTAGGGCGATAATTCAATTACCGGCCATACTATTCCTCAAGCATTTTGCCAAACACTTGAAAAATATTTCTTGAAGTACTTCCCATTAAGCGCTCTCTTGAGATAAAGAGGTCTCATGTGATGGTTTGACTCCTCGGGCTTCTCAAAAACCGCATCTTTAGGTCCCAATGAAAGTTGAGCAATTCCGGCCTCATCAACGGCACGAAATTCCATAGGCAAAGTAAACACCATATTAATGTCCATGTTTTCCCTTGGTGGCGAATCATTACTCACAACCGGTGACATGTCCTTTGTTGATTTTACTTAATGAAGATGAAGCCCCTGAACTCTCTGGACAGAACCGGTCAGACCGACCACATGTGCCGGTCAGACCGGCCGAGTGCCTTCGGACAGACCGGTCGTAAGGCCCGGTCAGACCGCCCCTGTGCGCCGGTCGGACCGCCATCTGACGCCGGTCAAACCGGCCCTGCTGCACGGTCGGACCAGCCTGGTGGCAACGGTCAGATCGGCCAGTAGCTCCGGTAGAACTTCCTTTTTGCGCCGTCTTGACTCCATCTTCGGTTTCCTTGTCTTTGACCATCTTGGCTTCATCTCTAGTAGGTATTGGCACCTCATGAGATCCCACCTTGATAGTAATAACATTTGAAGCTCTTGTCTCTACCTTGATGCGCTTTTCTCCTTTTCCTTCCTCTCCAAACCGATTCCTTGATTGAAAACGGCTTTTGTTTAAAGACAACCGCTCATGCACTGACTTTCTCGGCTCAACCCACCCTTGATTGAATTGCATTAGCGGCATACTCCCATACATAGGTGGTGGTGCCCCCCATGGCATGAAGTATGGAAAAAGATGACCCGGTGGCGGCATTGGACAAGGACCCCATGGCATCACTTGAGGACCATATGGGAAAGGGGACTCCAAAGATCTTGATGATGGACCAAATCTCTCTCTAGGTGGAGATCTTGGTCTTTTCCCTTTGTTGGAATATTTCTCGGCCCTTTTTTCATACTTGTTTAAAAGCATATCAAATGTCACCTTTGGCTTCTTTTGTGTCTTGGAGCTCGAAGCTTCACTCTTGTTCTCCTTCCAAACTCCAACCTCTGGACTCTTTGGCACAATCATCTTAGGCCGAGGCTCTCCAATTACTACCTCCTTCCCTTTTGTCGATTCAGCTTGCTCCGGCCGAATCAAAACCTTCTTGTTCTCAAACTCAATAGTATTTACCGGGAAAGGATCATGATCTAGCTTCATCCTAGAACCTTCCGTAAATTTCAATCGTCCTTCCTCTATGGCCGATTGAACCTGTCGTCGAAACACATTGCAATCATTAGTATTATGAGAATGCGAATCATGCCACTTGCAATATGCACGACGTTTTAATTCCTCTTGAGATGGGATGACATGGCCTTTAGGTAACTTAATTTGTTTTTCTTGCAAGAGATAATCAAAGATTTTGTCACACTTGGCCACATCAAAACTAAACTTAATTTCACTTTGCCGATCTTTGCGAGGAGTCGGCATTAAGTTAGAGCAAACAAAAGGCTTATTCTTATTAGTCCACGACCACTCGGCTACATAAATATCATGATCATTATTATCAGCATCCGAATCATCACTAGGACAATCAACAATACTAGCATTAGGCTTTTTGTCATTGGACCTAACAAATCTCTCAACCTCTTCGACCCGGCTTTCTTGAGCCAGAGCCTTTTGCATGAGTTGACTAACATCAAGAAATTGTTGACCATCTAACCTCTCTTTTAAAGGAGCAAGTAAACCATTATAAGCAAGATCGGACAAATCTCTTTCAGTTATATTCAAATTAAAACATCGGTTTTTAGTATCTCTAAACCTTTTAACATATTCAGTGACAGTTTCATTATACTTTTGCCTAACCGATGTCAAATCAGATAATCTAAGCTCAGTTTCACCAATGTAAAAATAATCATGAAACTTTTGTTCTAATTGAGCCCAGGTACAAATAGAATTTGCCGGCAAAGAAGTAAACCATGTAAAAGCAGTACCCGACAAAGATAAAGAGAATAAACGCAACTTAAGAGCATCTATGTTACTAGCTTCACCACATTGTGCGAGGAATTGGCCTATGTGCTCCCAAGTGGTCCTACCATCATCTCCACTAAACTTAGTGAATTCCAAGACTCTAAAACCACGAGGATATGGGATGTTATCAAAATAATCCGGATACGGCTTTTGGTAAACCTTAGCACGATTCCTTGGCTCAAGTCCAAACGACTCTCTAATGATGTTCCTAATTTGCTCCTCAATATTCTCAGGCCTTTGTTGTGGTGGCCTAACAACATGTGGTTGTGGGGGTACAATATGATTATATTGGCCGTGTCGCACATCTTGAGGATAACCTCCATATGCATGGTTAGGGATATTATAGACATTAGGCACAGGCGGAGGTATGTGTGGATTAACATTAGTAACAGGAGGTATTTGATAATGATGCAAAACAGAATTATTAGTGAAAGGATCCACTTCTTGCACCGGGACCATGGCGCCGGTCTAACCGGCCAGGGGGCCGGTCTGACCGGTGGTCAGAGGGGCGGTCAGACCGGGGTAGGTCTGAAGCGACAGACCGGCCAGGGGGCCGGTCAGACCGGGGTAGGTCTGAAGCGACAGACCGGCCTGAGGGTCGGTCTGACCGATGGAAGGCGAGCCGGTCAGACCGGCCAGGGGCACGGTCAGATCGGCCGAGGGGCTAAGGTTTGCCTCTCTCCCGTCGTTTTGCGGTCTTGCTCCATCGGTCCTACTGTAAACAGGAGCCTGGCTAGTACTAGGAAGAGAATTGGGTGCTAATCGGGCCAAAATCGACATCACAGTAGGCTCAAGCTTATTAAGCACAGCGGTAACAGTTTGATCTACGCTACTAGCAACAAGCTTTTGAACAGGAAGAGCAAGATCATCGATATTTACCTCATCAAAACTTACCTTTGGTGGAGGACCGGACTTGCGGGATACTCCTTGGCGAGTTTTGGTGTAGCTCCTCAAAAGCATCTCCTGTTGGAACTCCTTCACCCGTTGCTCCATGTCTTTACGCTCATCTTCATCCAGATCATCCATGGAGAGTGGTAGGATGTTCTCCGGATCAACTCCGTGCTTGGGCATGATGTTGATGTAGTCGTTGCAGTCGTTCCCCAGCGGAGTCGCCAATTCGTGTTGGCAACTTTTTCGGTCAAAAGCCGCTAACACTACTGACACCTAAACACCTTGCGGTGTATGGAGTCGCCAACCACCTTGATCTAGCAAAAAGCCAAATCAAGATGGGTTTTGTAGAAAACGACTAAACCGGCTAGCGAAGCCGATTTAGAGATCAAAATCAGCCTCTAGGCCGATTTAGATTGATACGAGGATAACTACCCGTCTCGTGGGCAAACGGAAGGTTTACGGGACAAACCTACAAAGGGAAATCGTACTCTCCCAACGACGGCGGACGGTTTACGGTGCAAACCGACAAAGATGGACGAAACTAGAGTAAAGTAGAAAACATGGCTGAAAGTAAAAGTAAAAGAACGATTCGATTGTATAGATTGAAATTGTGCGGGGGCTAAAATCGAACCGGCCTTGACCCTTATAAAGGGGTTGGTCTTGCCTCCTACAGGTCCTCCTTCACGTCCAACTCGGGGTAGTAACCAATGGAAACTCTAAAATTACCTTCCTGACTAAGGAAACCCGAGACCTGACGAAATTCGTCTCGGTCTCGGACTCTACTGGTCTGACCGGTCACATGCCGCCGGTCAGACCGGCCCCACTGTCCGGTCTGACCGGCCTATACACGGCGGTCTGACCGGTCTCTGCGAAGAAAACCGGATCCTTTCCAAATTCGGCCACCGGCCTATACACGGCGGTCTGACCGGTCTCTGCGAAGAAAACCGGATCCTTTCCAAATTCGGTCATATTTTTCTATTTCGATTCTAGGTGCCAAATTTGGGTGTAAACACTTACCTTGATCACTCTTACAGTCTTTCCACGTTTATCTTATTATCATATGGCATGCTTTTCAGCGTGCCCTATTTCTTGAGAAGGATGATGACATGGCAAGAGCTCACTTATTGGCTGCCAGTGCTGGTGACACAAAGGTACTTGTGTTTTGCTTGTGTGAGCTGGGATTTTTATCTGAAAAACTAAAACGTTCTGCTGAGAATAGGACTGCACCTGTATTTCTGTATCAGTTTGTCATACTTACTGGTTTTTCGTAACTACAAATACCAAGATAAAACATAAACATAATACTTTTTGTAAATAATTCCTTTCCTTTTTTCATTGAGTATACTTAAATACTTCTCTCTTGTCTACTAGCTATCTGACGACGTTGCAGAGCATTATATATGTTTTGTCGAATGTGATGGTAAGTCTTTAATAGATATCTCTGTTTCCATTTAATAGTCAGTTTTACTTGCATTTGTATATTAGTAAGGAATACCATTGGTTTGTAGCAACACTCTATGAGCTTGATGGTATGAAGCCTGGACCAATAAATCATGGCTTGTCATCTCCTAAAAGCTTACTGCAGGCACCGCGATTTTGTGAATTGGGTGTTGCAGCTGTCATGCCTCTGAATAGAACATGATTTGGATTTCATGGATATAGCTTTTATTTCCTCCGATTCATATTATAAGTCGTTTTTATTTTTTCGTAGTCAAACTTTTTTTTTAAGTTTGATTAAATTTATAGAAAAATTAGCAACATGTAAAACACCAAATTAGTTTCATAAAATCCAGCATTAAATATATTGATAATATGTTTGTTTTGCGTTGAAAATACTACTATATTTTTCTATAAACTTGATCAAACTTAAATAAATTTGACTAAAAAAAAATTAAAACGACTTATAATATGAAACAGAGGAAGTAATTATTAGAGATTCACACTATCTGGCAGAACTATATACTACTGCCTATTGGTTATTTTGTTGCTTGTTTGCATTTGCAAGTGCTCCCCTCCGGACTCCTAAATGCAGTGGCCATTTTATTGAATCAGGATGCTGTGGATATCATTAAGGCCAGCATGCACAACATTCCCAACTCGGCGAACTTCAACGTAATGGTGCTATCAAGAAAAGAAAAGCAAAACGGAGCTTTTCAGATAACTGGTTGAGGCCATGAGGAGGAGACAATAAAAAGGGTGAGGGCTATTTATTTCAGCAAATTACACTGGCTTTTCCCACTCGATCTGTCTTCTACCTGAACTGCCTTGAGCTTCCGCGGTATGTTTTTACTCTCGAAGGGCGTTCAGATTTGTCATTTTAGAAAGTTGTCCCTTTAGACATTTAGGTGATGCCTCAGTGGCCATCAGCTCTTGTTTGTTTTAGTGAGAGAAAACTTGAGCTCGTCGTAATTTAATGTCAAAAGGAAGTAAGGGCATGTAGATTCCGGACGCACTGCTGTTGAACTAGCAATACTCTTTTGGCAACTGACAATCAGTGGCGAAGCCAGCATCGTCGTGAAGCCCGAGCATCGTCGTGAAGCCCGAGCAACTAGTAGTATTTTTCGATGATCAACTTATTTTTATAGACGTCGATGGCTAACGACAGCGGCGGAGCCCAGGCGGTTGCCTGACCTGCCCGGAGTTGTCTTCGCCGCTGCTGACAATCAGGACACGTAGAAAACATGCTGAATTATGATTAGCCGCCAGGAGTTAGCAAAAATATCCCGTTACTTTTAACCCAATATCCACAGGTCTACTAGGAAGAATTATCCTCGTGAGACAGAGAATGTATACATGACAACTTTTCATGAATAATTGACTGATCCAACATGACTATTCCTAAACGTACTGTCATGTCTACTATGATATACAAAATTATAGATCTTGCTGAACCCACTAAAAAAATTATGGGCATGTTTAATTTATTGCTACTTTCAACCTTACCAAATTTTGGCAAGGTAACAAACTAAACGCACTTCAACCATTACTACTTTATCAAAATTTGGTAATACCAAAATTTACCAAAATTTGGTATGGTTGATTTTGGCACTAAATTGAATAAGCCCCTTCTATCCAGACCACAGAGGCTCCGTTCATATCCCAGTTTCATGCGTTGCGTGTCGCTTCCCCTGTGGTTATTGGCCGGAGAAAAGGTTAAGTTTGGCGCCTACTGGCAATAAAGAAGGTCTTGAAGACCAATAGACCATATGCGGATGAGGCGATGCCCTCCTCCTGCCCAATTCATTCCCGCGGCAGATTCACTCAGCATCTGGTCCTCAAATTTAATCAAGTCGCAGTTACCTGGGAGATGGCCGTGCCCGTGCCCAATCAATCACTAATAGCTGAGTTCCAGGAGGGATGCACCAGCTGACCAACCAGCTGCGACATATTTCACCTGTTGGCCCTGTAGCTGCTCCTTTTCTCCCTTGATCGGCTGATCGCAATGCAAAAAGACACCTTTCTATGTCTATTCTCTGGTCAGTTCTGACGTAGTAATCAGCATGAGCTCGTGGCCATATCTGTGGTAAACTGACAAAAGGTAATACCATTGAAAAAACTTAAGAAAGATTAAAGCAGTCATCCTGTTTTTTTCCGCTTCTTCAGTTATTTCTCAAACTAGCATGGTGACTCAAACGTTATTTGTGAATCTCTTCAATAATATATTAACCTCATTGTGAATTTATGATAACAAAAAGTACGCTAAGAGTGTTTGCGACACCATTCCCTTACTATCAATGTGAGCGCCTTCTTTTGTTTTTATATAAAGTAAGTTTCATATTGGGCCATATATTTTGACCAAAGTTTCACAATGAATTAGATCTAGACTAATCTTTTCACTTAGCACCACATATTTTTGCACAAGTTTGCAATTTGGACTAGGGGTTAGCACAAAAAGAAATATACGAAAGAATTTCATAAAACAAATGATACATTTTAGAAAGGCAAAATGTTATATGATTTCTTTATTCTTTTTTAGTGTGAAAGCTATCTAACCAACTAATTTTATTTCTATTTCCCTTTTACTCATTTCCCCCTTAGATTCAGAACAACTTGTGCTTATTGACATATCCACATCATCTCTGATTTTTGTGATTTGCTAAGAGAAATATTATGTGATTAGCTTAAAAAGTGTTTCATGTGATTCTCAAAAGATATTTATATTAATACAAAGACACTGAAGATGATGGTTTGAACTAGCTTTTCTGTCATATGTGCCATTTTTTACTCAACCCTAGTCCAAACTGCCAACAAGTGCAAAGTGATATGGTGTTAAGTGAAAAGTTTGCTTTAGCCCTAGTCCATTGTGAAACTTTGGTCAAAATATATGGCCCAATGTGAAATTTACTCTTTTATATATGCCATCTCCTCCTAGCGCTTTTTGTTTCTACCAAGCTCCTTTGTCAATCGCAATTATATTCCATTTAGTTTATATTTGCGCAAGTGTAAGAACAATATACGGTGAAAAACAACAACAGTATTTATATATAAGAAGTCGGTGTTCTCTTATCATATACACCCTTCGTCTTAAAAAAATCAATTCTTGAGGATAAATTTAGATAAACACATGTTCATTTTCTTCATGGTGGCTGAAGGACATGCCCGTTGATGAGGGTGTGCAAACTGATTGACGGCACAAGGCCCCCAAGAAAATTGGGGCCCCCAAATCTGAGTGGCCAAAACCTATCAGACAAACAGATTGACAACACAGGGCCTCTAAGAAAATTGGGACCCTCAAATCTGAGTGGCCAAAGCCTATCAGAAGGACACAGGGCCTCTAAGAAAATTGGGGCCCTCAAATCTGAGTGGCCAAAGCCTATTAGGAATAGCTCGTCCAGCCAACCTGGTGCAGCAGTGCGGGCGCGTGGCCTACGACGTCCATCCACACTGATTCCATTCACGTCAATAGCATGTCCCAAGCGACAAGCGCCTGCATTGATTGTGTTTAGTGCGTCGATGGTTCATCTATCCCACCATCTGCTGAACACACCACCACGTCGATTGGGGGTTCAACGTTTCATCGTTGGCACGAGACGCCGAGACCGCAAATGGAGACCCGCGAGCCCGTCCCTAATTTACGACAATAAACTCACCACGAGCTAACAGCGACGATGGCCTCAATCATAACAGAATGACAACGTCCCAAAGTTGGGATGAGCGGCTGCCTCCTCGACCTTGTTCAACTGGTAACTATCATGCCAGATGCCTGCCTCCTTGACCTCCTTTTATTATACAAGACCATGCTCAATAGAAAATTTCTTTTTTCACACAAGCTGAATTTACCTGATCGACTAAATGTGTCAATCAGATTAGTTTTCTTTTGAACCAAATTACCATGACCAGTTGCCTAAATTGACATATAAACTTTTCAAAAATTAGGGCCCTTAATTTGTATTTTGTACGGGGCCTCAAATTTCTGGAGACGGAAGTGGCTTTCTCACTACTCACGTCGACCACTCATTTGCATCGACTTGACGTGTCTCCAGTTGTTATTTGTTGGTACTCTCCGTACATAGAAATATCAGAACGCTCCAATTCTTTATGTTTGAAAAATGCAGACCTACCTTACACTGGTGCACATGCATATACCCAAATTCATGCACATTGCGCGTCGCCGCCGCGGCGATTGGGTCCAGAGAAAAGAGCAATTTTGGCGCCTACCAGCAATAAAGAAGTCTTGGAGACCATGCGGATGAGGCGATGGTACCCTCCTGCCCCGGTTCATTCCCGTGGCAGATTCACTCGGCATCTGGTCCTCAAATTTAATCAAGTAGCAGGAGAGAAGTGTGGCCACGCCCAATGAATCAATTACTCACGGTTCATTGGTTCCGTCCTTCCAGGAGGGATGCATCAGCTGATCAACCCGGTGCGACAAATTTCACCTGTTGGTACTGTTGCTGCTCATTTTCTCTCTTTATGGCAATGCAACAAGACACCTTTCTATGTCTGTTCTTTGGACTTTGGTCAGTACTGACATAATATTATTCCAGTTGATTGATACTACTGAAATCAACATGAGCTCGTGGTAGTAGCTTATCCAATCAGGAATCAACTGAATCTGACGAGACACCGAAACTCAGCCGGCTAGAAAGCCGAACAGTCGTCTCTTAATAGAGTATGAAGATCGTTGGAATCAGGTATATACGAGATTGAGGCAAAAAAAAAAGACGGGAGACAAAGATTTTTATATAGGTTTGAGCTTCTTAACTGACAGGTAATAGCCCTACTCCTATTGACCGAAGCCAGTGTTATCTTTATATATTGCTATTACACGAGTACAATATTTAGGATGATCTAATCTAGTCGATGTTGACTTAATGGCATAAAACTCTCACACATAGTCGACGGCTAGCGTAGTCTTTTTTCTCTAATATGAACTCGACGAGATTGAAGGTAGCACTAGATCTCTTATGTCGGTCTTTGTGACTCTAGATTGAGTCTGTCTAGGTTTGTCTTGGATTGTCTAGATCTTTATTGGCATGTATTTTGACATGACCTTCCCTTTTCCTTCTAAGAGATCTTGTATTTATACCTTCGAATGTCCCCTTGTCCAAGTAGAACTAGGGAGACAAGTGTGGATACGATCCGAGTAGTTTTTGTAGTGTCTAAGTAAGACTCCACTTCTCCTTCCTTATTCGAAACACTTTCTATTCCGAAAAGATAATTTTTTTCTTTATGTGTTGTATTTTCTTAATCAAAAAGTACCTTCTCATATACTATTAGATATATGTTATTTTTTATATTATAAATTTATATATAAAAAGTATGTTTTTATTGATAACACTGATAACTGACATAATATATTTAGTTGATTGATACTACTGAAATCAACACGAGCTCGTGGTAGTAGCTTATCCAATCAGGAATCGATTGAATCTGACGACACCGGAACTCAGCCGGCTAGAAAGCCGAACAGCCGTCTCATAGTACCTGTGACCTTGTGGTTGTGGGTGCCTTCCTTTCTTGACACTTCTTATTTCTTTAGAAAGCCTTTCGATACTTCTTTGGCAGGGATGTTCCGGTCAGGTTATCCTAACATATGTTCCAGAAATGTGGTAAGACGATAGATCATATGGCTTTAATTTTGTTGCATGCTTGGGGGAGGTATTAGCAGTGTAATGATGTTGTCGTGGGGTATGCCTGATTGACTTCACCTATCAAAAATCTTGCAAATTAGCTAGGACGTTTTCAATAGGAATTTAGTAAGATCAAATATTTCTTGGTTCTCATTTCTTAACGTTTTAGAATGGTCGGTTGAACACCCAAACTTTCTACGTCAAATGTAAGATTTACCAGGGTTTTTTTTTCATATGGCATGCCATCTTTTTTTTCATACGATCACCCATGTATTAGACTTAATATCTTGTCTAATTTAGTCCAAGGCGTAGCCACCATTTTGTTTGCACGACTTATCTGTGGCTCTTATCTAATGTTAGACGTGGCAAGATTAGCCATGAACCAAACAGCTCGTCAACAGCACAGAGGGTGTGATGTCACCGGGTTTAACTTTGACAACAAACCAAATAATAGCCAAAAAGGTGATCAAGTTTGGTTGAAAAGTGTGATAAACTACGCCAATGGACCAAAAGGGCCTCAGAAGTATCTTCCGCTGAAAAAGTATCAAAAATCACAAAAAGGGAATTACCAGCGAAAAGAAAACTAAGAAAAGATTAAAGCACCGTATCCTGTTTTATTTTCTCTTTCTTGGAGTACTATTTTTATCTAATAACGATGATTACCTGCTCGTTAAGAAAAGCTTTCTATTTCGTCTTTGCCACTCGCTCCAACATGGGAAGTGCTAGTACTACAATACTAACATGGAAAAGCAGCTGTTGCTTCCCCCCCTTGAAACTGAAAAAGGAGCCATTTTGTCATGTACCAGAATCCAAAACCGGAAACCCTCTGCATCGGCAGGTCTCCTCCCCCCAACTTTGCCGCGGGATTCCTCGTCTCCATCACCGCGAGCAAGCCCCACCACCACCACAAGTCACCCAACTCCGCCTGAAAAACAAAGCATTATCCGGGAGAGAGAAGCAAAGCGGGATGCACCCAGCGCAACTCGCAAGCTGAGGGAATAACAAAATGTTCGGCAGGGTCACTCACAGTCACAGATTGACGACACAGCTGGTGGCCACTATCTTGGATCGAAATGGCCTGCACCTGTAGCTGCTCATCTGGACGTACTAAGCATGTACTACTACTAACTAATAACTAAGTATTAGTAGTTGTGTTGTGTGTGCATACGCAAGATGAGGAGAAGCCAATTGCCTGCTCCTGGACAAAAGCGCCCTGAAAACCCCAATATTGATTTGGCCGATCCAAGATGGTCTATGTGCAGGGGATTTACCAGCTGCCCAGTTGGCTATATGCCATGCCGCTTTCAGTCTTTCTGCTGCTGCAGATTCAGCAGAGCCTATAAATACTTGGGCATCTGTGCTGTGCTGGAGACATCCTGTGTTCTCAGGGGTAGTAGAGCAGAGACCCTGTCCTTTGTGTTGTCTGCTCTTAACTCGCCGGAGAAGAGAGAAGAGTGGCATGCCCGCCGTGGCCGGGAGCTTGTACATGGCGAGCCAGCACAAGGGAGTGCCTCCGCTGCCGCTGCCACAGTCGCGGCCATTGCCGGTGATCAACCTGGGCCGGCTCACCATGGACAGTGCCTCGCGGGCGCTCGCCGTGCGGGATATTGTGCTGGCGTGCCGTGAACGTGGCTGCTTCGAGGTTAGTGCTGCTTACTTGTCACCACCCTGCAATGCATCCTCTGCTTGTCCTCCCAACACCTGTCAGTTATTACACATGCATGGTCAACCAGACACACAAGAATGTTTTTGCTTACACGTACGTGAAAAGGAAGCTGCCAACTCATGAAAAGGAGTAACAAAACTGCATGCAAAAACTGAGGAACGCCAGATGCTCCAATACCAGAGACATAGCTGATAGACATTACCTGCAGGTGGTAAACCATGGCATCAGCAGGTCTTGCATGAATGGCGCCCTCGAAGCCGCCTCCGAGTTCTTCCAGCTATCGACCGAGCACAAGGAGGAGTTCGCGTCGGACGACATCCGGCAACCCATCAGGTACGACACGAGCTCGAGGGACGGGATCAGCATGTCCAGGTCATTCCTGAAGCACTATGCCAATCCCCTGGACGACTGGATCAAGTTCTGGCCGACGCGGCCACCAACTTACAGGTAACCTGCAATGCAGAGATCATCCACATTAGCACACTGGTGATCGCCGGATGCATTCACGTTAGCACACTGGGGATCACTGGATGCATCTTGACAACCATCCTAACTTCTGTGACAAATGGCACACCAGGGAGAAAATGGGTGAGTATACCTTGGAGACGCAGCGAGTGTCAATGCAGCTCATGGAAGCAATCCTGCAGGGCCTGGGATTAGGGCCATCATACCTTCAAGAAAAGCTTGAAGGAGGAGTGCAGTTCATGGCCTTGAACAACTACCCGCAGTCATCACCAAAGAAAGCCGACAAGATCGGATTGGCTCCTCACTCTGATTATGGCTTCCTCACCATCCTGTTGCAGAGCTCCCCAGGGCTTGAGGTGATGCACCATGAGGATGATGCCTGGACACCTGTCCCTGCTATCCCTGGGGCTCTCCATGTCCATGTAGGAGACCACCTGGAAGTGTTGAGCAATGGCCGGCTCAAGTCCCTTGTCCATCGAGCCGTCCTCAACCCTAACGAATCAAGGATTTCTATTGCCAGCATCCATGGTCTCTCGATGGATGAAGAGGTCCACTGCGCCGAAGAGCTCATCGATGAAGACCACCCGAAAATGTACAGGGGAAGCAGCTTCCAGGACTTCCTGGACTTCCTTCCAGCAAACATGAACAAGTACAAGAGGTTTGTCGAGAGCCTCAGGATTGACAAACCCTGAAAAGGAACAGTGGTTGTGCTGCATCAGAACATATATATAACAAAATGGCATTATTCGGATAAAGTATCTAAACCACCTAAAAACTCCTACTTCGGGAAGTTTGTTCGACTTTATGTTGGATCGTTGGTAAAAAAAGAGTGATGTCAATCTGTACTGTGCAACGCTGTAACACATGTAATCTAATTATACATCCTTTAGTAATTATAGCTACAAAACTACGTGCCCGTTAGTTGTGCCTTAGTGCCCAGTACCTTCTTGCTTAGCATTCGGTAAAAAAATATACAACAAAGAGTAATCTTACACTAAATTTCTTGTCGAGAAGATATCGGGAGGTACCACAATTTCTAGTGTAAAATTGGTACATCTTAGTAACTCGTTTACCGTTCAAGAACCATAAATTTTCTCTACGACAAAACAGTACTAACAGAACTTGACATAATCGTTGTATAACATTTTTTTAACGACACACTTTCAGTGAAAATGGTTTCTTTTTTTCTCAAAAAGTGCAGAACAAAAAAGAAGAAGGACAGGATTCCAAATACCCAAAGCTCCTGAATTTTTTTCAATGGCACCCTCTTTCTTTTCAGCTACTACTAGTAGATTATCACTGGCATACTTCCCAGCTTCTAAACAATGTGTTTTTTGGGAAAAAAAGAACTTTCTATATAGAAATTTCTTAGAATACTTTTTAAAATCCATTTCCAACCTTTTAATATTTAATTCACTCATTTATGCCCTCCAAAAGTTGTCGCAAAATCAGAATAATCTATAATCTAGGAGTAGTTAGTAGCTAGTTCGAACAGGGCCTAAAAAAATTAATCGAAGACCTTGCAGCAACACTGAATTTCTATGCATCAGAATGAAAAGGTGAGTCCCACTTGTCAAATCGTGGTCAGGATTCTCCTGCGACGAACTCATTGAGACGACGAAAATGGGAGACCAATCGTAGATAACGCTTTGCTAGCTCAATTTGCACAGGCCACCACTCTGACGACAGTGGCATGCGAAGGCAGCAGGGAACGCAAAACGGCGGCGACGTTTGCAGCAGTCGAAAGGCAAAGCAGGACAAGGTTGACACTAGCATCGCCGTAGTTAGTGTTGTAGCTATCAGCTATCTCGTCCAATCCTCATCCACAGGTCAAGCCGTCGATGTGTTGGCCGACAAAAGAGAAAGTGTGAAAAGGTTGCTGTAGATGCAGTCTCGATCTTCTGTACGTCAAGATTTTGTTCTGATTCGGGCTTTGAGCTGGAGAAAATTCAAAGCTTGAATATATGTGCAGTACTGCCGTGTGAGTGGCACTGCTCATATGTTCAATCTTGGGTGTATACAGGATGTCGGATTTTTTTTGTCAGGGGAAATTTCTCCGGTATACAATGGACGATCAAAATGAAGGAAAGCGTATATGTTTAATGTTCTTCATAGAACAAGTAAGCTGTCAGCATAAATATCACCAGTACAAGATCGAGATTTTTTTTTTAGATAATGGATAAAAACTTGGTCTCTACCTTCAACACGGATGTACACGGCCAAAGGAGTACAAGATCAAGATGAACTGTTTTGTTGAAGGATCAACTACCGACTAAGACGATCTTAAGTCTAACAAAACAGTCTGATCAGACAAGCCTGAAAAATTCTGAATAGATTCTACTAGCAAAGAGAAGGATTTGAGAAAACAGCTAAGATTTTGCTTGAAGGCTTTGGAAAACAATAAACAAAGGGGTATTGTCTTTTTTCGCAGATTTTTCACAAGTTAATGACGTCGACTGTCGCCTCAGAAAAGAAAAAAAAAAGGCTGATACTCTGTTTTTAAGGAGAACACGTGGGACTCGCGCGTGTCGCAACGTGGTTTGCTGGGATTGCACGTGTCGCCCTTGAGCGGCCCAAGTACTGGTTGCTCACTGGAGTGGTGACCAGTGACCAGTGACCAGCGACCAACTGACCATTGACCAAATTCCGCGAACAACAGAGCGAAAAACTCAGCAAAGAATCAACAAGAGATGAAGAGATTACTATTGGTATACTACCATGAAGGAGCAGAAATCAACAACACAGCAGAGTAGCAGACACATGGAACCGGGTCGAGCTGACCAGCATCACTAGCTGGGGAACCCATTGCAGCGAGAGGCAGATCATGGAAGAGAAGTGATAAGACAGAGATCATGGAAGAGGAGAAGCAACCAGTGTGACCGTGTGACCGTGTGAGAAAAAAATGGCTGACCTTTCACTCAGACGAGGCCTCTGGCTGCCACTCTGCTGCTTCGAGCTGCTGCTGGTGGTGGTGCGGCTTCGTTTTCTCTCATCTCCTCTCCCATCCTCGCGCTCCTCCACCTCCACGCCCTCTTTTATATGACCCGCTGCCGCAGAGAAGCCGCAAAGTGTCGCAGAGCGCTACGCTGTTGCCGAACAAACCGGGCAAGGGTGGAGGCTGAGGCAGGGCAGGGCCCCCGGAATCTGGGAGAGGAGGGGCGCATGGGGCCAAAAAGACACGGACGCGAGCGCAGGTCGCGCGTGTCGAGTCCTCGCGGCGCGCGGGTGGCGTACGTGTTGCCGCCCCCGCGCGCCGCGGGACGTTGCTGAGACAGCGGGATATTTTGCTCGCCTGCATCTCTGATTGACCGATCTGCAGGAAACGGGAGAGATGGATATGCGTCGCACCCGTCGCAGGGGGCAGGTTCTGCTCCTCCACAACTACTGTACACTACTAGAACCTGGCCGTTACCCTGCAGGCCGGCCGCTGCAGATTTGCGATTTGCGTGGGTGACATTCCTCACAAACCAGGTTTATGGGTTTTCTCAGAAGTTTAATTTCTATATAAATGTTAACGTCAAAATTTGATAAGCCTTAAAATCATGTCTAAAGTCAGTATCAGCTTCAGAGTCCTGAAATCGGCCGATAAGAATTATCAAGTCGCCAGCAGTTGGATTTTTGATGAATTCGGTTAAGGAAATTAATCAATTAAAGTAACTTATCCAGAAAACATCGAGTTCGAAAAAGATGCAGCATGTCAAGCTATCTATTAATTTGACAAAGTCAATTAGTTTCCTTTTACTTTTAGAAAAGATTATTTAGAATTTGAATAAAACGTGTATCTTTTACTTTATCTTTAGAAAAGTTTGTGTCTTGTCCAATAAGAACTGGTATTTACTCATAGGTATAAATATATACATCTGGGGTCTATGTAAGATATTTCTCGATCAATACAACTACTCTCGACGTATCGTCACCCTCTTTCCTGAGGTTTTAATTTATCAACTGGCGAAACTTGGCACCTAATACGGGACTGCATCGACTTTCGATCTTCGGCGAAGGGGTAAGTCCTACGTTTCGTCGGCCCTGGCAATTGTATTGGCTACATTGGTGTTGTTCAAGATTGCATCGTTTCGACTTCATAGATCGCTTAGTTCGGTTGATATATTTGCTTACCTATTTATCATATATCTTAGTTAATCTAAATTAATTATTCAATTTACTTGTATCGGTCAGATCTTTTTTAGGGTTTTGCCAGTATCGGCTAAATTGTTTTGTCGATCTAGATTAGCTAAGGTATGTATCATCTTAAAAATCAGTCGAATGCTTGATTGTCTAGATATTATGTTTCTTTTTATACTTTGCGTTGCATCAGCGCTAGTCATGCTTAGAACCATAATCTCTAGTCTGTTTTTTGATTGCCAATAAGGGTTTCATCGGGGTTTCAGCCGATGAGTTATCTGGACGTTACATCGGCTCACAAGGATTACATACAAATTGGATTTAGCCGATGACAACAAAAGTTTCATTGATTATCTAATCGTTTGGATTTAATGACATCGGACTTCCAGCCGATGTATGTTTTAATCTTCGGATCAACGCTTATTCTATCATATCACTATTAGTCGATTGATTTCTATTAGATTGTATTATTGTTTTATTGTATTATCATCAGCCGATTGTCTTTATATCGTTATTTAGATCAAGTGTCAGAATCTACGTTGGATATATAGCCGATTGTTCAAAACCCTATCGACATCGGCTGGAATTACTCCATCGGCTTATTGGCCGATCGACTCTTTGATCTGCTGTTTATATATCTTGTCAGTTGCAGGATCAAACTGACTGGCACACCCACATCTCATCAATTTTAGGACTTGTTCTGAAGCTAAGAACTCTCGGGCCACCGTGTTTTCACATTAATAATAAAAAACCATGACACATAATTTATACTACTATCTTTATTTTAAAATATAAGACTATTAATCTGAACAACTACGTGTATATAAATTTATAGCCAAAGTTGTTATGTTTTTTGGAGAGGTAGTAGTACAAATGAGCTCTTAACTTAATATCGAAGGAAATAACTTTGAAATGGGTCCAATTTGCGAAATGTCCTTATAAAGGGAAAGAACAAAACGTGCAGTTTTTTAGTTACAGGAAATATGGAATACCTGCTAGGCCAAAAGCCCAAGAAGAAATCGGATCGTTATGCTTGGGAGTCCAAGCTCATCCACGCCGAGCCACAAACACCCAGCCCAAAGCCCAAACAAGCCTATCCTACGGCGGCCGCCGGCGCGGCGACCGGTCGGCGCCACCGGCCCCTTTCCCTCTCCGGCGCAGGTGAGGGGGAAGCAGATCGGGTAAGCGGAAAGCTGGCGTCATCCCCCCGCCGCTTCGCGGCGAACGGCGCGGGCGTGGCAGCCTTGGTTCGCGGGACGACGCCTTTGAGATTGATGCCACTCGTGGCCAGGGTTGGAAAAACCGGCGGTAACCGCGGGGGTACGGTTACCCGTACCGCGCGGTACGGTTTAATGAAATTCGTCCGAATTCAAAAATTAAAAAAAAATAAAAAAAATAAAAAAAAATGGTGAAGATAGTGCTTGATTTGTAGTATTTTATGGTGAAGAAATTTCTCAAAAAAGAGTAATATTTATTCAAATTTGAGAGCAAAACGGAGAATAAATTTAAAAATTGGAAAAAGAAAAAAAAATGGGCCGGCCCGTTACTGTGCGGCCCGTCACACATCGCGCGGTAACCACGCCAAACCGCGCGGTTACCGCGCCATACCGCACGGTAACCGTGGTCGATACCGCGGTTTGCCCGAATTTTTGAATTCAAATTTCGATTTGTAAATTTGTCGCGGTTTTGCGCGGTTACCGCGGTTACCACCGGTAACCGCCGTACCGCCGGGTGGCGGTAACCGGGCCCCCGGCAATAAGTCCAACCCTGCTCGTGGCTCGACTGCATCAGTGGTGGAGCACCCCGTGAAGGCTTCGCGCCTTCGATCCGCTGCTGAGGTACGGCCGCTTCCTCTTCGACTCCCCTTTCGATTTTGTGCTAAGAACTTCCTTCTAATTGGATTTTGCTAGCGTTTTAAAAAAAACATAAATTCACACAAAATCCCATTTACAAAATGAGCTCTGTGCAAGACCCGTAGTTGTGACTTGTAACCTCATTTTCTCTTTACAAGAGAGTAGATTGGAATAGCACAGCAGTCAACTCAGAAACCCAAATTGTTTAAATGGCATGCTTAATATACATATAATGGAATTACACATTGAGACATGTAAACCATACATGCACTTTGAATTTTGAAATATGTTCGATCCTAAAAGTTGTAGATGATGGCTAAAGATAATTACATGCAATTCTCTGAAAGAAAAACCAACTGCCTCTTATAAAACTGGAAATGGACACCTGGCAGTCAAATATATGGCTTGTATTGATGATGGTGCTTAGCATTTCAACATGTGAAGATAAACCTTAGCTTGATCTGCTTCTCAATACCATAGAACCAATTGGCCTGCATGATTGGGTGATGTTAAACTCTCGTACCATAAAAACAAATTACATGGTCAATTGACCATGTATTAGACTTCGCAGGTTTGCTACTACACACAATATATAATTGAGCACTCCTGGTCTGGATTTTCCCCTTATATATGGTTAAATCATGTTTCAACGTTATTGCCTTCTGTACTTCACTCTTTTCATTGTTTCTCATTCATAAGTCTTTATTTTTCCTTAATTCCTTGGCTCTTAAATGTAAAAAATTATACGTGCATGAGCAGTGCTCACCGAGAAAAAAAAACAAAATGAATCAATGCATCACTTTTATACGGAGTAGTTAATACAAAGTCCTAGCTTAAATGATTAACAACAGGAGCCCTATTGTTATTGTATAAATTTTACATGGTTGGTTTTCCTTACCTTCTACAGACCCATAATGGTACCGTATGATGCAAAGGAAAAACAACCTGACAGTAAACAGGTTAGTAAAACTAGATCAAAGTCCACAGGTACAAAATAGACTAATCAAAGATGCAGCATTAGTCTGAAACAGATAGGGGTAAACTGTTGGAGACATATGCACATCGTATTACCTACTTTTGGATGTAAAGTGAAGATCGTACCGTAAATGTGCCCTTTACATTCTAAAGCTCTCAAGAAAGTTCCTTTGCCTGTTGTCCATATTGGCAGTGAGATGCTCTAGGAAGTCATTAAAGCTGCTTTCTTTGTACTTTTGTGGATTTTCCTTGTCGACCAGCTCTTTGGCACTGGAGACCTTCTCATGCAGTTCAAAACTGTGAATGCTAGCGATAGAAATCCTTGCTTCTTTAGGATTCAGAACAGCGCGGTGCACAACAGTCTTGATTTGCCCATTGCTTAGAACTTCCATGTGGTCTCCTATGTGGACATGCAATGCATGTGGGAGTTGCTGGACCACTTTCCAGCTGTTGCTGCTGCGGTCAGCAACCTCAAGGCCCGGACAACTTGTGAGCAAGATGGTTAGGAGCCCATAATCAGAATGTGCTGCCAGACCTATTGCCGTATCACTTTGAGACACTTTAGGGTAGCAATTCACTGACAATAGCTGTAAGCCTTCCTCGAATTTCTCGTGCATGTATTCCTTGCCAATGCCTAGGCCTTCTAGAATTGCTTCCATCAGTTTCAAAGCCACCACTCTTACTTCGACTGCATATTTTGCCTTCCCTGTTTCCAGTAAATAAAAGGAGTCATTTCAATTCTTACTGTCATGCACTGTTATTTTGTTTGTTCAACAGCGTAAAATGATTTTTAAGAGAAGAAACTGCTTGCCTATATATTGGTGGTTGCTGTGGCCAGTATTGCAGCCAATCACAGAGGGGATGGGCATAATGCTTCAGGAATGCCCGTGACATACTAATGCCATCCTTTGAGCTGGTATCATATCTTACAGGTTGCCGGATATCATCTGATGCATACTCTTTCTTTATCTCATTTGGCAGTTTGAAGAATTCTGAAGCAGCTTCAATAGCACCATCCATGACTGATTGACTGATCCCATGATTTGTAACCTGCAAATGGCAGAATTAGTAGACTTGGGTGAACAAGTAAGCTTTCCTTGTTCCCTTACTGCCTGCTAGTTAGTGATGATATAGGAAAAGAATACCTTTGGTACTTATCTTATGAAGTAGCGACTTAATCAGGAAAAATAACATTTGAATGATCCTTTTCTATATGCACAAAATGCACTTCTATATACACGGTCCATCCTTGTCATTACTGAAAGGTTTATAAAGCACCCCAGTGGTAGTGCCGGCAGCCTTGATATGTCCACATGGACCGAAAAGAAAATAATGCAGTGGTTTAGAACCCAAAGCTAAAATATTGGTTAGGTATAGAGCCAATTTCAGGCTTGCGAACTTGAAATGTTAACCAATCTTGTAAAAAGTAGATGATCATATAGAGGTGTTGCATATGTCTGTTTTGACCTGGAAAGGGATATTTTGGCATATCTTTTCAAATTTTGTGAATACTAATTTACAGTTCATAGCTGAGAATTTTATTGTTACAAAAAACTAAGGTCTCAATTCAAAGTATCAAGTCATTGATTGCATTGCAATGATATGGTGCTTTGCATATGTCACATGTTTGTTTACCTCCAGTTTGGCAACCAATCAAGTCTAAAATGCGCACAGCACAAAGTTTGCTTCAACTTCATCATTTGTATGTTTCCATGTAACGAACTGATAAAGTTCAGCTGGTACCCTCCTTATCTAGTTTTCCCATTTTCATGAATGGGCTGTTTGGCCCATAAAAAGATTTGGTGCCGTTTAGTGTGCTATGTACAGTATTCCTAGACTTGCACATATCAAACTCTCCATTTTGGAGGAAGCAGAAATAGGATGCAGCCCATCAAACATGTAGTTCAGTAGATACAGACTGGTCATATCACCACTTCCAGAAAAAGTAGGCGCGTACCATACTCTTCACCGTTAGCTAACAATAATGCTGCCATTGCTACCTGCAGGATTTCAAAGAAGGGGCCCGATCTGATAGCTCCTAGGGTTCAATTACTTGCTCTTTAATTTGGAGTTTTCTGCCAGCTAGAAATGTGACTGGGACACAAGGATCAGCTTCCTTGGTTGACTACACCATACCATTCTAGCACATGTCAAAATGGCGTCGACGTAAACTGTCTTCAGTGTTTGGACATAGGAAAAGACCAAGTCTAGAGAGTAAGAACATGACAAAAGGGCTGTGTCACGACGTTGTGTTAAGGAAGTTTACCTGGAAGTATCCCAGATCACGGCATGCTTTGGCGATATCGTTGACCACCTGGGACCGCACCGTGGGATCATCAAGGCTGAGGTGGCCAAGGTTGATCACTGGCATTGGCGGTGGGTGGAGCTCCTGCGATGGTAGCTGCTCTTGAGGGACACTCCTCGACGTGTCAGACATTGTTGATCAGCGAAGCCGCCACACGCCACACGCAGCTCAGGTACGCCAATTGGTTATGCAGAATCAGAACTGTACGCAGTGTGAGAGCAGTGGCAGAATATATCTCTTCTTATAAGCAGCAGAAGCTGATGGCTTATCCTTTCTTTCAGCTGCAGGTTGGTGCAAAAAAACCGCGGTTCTCCTCTGTGGTCTGTGCAGAGGCAGAACGCATACATGTGCATAGTACACCTGATGGATCCTCCTCACCTGGACAGGGTGTTAGATAGATCTCCCTCCCCTTGAGCCCAACGGCATAAGGGGGCCTTGACCCGTGCCCTGATCGGGGGCGCCCAGCCCAGTGGCTGGTGGGCCCTCGCCACCCTGCGCCATACTAATAGGGGTGGAGGCCGGGGCGGCAGCACACGACACGAGGTTCGCTGCCGCCGCCAACTCAACCCACAAACCCTAACCCTAACCGATCGAGGGGGCGCAGCCAGTGACGGGAAGCATCACCGCCGCGCCACGCCTCGTCAAGCTCGCGACGACAACGACGATGGCCGGCGCCTCTTCATCCTCCAACACCTCAACCGGTCGGCCGCTCTAAACCCTATACCTCTTAGATTAATCCCAAAACACATATACAAGAGAATTTTCACCGATCTAAACCTAGGTGATCCACTAGAGATTCTAACAATGGTATCAGAGCTTAACCTAGCGATTAGATCGAGTTCGGGGATAGAAATCCAAAGAAAAAAGACAGAAAAAGAAATGATCCGAATGGATCGAAAAGAACCCAAACCCTTACCTCGTCGCCGGTCATCTCCGACGCCGGCAAAGGGGGAGGGCACAGGGCACCGCAAAGGAGCCCCTCGACGACCGTGCATGCACCCGCGGGTGCACGCGCGTGCCAGCGAGGGGGCCCGCAATGGCGCCGCCATCTCCGTCGCCGTTCTCCGTCTCTCACCGCACAAGGGATAGAGACGGTGGGGGGAGAAGAGAAAAGAGGGGCCGGCGGCACGAGGCCTCCGGCCATGGCGTGGCGGCGCGAGAACCGCCGGCGGCGGCGACGCCGCTCCGCTCGCCTGCCCTGCTCGGCCGCGCGCGCAAGAGAAAGGGGCTAGGGTTTCGGCGGCTGGCGACTGGGGGCCGGGTTTTTGATCGCCCGATCTCCCCGCTCGGCCGTCCGATCAAAACCCTAGCGATCGGACGGCCGGCATCGGCCAGGCCGAATCAGGCCCAAGAGGGAGGCGCGCACGGCGGCTTTCCCGGCCCAGGCCCAGGTTGCGGCCTGGGGAGACAGGGGGCGCAGGCACGCGGCAGGCCGTGGGCCGACTCCTCGCGATGGAGAAAAGGAACAGTAGTTTTTCCTTTTAAATTTTGTCAATTTTCATGCAAATTTCAATAGAATTTTAATTGTTTTTGCATGTTTTACCTCTGTTTAAATTTGAACCAACGGGAGAATTTTTACAAGAGAGTAAAATTATAGAATTTGCTACTGTTCTTGTGAATTTTAATAGAGATTTCCGCTGCAAATAGATGAAATTGATAAAATTAATGTTTCTAAAATTAAATTTTGAACCAACGGGAGAATTTAATTTTAGGAACATTAATTCTGTGCTATGATGTTGTAATTTTCTGACCAACGTTGATAATTGCAATGTTATAGCTATGGCTCTATGTGTTATGTCTATTTTCTGCCCAACGGTGATGTAGACTTAATATATAATATTTTTTAATGTTAATTTTGTTCTCACTGTACATGATTATTTCAGGTGGCTACTCCTTGATGGGTTGCATAAAAGATATTCCGACCCTGAAGGGAGATAACTACAGAGAATGGAAAAGAAAACTCGACCTTGCTTTCATCTTGGGAGAGGTGGACTGGGTGTTGACCACCCCATGTCCTATAGCACCTGCTGCACTTGTCAGAGGTGAAAACGAGTCAGATGCTGACTAGCAAAGGAGAGAGAGGGACAATGCTCCCCTCATCATGTCGTATGACGTTGAGCATACAAAATGGTTCCTAGCCAACAAGAAATGTTTGGCTGTGGTAAAGAACACGATTGAGCCAACCATATTGGGCTCAATCCCAGAGTGTGACGCCGTCTCAGAGTACCTCGAAAGAATAAAGAGCCAGTTTACTAGTTCTTCAAAGACTGATGCAACACAACTGATAAAGCAGCTTGTGACAGAGAGGTACCATGGAGGTGGTGTCAGAGATCACATTCTTAGGATGAGCAACATGGCTTCCAAGTTGAAGCCAATGGATTTGGGCATTACAGATGACTTTCTGGTCCATTTGGTTATGGCCTCATTGCCAAAGCTTTTTGACAACTTTGTTGTCAACTACAATATAAGTCCAGAGAAATGGAATTTTGAAAAGCTCATCGCTAATTGTGTGCAAGAGGAGGAAAGAATTAAAGAGGCCAATGGTGGCTCAATTAACTATATTAAAGATAACAAGAAAAGGAACCACAAATCTCCCTCCTCAAAAGCCAAACAGCCTCAGCATCTACCTCAGCAACAACAGTTTGCTGTTGAAAAGGATCAGTGTCTACACTGCAAGAAGACAGGACATTACAAGAAAGATTGTCCTGACTTCCTGAAAATGATCATGGCAAAGAAAGGTGAGAACATTATTTCATTCGTAATGAATCTCATTATGTTGGTTATTCCAGATCCACATGGTGGATTGATTCTGGAGCAACTATTCATGCTTGTAATTGTTTAAAGGCATTCCGTTCGACGAGGACTACGCAAAGAAGCGAAAGATCCATTAGAGTTGCCAATGGAGTTGAAGAAAAAGTTGAAGCTATTGGCGACCTTCCTATAGAGCTCCCGAATGGCTTCACACTTTTACGTCGAGATGTTTTTTATGTTCCTTCTTTGCAAAGAAATTTAATAAGTGTATCCAAATTGGATTTTGATGGATATGATTGCCGTTTTGAAAATGGCAAATGCGAACTATGGTATAATAATGCATGTATTGGTCTTGCTGTGTTGCAAGATGAGCTTTATTTGTTATCTCTTTCTGAGAATGTGAATGTTGTGTCCTCGTTGACAAAAGAAAACAAGAAAAGAAAGCAAACTCTTGATGTCTCATTGAAATTATGGCACTGTCGTTTAGGCCTAGTTAAGAATGAAATTCTTCCTCCATTGGAGTTCTCAGACTTAGAACAATGCGTAGAATGCATTAAAGGAAAATTTGTAAAGAGCATCAAAAAGGGTGCAAAACGAAGCACAGAAATTTTAGAGATCATTCACACAGACATTTGTGGTCCATTTCCTGTGAAAAGTGTGGATGGCTATGACTCGTTCATAACATTCACAGACGATTACTCCCGATATGGTTATATTTATCCAATTAAAGAAAGATCAGAAGCATTGGATAAATTTAAGATATTCAAAGCTGAAGTTGAAAATCAGCATGATATAAAGATTAAAGTAGTAAGATCTGATCGTGGGGGGGAGTACTATGGTCGGCATACGTCTTATGGGCAAGTCCCTGGACCTTTTGCAAGGTTCTTACTAGAGAAAGGTATAGTAGCCCAGTATTCAACACCGGGCGAACCTCAACAGAATGGGGTAGCTGAAAGGCGTAACCGTACCCTCATGGATATGGTGCGCAGCATGATAAGCTATTCCACCCTACCATTGGGTTTATGGATGGAGGCGTTAAAAACCGCCATTCATATCCTCAACAGAGTTCCAAGCAAATCGGTGCCCAAAACACCGTATGAGCTATGGACAGGAAGAGTACCCTCGCTAGCTCACCTCCGTGTGTGGGGAGTCCTGCGGAGGCTAAAGTATTCAACCCAAACCTTGGCAAGTTGGATCCCAAAACAGTGAGCTGCCATTTTATTGGTTATCCTGAAAGATCAAAGGGCTATCGTTTCTATTGTCCAAACAGTTATACAAAGTTTGTAGAAACGAGACACGCCGTCTTCTTGGAAGACGAAGTGATTAGGGGGAGCTCGGTAGTTCGAGAGATTGATTTTGAGGAGAGGCGGGTGTCTGTACCCGCTCCGTCAATTCAAGACCCTTTCTTCTCTCTACCTGCTGACGTTGAACCTACAATGCATGACGTTGCGGTACCAACACCTATTGTTACCTCTCCTGTGGCAACAATGAATGAAAGTGAGGAACCTGTTCTACAGGATTCAACAGAAATTGCTGCCACACCAGAGGAGGAGCTGCAACAGCCTCAAACAGATAATGTGCCAGAACAGGAGGCCCCTAGAAGGTCTGAAAGAGTCAGAAGATCGGTTATCCGTGATGACTATGAAGTTTATAATATAGAAGAGTCACATATGCAGGATGATCCCACCTCATATGAAGAGGCCATGAGAAGCGCTTGCTCATCTGAATGGTTGGAAGCCATGAAAGATGAAATGAAATCAATGAAACTAAACGATGTCTGGGTTTTGGAAGAAATTCCTAAAGGAGCCAAAACAGTGGGCTGTAAATGGGTCTACAAAACTAAATATGACTCCAGAGGAAATATAGAAAAGTTTAAGGCGCGACTTGTGGCAAAAGGTTTCACGCAAAGAGAAGGGATTGACTACAATGAGACATTTTCTCCAGTCTCTTGTAAAGATTCCTTTAGGATTATAATGGCACTGGTGGCACATTATGATTTAGAATTACATCAGATGAATGTAAAAACAACGTTTCTAAATGGAGATTTGGAGGAAAAGGTATACATGGCACAACCAAAAGGTTTTGTTGTGAAAGAAAACGATAATATGGGATGCCGTCTAAAAAGATCCATTTATGGATTAAAGTAAGCTTCGAGACAGTGGTACTTGAAGTTTGATGGGACAATAAAGAAATTTGGGTTTCAAGATAATGTTGAGGACAACTGTATTTATACAAAGTTTAGGAATGGGAGATTCATTTTCCTAATTCTGTATGTAGATGACATTCTACTGGCTAGTAGTGATGTCAGTCTATTGCAGGAAACAAAGAAATTCTTGTCCTCAAACTTTGACATGAAAGACCTCGGTGAGGCTTCATATGTTTTGGGCATAGAGATTCATCGAGATAGAACGAAGTATGCATTGGGACTTTCTCAAAAGGCATATATAGAAAAGGTGCTGAAGAAATTCAACATGTACAGATGCAGTGCTACACCTGCTCCTATAGTCAAAGGAGAAAAGTATGGGACATGGCAATGTCCCAGAAATCAGTATGAGCTCAACGAAATGAAAACAAAGCCATATGCGTCAGTTGTGGGAAGCCTACAGTATGCGCAAGTGTGCACACGCCCTGACTTGGCATTTGTCACCGGGTTACTTGGCAGATTTCAGAGTAATCCAAGCCCAGAGCACTGGAAATTAGTAAAGAAAGTTTTGCGTTATTTACAAGGTACAAAAGGCCTCATGCTGTCTTACAAAAAATCAGAGTCACTCCAGATAGTGGGGTATTCTGATTCTGATTTTGCAAAAGATAATACAAAGTCAACATCGGGATACGTGTTCACTCTTGTAGAAGGAGCTATTTCATGGAAAAGGTCAAAACAGACTATCACTGTAGGGTCTACGATGTATGCCGAGTTTATAGCATGCTATGAGGCCACGGGGCAGGTGAACTGGCTAAAGAAGTTCATACCCGGTTTAAAGGCGGTTGACAGTATTGAGAAACCACTAAAGTTATATTGCGATAACGAATCCGCAGTAATGTACGCTCACAACAATCAGTCAAGTGGTGCTGCCAAACACATTGACATAAAGTACTATGTTGTGAAGGACAAAGTTCGGGATCAAACAATCAGTCTCGAGCACATTAGAACAGAAAGAATGCTCGCGGATCCGCTCACGAAAGGTCTACCACCCAACGTGTTCAAGGAACATGTAGCCGGCATGGTTTTAAGGGAAGCCTTATGAATCCTGGACTATAGGGCCCAAAAGTTAAAGTATCTGTTTCTGAATAGAGTTGTGTATAGTGGCTGTCGAATCCATCGGTGATTGACCGTGACGATGAAACATGCTCTATGTGCAAATCTGTAATGGAATAGAAAAAGGCTAAAAGAAATAGTGAGATCAAGGGGGAGAATGTTAGATAGATCTCCCTCCTCTTGAGCCCAACGGCACAAGGGGGCCTTGACCCGCGCCCTGATCGAGGGCGCCCAGCCCAGTGGCTGGTGGGCCCCCGTCACCCTGCGCCATACTAATAGGGGTGGAGGCCGGGGCGGCAGCACACGACACGAGGTTCACTGCCGCCGCCAACTCAACCCACAAACCCTAACCCTAACCGATCGAGGGGGCGCAGCCAGTGACGGGAAGCATCACCGCCGCGCCACGCCTCGTCAAGCTCGCGACGACAACGACGATGGCCGGCGCCTCTTCATCCTCCAACACCTCAACCGGTCGGCCACTCTAAACTCTATACCTCTTAGATTAATCCCAAAACACATATACAAGAGAATTTCCACCGATCTAAACCTAGGTGATCCACTAGAGATTCTAACACAGGGCTCCAAAGGAGAAGTCAAGTAAGGCTACTTCCATCCATTCATGCCCTTTGCAGCGTCGAAATGGACTTCACGTATCCTGTATCTGTCCAGGAGAAGTCGCTGGGCATAGGCAGCGTACCTACCTACGTACGCTGGGAGCGCGTGGTGTGCGCTGTTGCATCGCATCTGCATGCACAAGTAGCAGTACTATATGAATCCGAGTCTGATGATGAATTGATGATACTGAGCTACAGGCCAAGCAACCATCTTTTCGTCCGCGGCGCGTGCAACTGAGTGCTGGATGTTCTTGAGACTCAAGGAAATGAAGACGAACAAGCGGATAATATTTGTGGGGAAGCAAGTTGGTTTGATTTGGCCATATATCCTGTGTTTTTTTGCTGTCCAGGAGGGGCTCGCCCGGGTCATGGAACCTGAACCGCTCGTAGGTATCGGCACTTATTACTCGTCGCAGTGGCAGCATCCCAAAAAAGGTTATTTTGGCAACTCTCGTAGGTTTGCAATTGTGAAAATTCCGTGGACAGCCGTCCAGGTTTCGGTTTTGTCTCCTGTCTTGGTGGTATCGCGATGCAGCTGTTCCTGCAAAAGAGGTGAACGGTCAGGATCAAGCGTGGACTTCTCCGTTTTTGTTCTCTCTGCGTTTATTCCTTTTCTGCCTACGTGGATGTATGTATATCCGGTGTTTCGTTGATTAGTTTGGTTCTCTGCTAGAGCGGTGTGATGAGATGATATCCTTGTGTAGAAGATATTCAGCTAGCTGGTAAGTTTGTGGAGGCGTACTTGTCGTATGTATTACTTTGGGGTTGTACGGCAAGGGAGTGTGCTGTGTGTGGCTTGAGACGATGTGTTCTGCTGCTAGCCTCTCGCGTTGTCGGCATTCGTTGGAACGGCGCGAGACTTGAGCATTGTTGTCATGGAAACAGAACATGCATCATGCATTGTTCTACCTGAAGTTGACTCCTTTGGTTTTTTTTTAACAACACGAACAAGTGCGATGTTTCGTATTGATAGAGTAGAAAAAATTTATAAGGCTATAGCCCTATAGCCACGAAAACAAAAAAAAGACAACCACACCACACATCTACAACCAGAATTCGCTGCTAAAGAGACAAGAACACAAATCCCGAAAGAAAAGGATATTTTAAACGACACCTTCAGGAAGGATACGACACCGAGAGTGTTGTCGCCGCTCGTCCTGGGGTTCAGGACGTAATTTCCACCTAGAGGAATCCATCAGAGGACAGTAGAGATCACTCAACAATGTCCTAAAAGAAAAACGACACCCACAAGCGTCGTCGTTGCTGGCCTGGAGAGGCTAGGCTTTCGCCCGTAATCTTCCTACTCTCCCATGCCGAGGTCTCCTGCTGCACATAGAAGCCATCACCAACCACACTCTTTTGACACGCAGCCACCACGCCAACGCCTCGTCGTCGGCCGGACATCAAGTAGGTGCTCGACATCCGGCGCGTTCCAAATTCATCCACACAGTTAGGTTGGAGAGGGAAAGGGTGAGAGAGAAGAATGGATTCCTTCTCCCCCGCACTAGCCTACCAACGTGGCCATCTTGTAGCGGCAAGGTGCCGCCACAAGACGACTAGCGTCTGGATCAGGACCCACCGTAGGCCTGCAATGCCCACCTCACGACACCACCATCGTCGTCACCGCCTTGGCCGGATTGGCCGCATCGCCACAGGCCGCCTGTCCGCATCATCACCGCCTCATCCTACTGCCTCCTGCCGCCACTGAAGCTCCGACCAATGCGCCATGCCATGGCACGCACGTCATCCCCCGCGTCGGCCTCCCATGTCGTTGCCCGCACCAACTTCTTGCATCGCCGCACGCTCGCCGCACTGGCCTCCCATAGTCCCGCCACCGTAGGGCGCACCTCCTCGCGTTACGCTGGCCTACCGCCACCACCGGTCGTGCCTCCTCGCACAGCACTAGCCTACCCCCATCAGCTGCATGCCTCCACGCTGCACTGGCCCTCAGCCAGAAGCAGATCTCATGCCTAGAAATTTAGCCCAAATTTTTAGACTATTTTGTGTATAAATCCCTGTCTAGGAATCAAGCTAGGGTACCCAAGACTACAAATTAATATAGAGATCCAAACGCAAATAAATCGTAAAATACTTACAAAAGGGGTACTTAGTCCTTACACCCAAAGAAAGCAGCAACAACGGAAAAGGGACGATCCTAGCGGGGCTTCAGCTTTACTCTACAGGCAAAACTCAACTGGGGTATAAGTCTTGGTTCTCTAATTTCATCATTAGCTCAGAAGCACTATACTTCTGAAAAGGGGAAAAATAGCAAGGCTGAGTACAACCACCGTACTTAGCAAACCACACCAACGATGCAGACGTGCGAGGGGAGACAAAGGGAGGTTTGAGGCTATTTGCATAAAGGCGGTTGTAAACATTTATAGTTAAAAACAGTAAAACAGTTGATTAATTAAGGCAAGATTAAATCTTCACTGAACAATGCTACACCACGTTGAACAGGCCCAACCAAATTACCTGAACAACACCAGTTCATTAAGTCAAGTTAATTAATTGAGTGGGACTAATCACGGTGAAGCTAGTCGATTGCCCATAACCGCGAGCATGACTATTCGAATAGTTTTACTCTGGCCAAAGGTGTACATCTGTACACACAAGACACGATTCCACACATGTTGCCATGCTGCGAAGTACCACCATGGTACTGCAAAGGGGAAAATCGTGACAAGACCCTTCGCATAACTCCCCCAAACCAATCGTACCACGTTGAGGTTTCGCCCCCACCCTTAAGCCGGGGTGGGTAGCCCCCTTGCACCACGGTGAATCCGGCAGCTGATCAACTCTTAAGCCGGGGCCAACCCAACTCCACAAGCCCACCATCGCCTGGGTACGTTGGAGAGAGAAGAGCTATACTACAAGTCCAGCAGTTGCCCACGCTTGCTTGTGATAAGTACGGTAAGTCTTCCAGGGTTTCCCGTGAACCGGTCCTTAATTGCCATGGGTGTGACTAACAAAACCATGCACCCACAGCCCACCATTAAACCATATTTTAGTTGGATAGTTACAACGAATAGAACATGGCCAGATGCTTCGAGCTCGCAGCTCATCAAGGTACTATAGTAAATAGTGTAATTATCCCATTAAATGAGCTAGTGGTAATTAAGCATGGCTAAGCATATCATAATTCTAACAAGGTTAACATAATTGAAACAATCTAATCAAATTATCACCCAAGTTTGACAAAGGATGGATATCAAGTAAACATGGCACAAGCGATCAGGTAGGTAATCCCTATTTCCATGTAATTAGCAAGACATGTAATTTATTTGCAAACGAGAAAACATTTCATAAATTAGGTTCAACATGCTTGAAAGGGTCACTTAGGCCTAGAGGGTGGGTGAATAGGCAATTTGAAATGAAAAGCAAAAGCTAAAAACTTAAACCAGGTCGAAATGTCTGATACTAGGTCGAACTATCCGATAAAAATCAGATAGTCCGAAATAGGATCAGACTGTCTGACCTGCAGAGAGACACAGAAGCTTGCTAGATTTAGAACTACTACACAAGAGATATATGCTCAAACAGCGACTAAGCTATAGTGGCACAAAACAAGTCAACAAGTAAATAAGGAGATCGAATGAATATCACCAAGATTTCGTGCCGGAGTATTTCCCAGAGTTCAAATCCTTGAGGGGATTCTACTCTACGTTGAGGGGCTCATAAAGAGCCGGGTCTTTTCCAACCCTTTCCTCTTGAGGTTGCATAAATGCACTTCTCCTTCCACTAGAGGTATCTCTTTTCTTTTGGGGGCGAGATCCGGCCTTCACAAACTTCTCTTGGCTCACCACAAGTAGATCTGTGGCTCAAGAGCGACGCCTAGCCGTCTAGGAGTCCTCAACCTCCAATAGTAACAAACACCACACAACCCTTGGAACAACCCTACTGCTCAAGATCGAGTGAAGCACACACTAGGCTCCCAAACACCAAATCCACAATCACCAAGATCCAACACACCAAGAACAAGGAGGGATTTGAGAGGGAGAAAAAAGAGCTTAAAGATCCAAAGCACCTTAGCACCAAGCTCAACCCAAATTGAACGAGAATGAATGAGTTGGGTAACCCTAGAGAAAGGTTAGGTGGGGGGTATTTATAGATCCCCCAAAATGTGGCCGTTGGAGGGGAATCTTTTCATCCCACATCGGATAATCCGAAGTGACATCGGATAGTCCGATGTTTTTAGCCCCCAAGCAAGCGAGAGACAGAGAACGGAGTTCTGTAAAATTTTGAATACTCCAATCGATCGGATAGTCCGATGTCATGTCGGATAGTCTGATATTTTTAAGAGCGAGAACTTCATCCTCAACAGAGACTTAAATTCCATTGAATTTCGGAGTCTCTGGATCATCGGACTATCTGATCAAAACCGGGTACTCCAATTTTGACTTAGGAAAAATTCACTCAAGAGAAGTATTTCAAAGAAAGACGAGAGTGAAGTTCCAAAAAATTTCGGATAGTCCGATATATCAGATAGTCCGAAGTCACATCGGATACTCTGATATTTTTTAAGCCAACACTCAGTTCAAAGTCAGAGAGTGACATTCTATGAAATTTCGGATTGTCTGAGGATCGGATAGTCCGACATAACATCGGATAGTCCAACTTGACAGCAACAAGAACACTGAAAAGAAAAGATTTTGAGCACTAGTGTTCAACCAATTATATGCATGTGATGTCCCTCTTAATAGTACGACATCCTAAACTCAAGAAAAACAAGATTTACAAGAATTTACCATAAACACAATGCCGCTAAGTCTTATTCAACCTTCAACTCTTTTTCAACCTTGCATACATCTCAAAAAAATGTCATTAGAATTAACGGAGGGTTAGCTCCTCAACGGGGGACAAAGAGGGCCTCCCTTTGCCAGTTCGGCCGGGGGCGCAGGGTGAAATTCCTTCTTCCTGATCTCGAGACTCCAAGAGAAAGACACAAAGACTCGAGCGTTTATATAGGTTCGGGCCGCTGGGGAGCGTAACACCCTACTCCTGTGTGTAGTGGATCTAAGACCGGGGAATCCGAGAATACAAGTGTTGTCCTCTCCCTTTTCTCAGGCCTGGGCCTCCTTTTATATGTCAAGAGGCTACCACATAGGCCACAAGTTGCCTAAGACCGAAGGAAATTGTCCTTTTACATTTAATGGTTGTCCCGTTGCTTGACTCGGAAGCCACTCGCACAGACGCTGCAGCAGAACCCTTGCTCGGCCAGGCGGCTGATGCAGACGCCCGTGTCAAGCTTCATTAAATGGAAGAAGACTTCTATGTTCCGTTCGCATCGGAAAACAGAAACTATCTGACCGGAGCTGGCATACCAACTCCGGCTGAGGGACTAGAGACGAAAAGCTCTCATCATTCTGATGGACGGGGCAAGGCATGCCGCACGCCGCTTGACGCGCGGGAAACATGCAGGAACCCAGCCACCGTCTCACCTGTGATCTGGCCGGTCTACGACCGGTCATTCACCGCGACCGGTCGCAGACTAGCCACTCACGTGCCACGTCGCATTAAATGCGGCGTGGTGCATATGCCTGAGCCGCCATTAATGCGGTTAGGTGAGCTCTGCCACGCTCACCTAACCTTGCGCACGCGGCGCCAACGCCGAGGGGGTCGGGGCGACTCAGGCCTCGGGGAAGGTCTGGGAGTGGCCCGACCCCCGGGAGAAACAGGGAGGGCAACCGCCACATCACTCCCGGGTCCGACCCCTTCGGGGAACGCGCCACACGGGCGCACGGGGCCACCCGTCCCTTTGGTCTCGATACCCCCGGCCCGTATCACCGACAGTAGCCCCCGGCGTTATGCTTGGTCAGGCCTTTTCAAGGGGTGCCCAGGTTTGATGCCACCTCTCAGGTCCGGTGACACGTGGGCTCGAGCAACTAGAGCAAAACCCCAACGGTCACAATCCACGCGCGGCAGGGAATCGCCACTCGGCAATAATGGGCAGCCACCTTGTAATCGCCGCATTACTCGGGGCGACGTGCGGATCGGGGCACGTCGGTCCGTTTCGCCAGGGGACGTAATGATGGTGTTTTTCACGGTAACCGCGCGCAATTAATGCGGACACTATCTGCCCCGCCTCGACCACAACGGCCGCACGACTGGCGCATGCGCCGGTGTTGACGCCGAATCCGTACCACCGATGTGGACCCGGCGCGCGGACACACGAAGGCCTGGGAGATCTGCTTAGCTCCAGTGCAGGTCCTAAAATTGATGAAGCGCGGGCGTGCCAGTCAGTTTGATCCTGCCACTGACAAGATATGCAAAATAGCAGAACGGAAGGTCCGATAGGACAAAAACGTATCGGCCGGTAGGCCGATAGCCAAAACAACCGGTCGGCCGATGATAACATGATGATATAGCAATGTGATATAGCATAACCCAAATATAAAATAAACATTGATCTGAGGATTAAAGCATACATCGGCCAGAGGTCCGATGGCATAAACTCTCAATAAGCATATAAACAATAAATACTCTGTTATCATCGGCCAGATCCAATCTATATGTAAAACTCTTGGGCCGATGCAACGTTCAAATAATTAACCGGCTGAAACCTCGGTGAAACCCTTATTGGCAATCGACAAGTAGGCTAGAGATTACGGTTGTAATCACGACTTAGTGGCACTAAGTATGAAAAGAAACGCAAGATCTAGACAATCAAGCCCTCGACTGATTTTCGGGGTGGTGGATACCTTAGCCAATCTAATCTAGCGAGGCAATTTATTCGATACCAGCGTAAACCCTAAAACGAATCTCGGCCGATACGACTAAATCGAGACGCCAAACCAGATTGACTAAGATATATGATAGTAGGTGCTTACGTTGACGAGATCAGAATGTCGAAGCCCTAGCCCCGACAACGTAGGCAGCCATAACGAGACTTACCCCTCGCGGGAAGGGCATGAACTCGCCAAAGAAGACGAAAGTAAAAAGGTTGGCGATGCGCCGAAGTTGTATTGATCGTGAGATGATTTTACATGAACCTTGGGCTTACATATTTATACCCATAGACTAACAAAGATCCTAACAGAATACGACTCAAACTGTCCTAAAGATAAAAGGAAACAGATAAAGTCCTTATTGGACACTAAACACACTTTTCTAAAGATAAAAAGAAAACTAACAAATTCTTCCTATTTAATAGATACAAGCCATATCCTCCTCAAACTCGGTCTTCTCTGGATAAGATCTTCCTGAATCTAACAAGAATCCGACTGTTGTTGGTGATTGGTTTAAGAAAACCCCCACCAGCTGATATAAGACTCTAGGCCAATACCAACCTTGAGCCGATATGGATCCTGGATCGATGAGGACTCCGGGGCTTACCAAATTCTGGTGTTAACACATGCCCCTCAGTTTTGGAGTATGAGAAGTCATGCTTCAAAATTATCCTTGCCTTGATCGCCCCAAAACTGATTCTTCTCTTCTTCTTGACATCGGCTCTCATAAGCTGATTCCTTCTGTATTAGATGAGCCAGGCTGTCAAAATCGTGGAAAAAGAATCTATCTTTGATAGGCACTGACAACCCTTGGAACACAAGATCTACTAGTTGTTCATCACTTAAGCTCAAGCTATAACATCGGTTGCGGACATCACGAAATCTTTGAATATACTCCACAGCCGATTCCCCTTTTTACTGCCTGACTGATATCAAATCTAAAAACTTTAACTCATTGTTCCCAGCAAAGAAGTACAGGTGAAACTGCTCCTCAAGATCGGCCCAACCTTTGATTGAGTTTGGTGGCAATGTTGAAAACCATGTAAAAGCCGATCCAGTCAAAGATAACGGAAAAAATCTAACCTTCAGAGGTTTTTCAGCCGATGCCTCCCCACATTGAGCTAAGAATCGGCTGATATGTTCCATCGTAGACATATCATCTTGCCCTGAAAACTTGGAAAAGTCTGGAACCCTGTATCGGCTCGGAAGTGAAACTTTATCAAACCACTCAGGATATGGCAACCGATACACAGAAATATGTCCCTTAGGTCTAATTCCAAACTATTCCTCTATTACTTTTGCAATCATATCGGCCCAATCTTCTTTAGACTGATATCTTTGGGTTTCTTCTGGCCGATATTGTTGATGTGGCTCTCCAGGCTGATGCTGATCTATTTGCCCCCCAAGCCAATGTCGCTGTTGCCGATGATGCTGAGATTGTTCGTCGATTTGCCCCCCAGTCTAATTTCTTAAGGCAATTACTCTGGGAACTATCTTCTTGATCAAACCATGTAAAGTACTCACCAAAACTCCAGATCGATCAAACACAGCATGACGAACGATTTCATCAACTGTGTTTTGAAGCGTCTCATCATCCATCGGCTCTTCTTCTTCCTCTATCGGCTTGAGAGATTGTTCTTGCTTGGCCTTGACTTCCTTCTCAGACATCTTGTTGCAATTGTGGGTTCCACGAGCCGTGTAAAAATCTGTTGTCAAAAACACGGTCCTACCAGGCGTGCCAAAAATGTGTTGACGCCGAATCCGTACCGCCGATGTGGACCCGGCGCGCGGACACACGAAGGCCTGGGAGATCTGCTTAGCTCCAGTGCAGGTCCTAAAATTCATGAAGCGCGGGCGTGCCAGTCAGTTTGATCCTACCACTGACAAGATATGTAAAATAGCAGAACAAAAGGTCTATCGGCCGATAGGCTGATAGGACAAAAACGTATCGGTCGGTAGGCCGATAGCCAAAACAATCGGACGGCCGATGATAACATGATGATATAGCAATGCGATATAGCATAACCCAAATATAAAATAAACATTGATCTGAGGATTAAAGCATACATCGGCCAGAGGTCCGATGGCATAAACTCTCAATAAGCATATAAACAATAAATACTTTGTTGTCATCGGCCAGATCTAATCTATATGTAAAACTCTTGGGCCGATGTAACGTCTAGATAATTCACCGGCTGAAACCCCGGTGAAACCCTTATTGGCAATCGACAGGCAGGCTAGAGATTACGGTTCTAATCACGACTTAGCGGCACTAAGTATGAAAAGAAACGCAAGATCTAGACAATCAAGCCCTCGACTGATTTTCGGGGTGGTGGATACCTTAGCCAATCTAATCTAGCGAGACAATTTAGTCGATACCAGCATAAACCCTAAAACGAATCTCGGCCGATACGACTAAATCGAGACGCCAAACCAGATTGACTAAGATATATGATAGTAGGTGCTTACGTTGACGAGATCAGAACGTCGAAGCCCTAGCCTCGGCAACGCAAGCAGCCATAACGAGACTTACCCCTCGCGGGAAGGGCATGAACTCGTCGAAGAAGACGAAAGTAAAAAGGTTGGCGATACACCGAAGTTGTATTGATCGTGAGATAATTTTACATGAACCTTGGGCTTACATATTTATACCCATAGACTAACAAAGATCCTAACAGAATACGACTCAAACTGTCCTAAAGATAAAAGGAAACAGATAAAGTCCTTATTGGACACTAAACACACTTTCCTAAAGATAAAAAGGAAACTAACAAATTCTTCCTAATTAATAGATACAAGCCACATCCTCCTCAAACTCGGTCTTCTCTGGATAAGATCTTCCTGAATCTAACAAGAATCCGACTATTGTTGGTGATTGGTTTAAGAAAACCCCCATCGGCCGATATAAGACTCTAGGCCGATACCAACCTTGAGCCGATATGGATCCTGGATCGATGAGGACTCCGGGGCTTACCAAATTCTGGTGTTAACAGCCAGAAGCGGGCGAGTGGGGCGAGTGGAGGAGTGGGCATGACAAACGAGGGGGCGAGTGAGTGGGCGCGGGAAACGAGGAGCCGAGCGCGGCAGAGGCAATGGTATAAAGGGCGCCAATGAAGGGATTCGTTTCCCTCCTCTCGCCACTTTTTCCTTGCCTCAGCCAACCGCGCCCCTGTTCTCTCGTCCTCCTTGCTCCCTTCTCGCCGCTCGCTCTCGTTTTCGTGCTCCCCCTCTACCGACGACATGACGCGGAGCTCCGTGCCACTGGACGGCAGCGTGTTGCCGCCCTCTCGCATCACAAACGAGAGGCAGGCTGGGCTGCCACGCCGGTTCATGCCGGCGTCGCCCAACCGGGAAGTGGTCACGCTAGGCGAGGGGCACCCGGCGTCGCGCTATCCGGAGCGGTCAGTATTCTTTCTTTCTTTTGCAATGGCGGGGTTGATCCCGCTGTTCTCCACGTTCTTCATGGACGTCCTGGAGTTTTACGGGCTCCACATGGCTCACCTCACCCCTAACGCGGTCATGACGCTGGCCATCTTTGCACACCTATGCGAGATGTTCATCGGGGTGCGCTCATCCCTTCGGCTGTTCCGGTGGTTTTTCACCGTGCAGCCGGTATCACCGTCAACGGAGGTCGGTGGTTGCTACTTCCAGCCATGGGGGCAAGTGTTGAACCGTTACATCCCCTACGTCCTACGCAAGAAGTGGGACGACTGGAAGAGCGATTGGTTCTACACCCCCTCCCCGACGAAGCGTGCCTCCGACTCCCGAGCCAGCCGCCGGCGCAGGTGCCGAGTTGGCGGGCGACGGTGGAGTTGGGGGATGCCTACGACGCCGTCCTGGACCGCTTGGCTGGGTTGCGAGCCCAGGGGCTCACGGGCGCCATGGTGTTCGGCGACTACCTCCGCCGCCGGATCACGCCGCTCCGGCGACGCGCCCGGGGCGCTTGGGAGTACACCGGGCCCGAGGACCTCCTTAGGACCTATCAAGGTCGCAAGTGGGACTGGGACACCGAGGACCTCAGGATGGTGGTCCAACGGGTGCTAAACCTTAGCGTCGTGGAGTCATCCCTCATCCCTCAGGGGATCCTTCCCCTCTGCAGTGACCCGGAGCGCGCCAATATCCTGGCCATCATGCAGATGGTCGGTGCCTCGGGGACCGGGCACACCGGGGCAATGACGGCACAGGCGGCAGCTGCGGAGGAGGAGGGGAGCGACCTACCCCTGGAGGGGGCCGCACAATAGGGCCCTGCGGTGGGGGTTCGAGGGGCAGCCGCCCTGCCGATGCCAAAGGAAAGAGGAAGCAGGGGGAGACCCCACCTCTGTCTCTTCCCCATAGGGGTGGGGCGGAGCGCGTCGGCAGCAGGCGCCCGGCGAGCGCCGCGCTGACGTCCCTGCCCGAGGGCGAGAGGAAGAAGAAGCGGCTCCGCAAAATGGGGGAGACCGAGCCGTGCGGGGGGGGCCTTATCAAGCCCCCTGAGTGGTCCTTCAACCGCCCACCCCGCAGGTACGATCTCACCCCCGAGGCGGTCGATTCTCTATTCCCCCGGCCCCTCATTTTGTTCTTACTTTTTTTTGGTACCTCAGCGAGATCCCGTCCCGCGGAGCTCGGGGCGGCGACTCCTCCCGCCATTCCAAGGCCGGCTGGCCCATGGGCGGCGGGGCCAAAGAGACGACGACCGCGGAGGCTCGGCGACGGGACGCCAACCGCCGGGAGGTCGAGACGCGCCTGCGGGAGGCTGAGGAGGCCACCCGGGAGACGGCCCAGGCCCGCCAGGCCGAGGTGGCTGCGCAGAAGGCCGAGGCTGCGCTTGCACGCGAGGCCGAGGCCGTCACGCGGGAAGCCGAGGCAGCTACCCGGGCTGCCGAGTTGGCCACGCGGGAAGCCGAGGTGGCCGCGCGGGAACTCAAGGCGACCGCAAGGGCCGCCGGTGATGGCGCGGAGGGGGCGCACCCGGGGCCCGATGCCTCAGCGAACGCCGAGGAGGAGCAGGCCATGGGGAGAGGCCCCGAGGCCCGCGTGTCAATCAGCGTGCCGAGCCGGACTCCACCACCGTGGGGGCGGCAGTCCTCCTTCTCCTCCACCACTCCGCTGAGCGCGGAGCCCCTCCTGCAGGCCTTGGCCACGGCCAACAGCACAGTGCTGGACGGGCTGAGCGCCCAGATGCAGGCCCTGCAGGGGGAGCGGGCGGAGATCGACTCGGCGTGGGCGCGCGTCGAAGAAGGGCGACGCTCGATGGAGGCCATGCTGGAGGTCGACTGCAGGGCGCACGGCCTGCACCTCGTGGAGCTCGAGGCCCACAGCGAGGCCCTAGCCGAGGTGGCCCGCGAGGTGGAGGAGGAGAGGCAGACAGCCCTCGTTGCCACCGCCGTCATGGACGAGGCGCGGGCCGACTTCCGTCTCCAACACGGGACCCGCATGGTGGAGCTGGAGGAGAAGCTCGACGCCGCCGTAGCCCGGGAGCGGAGGGCGGTCGAGGCCGAGGAATCGATGCGCCAGCACGAGGACGTCTTGGAGGCCCGTGCCATGGCGTTGGAAGAGCGCAACGGCGCGCTCGGGGAGCGGGCCTCGCGCCTGCTGGTGGCGGAGGCCGCCGTGCGCCGATGGGCGGAAGCCCTTGACCAGCGCGCCCAGGAGCTGGAGGCGCTGGAGGAGCGCACCCGTGCCCTGGACGTGCGGGAAGCGACGCTTGCGGCGCACGAGGCCGCCGCTGCAGAGGTGGAGTCCGCAATCCGCCTCCGTGAAGACGCGGCTGTCGAACGGGGGCGCGCCCTTGAGGAGGCCGAGGCCACATAGCGGCGCTTAGCTGAAAATCTGCGCCTCCGTGATGAAGCATGGAAGGAACGCGACAGGGGGATCGCAGAACGTGAGTCCGCCATCTCCTGTCGCGAGGCGATGGCGTGCCGGCATGACGACCAACTCGCCAAGTGCGAGGAGGCCGTCGCGGCACGTGAGCGTCGTCATCTGGAGAGTGCCCGCGCCGAGAGGGCCGTGCTAGAACAACGCGCCTCCGAACTCGAGGCGCGGGCAAAGGAGCTACACACGCTAGCGCGCAGCAGTGGGGTGGCCGCGGGCCAGGACGACCAGGCCGCTCGTCTTGCGGCCGCCGAGGGCGCCATCGCCGAGCTGCATGGCGCTCTGGACTCGTCCGCCGGGGAGCTCGAAGCTCTTCGGCTGGCGAACAAGGTGGGGCCCGACATGCTGCGGGACGCTGTCGCCCGTCTTGACCGCGCGGGGCGTCGGGAGAGCATATGGCGCAGCCGGCACCCCAAGTATGCCGCCAACCAGGGGGGTCTCGCCCACCGCCTCTCAGAGATGGCCGAGGACCTCGAGAAGCTCCCTGAGGAGATCAAGGAAACAGTGAAGTCCTCCTCGAGGGACCTCGCCCGTGGTGCTGTGGAGCTCGTGCTCGCGAGCTACTAGGCCCGCGACCCCGACTTCTCCCCATGGGTGGCATTCGAGGAGTTCCTCCCAAGGATCAAGGCCAGCACGCGCGCCCAAGTCCGGGAGGCCGCCGAGGAGATCGTCCACGGCTTCCAGGCGACCCAGGCCTCGGGGAAGGTCTGGGAGCGGCTCGACCCCCGGGGGAAACAGGGAGGGCAGCCGCCACGTCACCCTCGGGTCCGACCCCTCCGGGGAACGCGCCACGCGTGCGCACGGGGCCGCCCATCCCTTTGGTCTCGATACCCCCAGGCCCGTATCACCGACAAGTATATTTCTATTTGTGTTATCATTAACACCAAAATGAATTAGGGGTCCTAGATGCACTTTCAATGCTCAAGTAGGAATGTGTGACTTGCCTTGCTTATTCAAAACTCTTCCGGAGACTTCCTTGCGAAGGCGAACTTCCGAAACGACGAAATCTACATGCTGGCTCACAAAACAAGGAAAACCCTAATAAAAAACAAATAAACAGTACAAGAAAAGTAAACAAGCATGTAGAGCTCAATTTTAGATGAATTTTGCAAGTTGAATGGCTCAATTTGGAGTTCGTAAGAATTAGTTATGAATTTTAGAAGTTTTGAGTCATTTAAGTGAATTTTTGGATTTAAACTTGATTTATTGCGCAATTATTAATTGTTTTCTCAAAGGAAAAGGGACACGCTGACGTCAGAACGGCGACCGACGCCGACACGTGGGTCCCACCCATCAGCGGCTCGAGGGGGCGATGCATGATGGACAGGGTCCACGCGTGCACCGGTCCGCGGGTGCACCATGTGGCAGCCATGTGGCGGCCAAGGTGGACAGGCGAGCAGAGGTGACGCCGATGTGGCGCCACGGCGGCACCAACGTGAGGCACCAACGAAAGGCCACGCGGACAGCCCAAATTCGTCCCAAGGCGAATCGGATGGCCACGGGCGAGCGGGAGCGGGGCTTATTAGCCGACCGGCCGGGAAGTGGTGACGCGTGGCCCAAAGGTCACCGGCGATGGCCACCGGCACGACAACATGCACAAGAGGCAGTGGAGGGAGGCGAGGAGAGGGATGGAGTGCTCACCAAGCTGCCACGACAAAGAATGATGGCGGGAGGAGCTCAGCGGTGGTGGGAGGATGTTAACGCCAAATTTTGGGAAGCCCTGAAGTCATCATCGGCTTAGGAATTGTATCGGCTTCACAGTTCTGGGATAATCCGATGAACATATTAAGTTGCCAGCAGTTGGATTCTTATTGAATTCGGTTAAGGAAATCAATCAATTAAAGAAAGCTTATCTAGAAGAGACCAAGTTCGAGGAGGATGCACTATGGCAAGTTATCTATTAATTAGGCAGAGTAAATTAGTTTTCTTTTATTTTTAGGAAAGATTGTTTAGAGTCCGAATAGAACTTGTATATTTTAATTTATCTTTAGGAAAATTTGTGTCCTGTCTAATAAGAACTACTATCTACTCATGGGTATAAATATGTACACCCGGAGTCTTTGTAATCTATCTCTCGATCAATACAACTTTTGGCGCATTGCCACCCTCTTTCCCGAGGTTTTTACTTATCAACCGACGGAACTTGGCACCTGACGCGGAGCTGCATCGGCTTTCGATCTCCGGCGAAGGGGTAAGTCCTATATTCCGTTGGCCCTACCTATTTATCATATATCTTAGTTAATCTAAATCGATTATTCAATTTAGCTGTATCGGTTGAGCTTGCTTTAGAGTATTTGCCGATATTGGCTAAATTGTTTTGTTGAGCTAGATTAGCTAAGGTATCCATCACCCCGAAAATCAGTTGAAAGCTTGATTGTCTAGATATTATGTTTCTTTTCATACTTTACGCTGCATCAGCCCTAGTGTTAACACCAGAATTTGGTAAGCCCCGAAGTCCTCATCGGCCCAGGATCTATATCGGCTCAAAGCTAGTATCGGCCTAGAGTTCTACATCGGCCGATGGGGGTTATCTCAAACCAACCACCAATAGCAGTCGGATTCTTGTTAGATTCGGGAAGATCTTATCCAGAGAAGACCGAGTTTGAGGAGGATGCGGCTTGTATCTCTTAATTAGGAAGAGTTTGTTAGTTTTCTATTTTATCTTTAGAAAAGTGTGTTAGTGTCTAGCAAGGACTTTATCTTTTTCCTTTTATCTTTAGGAAAGTTTGAGTCCTAATCTGTTAGGATCTTTGTTAATTTATGGGTATAAATATGTAAGCCCAAGGTTCATGTAAATTATCTCACGATCAATCAACTTCGGCGCATCGCCAACCTTTTTACTTTCGTCTTCTTCGGCGAGTTCATGCCCTTCCCACGAGGGGTAAGTCTCGTTATGGTTGCCTGCACTGTCGGGGCTAGGGCTTCGACGTTCTGATCTCGTCAACGTAAGCACCTACTATCATATATCTTAGTCAATCTAGTTTGGCTTCTTGATTTCGTCGTATCGGCTGAGATTCGTTTTAGGGTTTATGTCGGTACCGACTAAATTGCCTTGCTAGGTTAGATTGGCTAAGGTATCCACCACTCTGAAAATCAGTCAAGGGCTTGATTGTCTAGGTCTTGCGTTTCTTTTCATACTTAGTGCTGCATCAGTTCGGTTTGACCTACTAAGTCGTGATTAGAACCGTAATCTCTAGCCTGCTTGTTGACTGCCAATAAGGGTTTCATCGGGGTTTCAGCCGGTGAGTTATCTGGATGTTGCATCGGCCCAAGAGTTTTACATATAGATTGGATCAGGCCGATGACAACAGAGTATTTATTGTTTATCTGCTTATTGAGAGTCTATGCCATTGGACCTCCGGCCGATGTGTGCTTTAATCTTCAGATCAATGTTTATTTTATATTTGGATTATGCTATATCACATTGCTACATCATCATGTTATCGTCGGCCGATCGCCTCTATATAAATGTTTGCTTAGTACACAGCCGATGGTTTGAAACCCTAACTACATCGGTTGGTACCGGCATCGGCTGGGACTGTGCCATTGGCCCATCGACTGATCGGTTGTTTTGGCTATCGGCCTATCGGCCGATACATTTTTGCCCTATTGGCCTATCGGTGGCAGTGGCAGGATCAAACTGACTGGCACGCCTACGCTTCATCAATTTTAGGACCTGCACTGGAGATAAGCAGATCTCCCAGGCCTTCGTGTGTCCGCGCGCCGGATCCTCATCGGCGGTACGTATTTGGCGTCAACACCTAGTCATGCTTAGAACCATAATCTTTAGCTTGCTTTCTGATTGCCAATAAGGGTTTCATCAGGGTTTCAGCTGATGAGTTATCTGGATGTTGCATCGGCTCACAAGGATTACATACAAGTTGGATTTAGCTGATGACAACAAAGGTTTCATTGATTATCTAATCGTTTGGATTTAATGATATCGGACCTCCAGCCAATCTATGCTTTAACCTTCAGATCAACGCTTATTCTATCATATTACTATTAGCCGATTGGTTTGTATTGAATTATATTATTGTTTTATTACATTATCATCAGCTGATTGTCTTTATATCATTATTTACTCAAGTATCAAAATCTACATAGTCGATGGCTCAAAACCTTATTGACATCGATTAGTATCGGCATCGGCTGGAATTACTCCATCGGCTTGTCAGCCAATTGGCTCTTTAATTTGCTGTTTATATATCTATTGATGCAAACCATGGCGGCTTGTCAGTTGTAGGATTAAACTGACTAGCACGCTCACATCTCATCAATTTTAAGACCTGCACTGGAGCTAAGCAGATCTCTCAGGCCTTCATGTGCCACACGCAGGATCTACGTCAACACATCTTTTCGCACACTCGACAAGACAGATTTTGCGTCAATAGAGGCGGCGACGTGTCACGCCCCAATTTTCGATCGGGATTAAAAATTACCTAATAATACATTTTCCAGAAATTTAATAAAAATTTAAAGCAATTTAAACAAGTGAATTTAGCAAGGAAATCAAAAATTTCCTTTAAAAATCATGGCCGCAAATATTTTTGTAATATTCCCAGTGACCTAAAGTACTCTCCAAAATTTTTCGTGAATTTTTGGAGCTAAAGAAATAATTTTAAAGTCACAAAGTTCATTTAACAAATTAAATTAATTGAAAAACAAATAAAAGGGTCCCTTTTGTTTTGGGCCGTTTTCGGCCCAAAACTCCTCTCTCTCTCGTGCGGCCCAAGCGGCTTCCTCCCCTCTCCGGCCCAGCCACCCGAGCCGCCCGCCCCTTCCCTTCTCGGCCCAAGGCGGCCCAAGCCGCCCGCCTCTGCGTCCCTCCTCCTCTCGGGCCGGCCCGAGGCCGTGGCCCAAGGCCGCCCGACAGCCGCCGCCGCACCCGCGTCGCTCGGCTGCCACTCCCAAGCCACCGCGCCGCCCGTCGCCGCGCCCGCTCCGCCGCATTTCCTAGCGGATTTTTCGCCGCGCCGCCAACCCTAATCGGCCCTCCTATTTATTTCCCCCCCCTCGAGGCCTCCTCCTCGTTTTCCCCGACGCCGCCGTTTTCGCCGCCGGTGAGTACCGCCACCGCCCCCTTTTTCCCTCTCGCCCGTGCGCCGCCGCTCCGCCGCCGCCCGTGCGTCGTCTCCGCCCTGCCGCACCGACCGCCGCATCCGCCGCGGCCACGCCGCGGCTTCCCGACCGCGCCTCCGGCCGGCCTCCGTCGCCGTTGCCGCCCGGAGAGCTCCTCTCTCTCCCGTTTCTTCTTTCTTTCCCCCCCAGTGCGCCGCCCCGCCCGTGCGCCGCCGCCACCGCCGCTCGCTGGCCATTCCCACCGGTGGCCGCGCCGCCGCCGTCGCCGTGGCTCGGCCCGTGGCCGCTGCCGCCGTGCCCTGGCCGGTTCGGCCTAGGGTTTCGGCCGAACCCTAGCCGCCCGCCCGGCCGTAGAGGCCGCCCTGGGCCGGCCCACCGCTTCCTCCGGCCCAGCGGCTGTTGGGCCGTTTGGCCCATCTCTCTCGCGAAAAGTCCATGTTGGCTCCCTCCTCTCCCCCTTTCTCTCTCTCCCTTCTCCGTTGGGCCGCCGGCCCAAATGGCCCATCTCTTCCTCGCGAAAAGTCCACTTCACGTCCCTCCCAGCCCTTTCTCCTCTATTGGGCTTTTCTTCACACAAAAGTCTACTTTTTGTCCCTCGGCCCTTTTAACTTTTTCCGAGGAAGTCCAGTTCACCTCCTCAAGTCCAGTTTACCTCCCTCTCAGTCTTTTTTTTCCCTTCCTCCTGCAAGTCCAATTTACCTCCTTTTCCTCCCCGGTTCGCCGACTTTTATGTCGCCGACGCGTGGGCCCCCTTTGTTTAATCCGGTCCACACCCAGACCACGTGGCCGCCCGCGGCTTCGCCGCGTTGGCGTCCACGTCGGCGCTACCTTCTCCCTTCCATCCGCCGTGGCCGCCACGTCAGCGCCACATGGTGCGTCCGCACCTGTGCGTGCCTGGACTTGGTCCACCGTGGACTGTCCGCCCCTTGACCTGTTGACATGTGGGACCCGCCGTTCCGGCGCCGATTCCCTTTGATGATGTCAGCGTAGCCCTTCCTTTGCAAAATTAATTAATAATTGCGCAATAAATCATTTTAATTTCCAGAAATTCATTTAAATGGCTCAAAACTTCTAAAATTCATATCTAATTCATACGAACTCCAAATTGAGCCATTCAACTTGCAAAATTCATCTAAACTTGAGATCTACATGTTGGTTTACTGTTTATGTACTGTTTACTTGGTTTTTATTAGAGTTTTTCCTCATTTTGCGTGCCAGCGTGTAGATTCCGCCGTTTCGGAAGTTCGCGCTCGCGAGGAAAGAGTCCGGAAGATTGTTTGAAGAAGCAAGGCAAGTCACACGATTCCCCTTGAGCATGTTGTACCTATTTTACGAAATGTTTTACGTTTGCAAATAAAGTGCATGTTTTGCTAATTACATGGAAATAGGGTTTACCTATCCGTTCGCTTGAGCCATGTTTACTTGTTAACCATCCTTTGTTAACCTTGGGTGATAATCTGACTAGCGTAAGTCACTTATGTTGACTTTGCTAGAATTATATATGCTTAGCCATGCTTAATTACCACTAGCTCATTTAATGGGATAATTACACTGTTTACAATTAGCTTCTAACAAGCAGTTCGCTCGAGACACCGGACCATGTTTTATTGGTCGTAATTATCCAACTAAAATATGACCTAATGGTGGGCTGTGGGTGCATGGTTTTGCTGGTCGCACCCATGGCAATTAAGGACCGGTTCATGGGAAACCCTGGAAGACTAACAGCAAGCAAGAATGGGCAACTGCTGGACTCGTAGTATAGCTCTTTCCTAGCCGACGCTCCCCGGAAAGGGTGGGCGTGATGGAGTCTGTTCGGCCGGGGATATACCGGTTGATCGGCTGCCGGATTCACCAAGGCACGAGGGGGGGGCTGCCCACTGCCTTTTGAGGGGTGGGGGCGAAACCTGCGGTGTGGTGCGCTTGGTTAGGAGGAGTTATGCGAAAGGTCTTGTCACGATTTCCCCCTTTGCAGTATCGTGGTTATACTTCGGGGCATGGTAACATGTGTGGAATCGTGTCTTATGGGTACAGTTGCGCACCTCTGATCAGAGTAAAACTATTCGAATAGTCGTGCCCACGGTTATGGGCGATCAACCAGATTCACCGTGATTAGTCCCACATGCTTAATTAATTTGACTTAATGAACTGGTGTAGTTCAGGTGGAATGGTTGGGCCTGTTCAACGTGGTTGTAGCGTTGTTCAGTGGAGATTTAATATTGCCTTAATTAAACAACTGTTTTACTGTTTTAAAATAAAAAGGGTTTTCAATCGCTTTTCTGCAAATAGCCATAAGCCTCCCTTTGTCTCCCCTGTGCACGTTTGTATCATTGGTGTGGCTTGTTGAGTACGGTGGTTGTACTCAATCTTGCTATTTTCCCCCCTTTTCAGAAGTTTAGTACTTCTGAGTTGAAGATGAAGTTAGAGGATCAAGGCTCAGACCCCAGTTGAGTTTGCCTGTGGAGTGGAGCTGAAGCCGCTAGGATCATTTCTTTCCGCTGCTGTTTTCTTTTCAGTGTGAGGACTAAGTGCCTCTGTTGTAAGTATTTATCACTTTATTTACGTTTGGGTCTGTTTATTGATTTGTCGTTTTGTGTAGGCGTGACACGACGTTCCTCAGGTGGAGGCGAGGATGGCACTCTGGTGACTCTCGGTGTCAGTGGAGGCGTGGCCGAGGGCCGACGGGACCTAGGGATGGTGGAGGAGGGATTAGGGGAGGGAGAGAAAGCGCGGTCGGGCAGGAAACGTCGCCGGAGAATGCGGGAGGTGGCAGAGCTCACCTCGGACAGGGAGAAGAGGGCTCCGGTGGTCCTTGGGGAGGATGGATGGGTGGACGTGGTGCAACTTGATGCTGCGGAGCCGGGAAACATGGCGGAGAAGCCCGACGGTGCTCCAATCGACGACGATCGACAACTGGAGGCGACAGAAGGTGATGACAGCTCGGGTTTGCGGTGGAGTCGACGCTCCAGTGGTGGGTTGGGGGAGCAGAGCGGCGGTCGAGGTGTGGCGTGAAGTGGCAAAGCCGACAAAGGCGGTGGCGTGGCTAGGCGTGGCCTCTAGCGACGACGACGGGTGGCCGAAGAGCGGCGGTGAGTGGCGGAGCTTGAGCTCGGCGTGGGAAGAGCGATTACGGGTGCCGCGAGCTCGGGAAAATAGGGAAAACGAGAAAGGGGAGCCCGGAGAGGGTTTAAGTAGCTTCAGGAGGTGGAGATCGTGGCTGAAGCGGTGAGATTGGCCGACAGGGAGTAGGGCGACGATGTGGAGTGAGGGTGGCTCGGGTTGGCACCGGTTTTCTCGGGAGAGTGGGGGAAGAGGGATGCGTGCGTGGAGGGGGAGTGGAGGGGACCCGATCCCATACGGTTTGGACGAGGGTGCGGGTGGGAGCGCGCGAGAATGGCGGCGACGTGGGCGTCGGCCATGGCGACAGGGTGGCTGGAGGTGGGAGACTGGGCGGACAGGTGGGGCCCATGGTCCCACCTGTCAGCAAGAGAGAGGGATAGAGGAGGCCGGGCCGAGGACATAAGGTGGACTTTTTCGGGGATGAGGCAAGATGGGCCGACGGCCCAAGGAGGAGGGAGGGGAGAGGCTAAGCCGGGAAGGAAGTGGAAGGGAAACTGGCCGGGGACGAGGGAGGCACGGCAGACTTTGGCCAAAAAGCGGCCCAAAGCCAAAGAAAGGATTTTAATTTGTTTTTCATTTTGTTTAAGTGATTAAATGAAGTTTGTATTATTAAAATTAGTTCTTGAGCTCCGAAAATTCACAGAAAATTCCAAAGAGTACTTTTAAGTCTTGGAGAATATTACAAAAATATTCCCAGCCATGATTTTTAAAGGAATTTTTTATTCCCTCATTAATTTCACTTGTTAATTTGCTTTTTTATTTTAATTTAATTTCTAGAAATTGATTATTTAACGATTTTTTGTCCGAACGAAAATCAGGGCATGATAACAGCCACCCCATCGGCAGAAGGGAAGGATGCTCTGTCCCCAACCGGTGCTACTCTGCTTCCAGCCGGCGTCGTCCGCTTCCTTCCATTCCCGTCGCCGCCTCCGCCTTTCTCCCATCGTCGGCACTGTGCTGATGTGCTCGCCGTCAGTGTCGTGCCCTTCCTACTTCGCCCCGCCTCCACGCAGCCGTACCCCGCCACCTCGTCACTACTGCCAGCTTGGGAGTCAGCCTCCCACGTCGGGAAGGTCGAATCCGGATGAGAGGGGGCCAGATCTGGCCAGGGGATGCCAGATCCGGCGTTGCCGCCTCGCCGTCGTTGCTCTAGTCGACTCCGTCTCACCGTCATCGTCCCGGTTAATGCCGCCTCTCCATCGACGTTGTTGCTCTCCTCTTCGTCGCTGGCAACCAGCCCTCAAGGCGCCGACGCCAACCCAGCGCCGCCGCGGCTGTCGTCACCCCGGATCTAGTTGGGGCCGTGGGCTCCGACCTCGTGACCTCAGGGAGAAAGAAGGCCCCGCCGCCGTCGTCCTTGTAGCTACACAGTTTTCGGCGGCTCGCTCGAGCAGTGACGAGGCGAAGGAGGAAAGGAGGCGGGGGTGGTGGTGCGGCAGTGGGGGCCGCCACCCGTGTCACCCTACCTCCCTTTAGATATCAACAGTTCAACATGTTAGATGACTCCTTTTGATATAGTGTCGTTTTAAATATAGGGTATGTTTAGTTTGTTGGCACTTTTGATCTTACCAAATTTTGGTATTATCAAATTTTGGTAAGGCAACAAACTAAACATACTTCATCCATTACTACCTTATCAAATTTTGGTCGTTGTAGAAATTTCCTCTCTTAAAATTTTATCAAAATTTGGTAAAGACATCAAAGCTTGCTAATTTGCTACTGTAGGTTAGAGATCTTATGTCTGAAGATAGAATATAGGGAGATTATAATTAGGAAAGTCCACCGTAGTAAAAAATGGTGCTAGTCACACTTTAGCAAATAGAGTTAGATGTGAGGAGTCATCAATTTTTTGGCTAGAAGATGGGTGTACTTTCATTTCACAGCTTGTAAGTGAGGAAGCTTTCTCTGAGTAATACAATCCACTTGCCTCGAAAAAAAGTGAAAAACTAGGACACGGAATACTATCCGAGCTACGGGATAAATTAAAGGATAAGGATGCCTGTTAGTTAATAACGCCTTATCTCATGTTGCTGCTCCTCCCTCAACCACTCGTCTCCCGACTCTCTCTCCTGACGCCTTCTGCTGGAGATGAGGACGAGCTCAGGTGATACAGATCAAGTTGATGGCGGTGCAGTCGATAAGGCCCCCATCGGAGCTGAAGCCGATGGTGCTTCCCTCCTCTCCCTCGCCTCCAACTAGCACCACTGTTTCGCTCCCCTTTCTCTCCTTCGCCTTGAGTGTTGTGTCTGTGGAGGCGTGGTGTCGACGCAACGAGCTGAAGCTGCCAGCGCTGGATCTAGAGGCTAGGTCCTCCCGTCGCTAGATCTGGCCTGAGCGCATATTGGCGACAAGGGCGGTGGGCGGTGTCGGTCCTGTTCTTCCGTCTCAAGCTCGCGATAAGGTGACGCCCATCAAGTCCAGGTCCCATGGCGGCAGGGGAAACAAAGGAGAAAGAAGATCATTGGAGAGGACGCCCATAAGGTATCAGCTGTGAGCCACGGTACCACAGATATCAAGTATCAGGTCTAGTACATAGGTATCAGGTATGGTACCTAGGTACTAGCTGGTACCCATAGGTATCAGGTATCATAGTACCCAAGAGACCAGATCTGGTATCATAGGTGTCAAGTATGATACCTAGGTATTAGCTGGTACCCATAAGTATCAAGTATCATAATACCCAAGAAACCAGATCTGGTACTTATGGATATCAGGTCTGGTACCCCACGTACGGACGTACCTGGTATCAAGACACCAAAAAGGGACATGTGTCGCTGCTTTGTCGGTCGGCGAGGGTCTACCGCCAACACCTCTTGTTCTCTTCTTCCTTTCCATTCTCTCCTTGACTCCACCGTCTCTTCCTTGCTGTTGTTGCAGGTGTCGCCCTGCTGCAGCTGCGTCCTGTGCGCCCTCTCTTGGCGTCCAGTCGTCGGTGCTAGTGCCACTGTTTCCTGCTAGCATCATCACCATGCGTGCGGAAGGGTGGGTAGGTGTCCTCTTGCTTCACTCGTTTTTCTCGCATGGGATTTCTCGTAGGCAGAGAAAAGGAAGGGGTATGGGGTTCATTAAAATATCCCATCACTGTGACGGGATTCCATACTCTAGTTGCTCTAAAAAAAGACATCGAAATTTGGTAATGTCAAAATGTGTCAAAATTTTACATTACTAAAATTTGATATGGTTGATTTGGACAACAAAGTGAACGAGCCCATAATTAGAAACAAATTTCAGAATGATCAAACTGGCTAACCAGTAAGCAGCATCACTGTGCAAGAACCTTAGCGTAAGCAATTTCCGTTTGAAATTGGCCTCAATGGGATAATTTCCAATGCACGGCCCGCAGTCCGCAGATTGCAGTAGAATTCTGCTTCGGCCGCTTGGGTATCTGCAGACCATGCCTAGATGGATTAGGCCGAATTTATTGCTTATCACAAGCCTATGGTTATCCGTACCACTAATCCAGCCCATTAGGCCATTATCTCCTCTCACCATGGGCGGCCCACAGCACTAGGAGGAGCTCGCCGGCGCCCGGCTCGCTGTGGCGGAAGAAACACCGGCGACTCGCCGGCTCGCCGCCGCCGCCTCTGAGCGGCCAGTCACGAAGGCGAGTTTTTCCCGTACATATTTACATCTATTACAAAAAAAAAAACCGAAAAGCGACTTCAGCAGCTGACAGGATGGGCCCACTGGCACAGTGTCCCTACAAACCAGAGGGACAGAGGCTGAAGAACACGCGTCCAGAAAGGAAAGGAAGAGTGGGTGAGAGGGGGATGGAGATGGAAGCGTCCGCCGCCGAGGGCGCAGCTGCGGCGGCGGCGCGGACGCTGCGGTGGGCGGGGCGAGCGGGGCACCTCGGGGGAGTCCCGCGCGCCGTGGTGATCGCCGCCGTCGGGGCGGTCGCCAAGGCGTACGCGTCGCTGCTCAATACCACCACCGTCCACAACGCCGATGCCCTCCTCCGCCTCGTCTCCTCGCGGCCCCCCCGCACTCCGCTCCTCACTGTCAGTAACCACATGTCAACGTACGTTTTCCCTAACATCCCCATTCCCCGGTCATCTCTTACCCCCATGTACGATTGCTCTTTCTCCTTGTTGCTTTTTAACTAACTAGATGTGAGAGCCTGAGAGGAGAGACTGGAGATTCTGTGTTGCTGAGTTGAGCTTTATCTGTCGTTGATCCGGTGCCTGTATGCAAAATCTCGGCGATTTCGTGTCGGTAACCCGCGGACGGGATCATATCCTGATAACATTACTCCATGACTGATGCTAGCATGTTACATATAGTCAATTAGTCATACATACCCGCCTTGCGGATCAAAACAACTTGGAGAAGCCTTGCTCACGCGTCCCTATTAGTTTGTTTTAGTGGATTAGGGGTTGATTCGACTAAGTTTGTAGCTGTGAAAGATGACAATGCGAAGTCGTGAACCTTGTCACTCTGGTGCTTTTGTTGGAGGAAACAAAAGGCGCAGGGAAAGTAACCGTTTCTTGAGAAGATAATAGAAAACACAATCGCAGGGAAGATAACCGTTGTTGGGGACAGAGTAAAAGGTGCTCGGAAGGTAATGCGCAGCGATAAGGAGAGATATTAAGATACATTGGATTAATTCTTGCTCGCCTTTTGTCCATAACATGTAGGATTACAACTAAAGATAGAGCCTGAGTGCAACTAGAGATTCAGTGTGTTCCTAATTTATCCCAACGGACAAAGGACTAACTTGATGGGCAAGGTAAAGGGAACCGCCTACCCTTGGCTGCTCTAGCATCCTCACATGTCACCTGTGTTGGCCCTGGCCCCACAATGACGCCAATAGGGAATGTGTTACATAACTGGTTTTCAATTTAAATTGTTGAAATTTTAGTTAGACTTAAGCATGTAACTAGCTTGACACTGTACTTGTGGAATTTGGATCTCTCATTTTTCATCTAACTTCATTTAGTTGGATCATTCCTCTCTATGCCAACTTATGTGTAAGGAAAGTGCATTCTGTATTTTTCTTTGCGACAAAATGCATGTGAAACAAACAGAAGATGAATATTTACATGTCCCATTGACACATTATCTTTTTATACACATGGGACATCTCGGTGCCTCAATAACAGTGATGGATAGTTATGAATTGGATGTACAGTTTTCTGTTTAAAATTGGTCTTTGTTGGCCGTTTCAATAACCTTGAGGTTATGCTATACTTGTTTGTACCAGGATGGATGACCCGCTTATGTGGGGATTCAAGGGTTTTCCAACTACAGATACCAAACTTCAAAGATGGGTGTTGACAGCAGAGGACATCTGCTTCAGGAATGTGTTCATGTCTTACATATTTCGACTTGGTGAGGCTTCTTATACTTCATTGTATTCCTATTGTTTGTTATTTTTGCATTGATTTGACTGGCTGGCTGATGACAACTCAGAATGGTAAATCATGACAGAATACCTTGTAGAAAATTGGGCATTTAGCCAGATTTTGCTTAATTAGATGCTTGTGTATAGACTTTTTCGTCTAATGGATGACAATATACTAGTGTTGTTTTGTGGGTACAAAGTGAAGTTGTGGATGGAGTCTCTCTTTTACTCCTAACAACTTATGATGATGAAATACTCCCCAGCTTAGGCATCAGTTCATTTCAAAGATTTTTTTAATTTTGAAAGAGCAGAGCATAGCTCCTCCCCTTTTCCATCACTGGAAACAACAAAGTTCAGCCACAGCATGAAACGAAAAGAAAAGGCAACAAACACTGGCAGACCACACAACAAATGATGCCAATCCCACCATTCTGTGTGATCCCCAACACATGGTTCATTTCAAAGATATGAACCATTTTCTTAGTGGTTTTCTGAAGTTTAGCAATTTATATGTTCTTGAATGAAGTGACTGATTTGTCAACCATCCTTAATTGGCATTCTCCCCTGTCGGCTTATGTTACTGATTGTTGAACCATTCTCTATTGGTAATATTTCCATGTTGAACTATGGGACTGCTGGGCAAAGTATTTATTCGTCCCGTACCTTCCATATAGATGGCATTAACCATTTAATTCTCCCTCTGATTTTCAGTATCTCACACCAAATGATATGTTCTGTTACTTTCCGTGCTATTTGTGCTGGTGCTAACCAGGGTTTGCAAAACCACCGGTAACCGCGCGGTTACCGCGCTTACCGCGGGGGTATGGTAAAAGGAAAACCGCGGTAACCGCCTTAAATTCAAATAAATTTAAAAAATAATTTGAAATTTTGATAAGTTTTATACAGTTTCGTAAGGTTTGTCACAGTTACCGCGGTTACCGTGCTTACCGCCGGGGCGCGGTAACCCCAACCCCGGCGGTTTTGCAAACCCTGGTGCTAACACAACAACAATATTATCATGTCTAACACATGTGTTGTATTTAGTTCATTTGCTATTTGAAATATTCTGTTCTTCTGTTTCAGCTTCTTTATTCTTTTGCTGCTCTTGACCCTGCATTTTGGGGGAATTCAGTTAGTGCAACATTGGTGTCTTTGTGCACATATAATTTGGCAATCTTATCTCAATAAATATTCTCTGCATCATAATGTGGCAATCCTGTTGTTGACAAATAATTGTGTGCACAGGGAAATGTGTGCCGATCACACGAGGTGCTGGAATTTATCAGGATCATATGAATGAAGCCCTTGAAGTGCTTAGCACTGGAGACTGGGTATGCACATTTTCTTCATTTCATCAGCACCATTCTATCATTGACAGTTCTTGTATCTCTACTCATGATTTTGGCCTTTATTTAATTTCATATCTCGTCATGACATATTCAAACAGTTGCATTCATTCCCTGAAGGAAAAATAGCTCAAGATGATCAGCCAATTAGACGTCTGAAGTGGGGAACTGCCAGTCTTATCGTCCGAGCACCAGTAACTCCAATTGTTTTGCCTATTGTGCATTCTGGCTTTGAAAAGGTTTGTAGAAATCTGTGTATCTCCTGCATGTCAGCATTTTTTGCCAGTAAGCAGTTTCAGCTTCCAAATAAAAAGCTATCTTCCTCTTTCTGGAATCTGAACATTTTGCATGATGTACTGTCCATCCTTCTGTTATTCGATGAACTTAACATCTGAATTTTGGGTTTGATTCCTGAGTCAATTGGATGAGATTAAAATATTGGGAACATTGATGCAAGAAGCTAAGTTCATAAGTTGTGTGATAAGTGATCTGATAGATTAAAATTTTGTCCTTTTTTTATTTAATTACAACTGCGTCCAAGATATATGGATTGGAGGGTGCTTTACTCTCCATTGATGAAACCTCAACTGAACCCAAGCAACTTGTGCATCTGTATTCTTTTTCTGGTTAAACTATGATAGTTTTGATAGAACAATGACCTAATATTCCCCACTTGGTTGTAGGTCATGCCAGAGAAATCATTTTTTGGACGTCGACCGCCAGTGCCTCTCTGGAACAAGGAGATACATATCATCGTTGGAGAGCCAGTGGAGTTTGATCTGCCAAGCTTGAAGCAGGCAGCAAGAACAGTACCCCAGGATTCATCTTTTGAAAGGAAGGGTTGGCCAAGCATCATGCCAGACGGACTAGATGAAGCGGCTCAGAGATGGCTTTACCAGAAGATGTCAGATAAGATCCAATCAGTTATGGAAACATTGCGAAAGAGACTCCTCGACCTGAAGCAACATTGATATTTGGTTGTTTACTTGCAATCCAAGGAGGCACCTCCTTTTTTTGGACAATACCTTCTTGAATTGGTAGGATATATAGCTTCATTGAACAGTTTCAGATGATGCAAAGACGATTGAAAATAGGTAGTGGACGCTACACCTGTTGAGGTGAAAGATTGAGACGACGGTGAGAAATAGAACTCAGCGTGTTAGATTACGAGGCATTTCTTTTTCAGTAGCCCGGGAGTATTTGTCAAGCGCCTACTTTTCTTTTTATTGTTTGGAATGGTTTGCCATGTTTACAGAGGCATGAATAAAGTCATCGCCTATTCAACTTGTTAAGATGTCCCATTCTTGGCTTGTTTGTTATTTCTGTCTTCCCCGGCACTATGTGAAGCTTGGTTTAAAGCCCTCTTTGCGCCCCAGGGAAGATAGGTGCCAAAAGGCCCAAAACCGTGGCTTGCACATGATCCGTAGTAGCGCTTCTGCATAGTGTGTTGCAAGCTGTGCCCTTTTTTATTCTGAACCTGGATGACCGTTTTACTTTCCAGATCCCAGTAGTGTTGGTGTTGGATACTACCGGCTCAAGGACCAAAGATCCAGAAGGGACAAGTTCGAGCCCAGACGGACCCGATGGGCGATGGCTTTTTCTGAACATTATTCGGCTGAACCGCACAAGTAACAGGTAGTACTAGTAAATCGAGGACGAAAAACGCATTCCTACAAGGCTACAGGCTGAAGCTGTAGCCCACGGACCACTGGATCACATGACGCAACAACTGTACGGCCGAGCACCGTTTGCTGTACGCATTCGCTGTTTTTTTCCTCTTTTCGAAAGTGACCCAACATGCAACCAGTCATCCAGCCATGGTGGAAACTGTCAATTTTTGTAAGCAGAAGCAGCTGTCTCCACGGGCACAGCAGGAGCAGGCGCTCGAGGCTGGAACATAAACATATTCATTCGTTCACGCCGAGACCTTGCGGAAATACGTGACGCCCACTCAATGCCGTCCTCTGTCTTCGACACGGATCCTTGTCCTTGGAAACGTTGATGGTGGTTGGATTGGATGCGTTTGCCGGGTGCGACGCGAGCAATCAAGATAGAGAACGGGTACATTACAGTATGCGCGAGACGGAAGGGGTCACGTCTTTTACTCGCCGCGGCGTAGTACGTGACAGCGTCTCTCCTGCTGGAAGGAACGCAAGTGCATTTCGAGTTAGGTGATCCGGGTCGGCATCCTCGTTGAACGTACAGCAAGCGCCGTGTCGTTTTCGTAGCCGTCTGGTGCGGCAGTGGACGGTGCGTGCGTGCTTCCATTTGGGACTACTTTGGGGTCCAATACCTGCCAGAGCGGCTCAGCCGCTAAGTCCCTCACCATCTTAATTCTGCGCAAAAATTTCAACAGTATCAACGTTTAACCATACCTGATGTGACAAAATTGGGGCTGGAACATGTGGATTCAGCCGGGTTTTTTTTTATATCCTGAGACCCTTCCTGTCATCAACAGACGCTCGCTTCCTCGTGATAAAATAATTGATACTTTCTCCATTTTAAAATATAAGTGATTTTGGTTAGATGGGACAAAGTCTGTACAGATACGTCTCATCCAATCAAAATCCCTTATATTTTGAGATGAAAATAGTATATTAGCAATAATTGGCTTTTGTAATTTTCATGTGATTTTACATCAGTGTGATTAAATCGATTGTAGCAAAAAAAAAAGAAAGGAGGTTGTCCAAACAGCAAGAGGGGTACAATTGTTATATGAGGGAAAAAAATTGAGAAGATACGCTATTAATGTATATTTAATTGAGTATTAATTATCTTAATTTTGAAAATACATTAATGTGATTTTTTAAAATAAATTTTCTATAAAAATGTTTTTTTGAAAAACACATCGTTTAGCAAATCGGGAAACGTGCGCTCATGAAAAATGAGGACATTCTATCCTTTTTATCATGCAAAGAATGCGTCCTACGGGTAGGATATCTTTGTTAATTCAACTGTATTATAGTTGTATTATGTGACTTTTTTTCCACCTCGTTCATGGTTCGCAGAAATAAACATTGTTCGGTTTTAGAATTTTGAGGTTTTGAGATAGCTTGCGTTGACAAATCCTTGTTAAACCAAACAAATTAAAAAAATCAAGCTAAAATTTAGTTTTTAATAAAATTTGTCTGAATTTCATAAGTTTTTCAAAATTGTTTGACCCTTTTTTTCAATAAAAACCGAGAAAACCACTAAAGAGATGTTTTCAATTCTGCAATGGCTTTGTGAACCCTGCGAAGAACAGGTCCGTTTGGAGCATTATGAATTGTTTAATGGACCCCTCTTTGGTTAATTACCTGTACCTGCCTGCACAAAACATCAGTACAGTAGTTGCTTAACTGGATATGTATAGATACAGTCAGATAATCAGTAGCATTATTCTAGACTCGTAGTGCGATTGTCGCTGGCTATCTGGTGGCTTGTCCGGCTAACAACCGGTCAGTAAATATACATGCATGATGCAGTGTCCTAGCTATCTAGCCGTAGCCACTAAACACCCTTTGGCAAAACTTGAAGGGAATTCCTGAGCTTTCTTGACTTGATATCCAGACTACGACCAACAAAGCTAGACACACACTACAGGCAGTAGCTGTCGACGGTGATGTAGATGACGCGGAACTAATTCCAGCTTACGCTTTCAGGGGATCAGCATTCAGCAAGTGTCATGCTATATACACACATCGAGCGTTTTGCTGCACGATTCCTTTCGTTATCAGCGTACGTGCGTACTCATGATACATCATTGGTGTTCTCACTTCTCGCCCTGGCATCTCACATGGTAGGCCTACGCTACGTCCAAACGGGGCCCGAACAAAGGCGGAGCGAAGTAAACTAGCATCAAAAGGCGACGAGATCTCCTCTCCTTTGTGTGTTGCAATTAATCTCTCGCCTCAGATACCGTGTAGTACGTACTCGTGTGAAATCGACAAAAGGTACGCGTCAAGGAACTCTCGCTCGCTCGCCGACTCGCCGTGATCCGTGGCCTCCGCGGAAACCCCACGCACCACCACCACCGTAGAACCACCGCCGCCTGCTCGGCTGATTGGAAATTTATTTGCTGCTTCTGCTGCGCGCGCGCGCGTCAGCTACGGTGTCTGTCCTAAAACAAACGTAAAATTAAATGATATATTTTTTAGGATCATAAATTTAAACTGATATCGATTCGAATATTGATATTTAATTTTAAGTTATTATATTTTGAAACGAAAAAAATAGCTCGTCTCTCGTGTTACGGCGTGTGCGTCGGGGCCGCGAGGCCGTCGTTAGGTGGCGGTGCACGTACGGCCACGCGAGCAGTAATCTGGCCTGTTGTTTCGTACATCTGCACAAGCAGCACCAGCAAAATTGATATATTTTTTACCGGATGTTTCTCGGTTTTACTGCTAAACGAGTTCGAGGACACCACGTTCTGCCAAAGGGCACGCTCCCAGCTCTCGTCCTGTCAAACTTAATGTTTTTTCTTGTTTGCCGTTATACTAGGAGGAGTAGGCTGGATGCAACAACATTCCATAATATTGAAGGAATATATAGGCTTGCAAAATGCCAGGACAAATTAAGAATTTGAGATGGGGAAATGGGACAGAAAGCGATATCATATCCTATTCCTCTCCCGTAGGACCCATAATCGCTACACGTGGAACCGCAAGGGGCCCCATCCGACATGGATTCGTCCAATTCCAATTCATGCGGGGTAAATGAATGCCATGTTGATTTAGGGTCTGTTCGGCTGTTTCGGTTCGGAACGCAAAGCTGCTGTTCGGAACGCGCACAGTGTTTTTTCTTCCGCGCACGCTTTTCAAACTACTACACGGTGAACTTTTTTGCAAAAAGTTTCTATACAAAAGTTGCTTAAAAAAATCAAATTAATCCATTTTTGAAAAAAAATTTAGCTAATACTTAATTAATCACGCGCTAATGACCGCTCCGTTTTCCGTGTTTACTGTGCGCGTTCTGACAACAGCAGCCGAACAAAGCCTTAGTACGCTTCACTTAATTGCACAAATAAATACTGATTCAGTACGTATTATAAATCCAAAAAAAGAGTTAGTATTACTAGTATATCATTTCATACCAGATACGACTATGTTTATACTACTACGTGAAGCTGTAAATAGACAAATGAAAATAAACTCACCCAAACCTAACTAAGGATGGAACATAATATATGACAAATCACGGAGAGAAGTAAAAATCTTCACGTCAGGATGCATACTGTGTCACGTTGCTCATCGCGCGGTTCACGCTTGACGGCCATGTCATCACTGCAGAACGGGCCCAACAGGACAGAGGCACGCCACCCCGGGCCCACCTTCCCCCTTGCTCCTGTTTAAAAAAACATTTTTCCAAAAAGGAAAAAAAACAACGCAAACTGTTCTCCTGAAGCGCACCTCCCCTGAAAAATCAAAATCGAAGCGAGAGCGGAAACGGAGTAGTAATTCCCTCGCTGGCTCTGCTGCCAAACAGCCGCTTCCCCCCCCCCCCCCCCCCCCCCCCGCTGCTGCGTGATTTCTTTAATCCTCCGCCTCCTCGTCCTCGCCACCACTACTCCCTCTCCTCCCCTCTCGTGAGCCCCTCGCCTCTCCCTGTCTCCCTCCCACCTCGCCCTCTTTCTCTCCTACGCCGCCCCGCGGCTTGGATCTCGTCCTGCCGGCCGCGGACGGACGGACGCGGCGGCGACCCGGTCCTCTCCCACACCCCGACACGCCGTGCGAGTAGCTTTCTATCTATACTTTCGAGGCCTGCATTGGCGGGATCTGCGTCCATTCGTCGAGCTGCACGGAGCGGGGAGCCGCGGGGAGGGCTGGAGCTCTGAGCTGGTGCTTCTACTTGCGTTTTTTGGGTGTCGCTGGATCTGAGGTCCGCGCTGCTCCACGCCGGCTAACGGGGGTGGGGTTCAGGGGGTTCTGGTGGTGGTTGGTGGTGATTGCTGCGTGGTGGATGGGAGTTGAGGCTTGAGGGGGTTGCGTCTCTGAGGAGGGGGGCGGATAAGGGAGATGGCGGCCGGCGGCGTCGGTGGAAGCAACGGCGCGGCTGCTGCTGCCTCCACGCCGCTGCACGGCTCGGCGACCTCCAGCATGAACGGTGGCGGCGGCGGCGGCGGCGGCGATGGGTACGACAGCGACGGCTACAGCTTCGCGCCACCGTGAGTGCTTGTCTCCTCCTCCTGTGTTTCTGCTCTCGGTTTAGCGATTTAATTTCCTGCTGAAATTTTGGATAAGTTTTGTTCGTCTGAGGTTTTGAATTTTTTATTGTATATGATTACCTAAAAGTTTCCCAGGCTGCTGGAAAGTAGAGGAAAAGTTTGGCTTGAGAAAAGGATTTACTCATTTATTTTGGATTAGTGTCGCTATAATTGGGTGTGTTGGTTGTACTCGAAATCCTGGCCTATCTTACTACTGGTTAAATGCTTCGGGTACCAAATTTTTTGTTATTCTGAACTTCGCCATTGGATCCCTATTTGCGAAGCTGTGTTCCGTGCACATTCACATGCGATTTTTATTTGCTCTGTGAGGTGGAATGGATCCCTATTTACTCTCTGCATTACTGTTTTTGCAGTACGCCGACGACTTTGTCTATGTCCATACCTCCGGAACTTGCTGGAGCAATTCCGCTTATTGATAGGTTCCAGGTATATGTTAGCATTCCCAATGGTGTGATACATCCCATGGCGATAGCAATATCTCATCCATGTTCAATTGTTTACATTACGACTGATGACCATGTTGTGCCTTTAGTGGTTTACAAGCGTACACTTTAGAGCTGAGGCATTGTTTTGCTGAACAATTGCAACAGTTGATTGTTTGAGACGGAAGATGCCCATCATAATTATCACCATCTAATAAATTTGATGAGATCCTGTAACAACTAAGAATTGATGTTTTCTCTATAAATGGATGGTGAAATATTGAGAGAAAGGATACGCATTCATATAATTATGCATTTTGCACTATTATAACTTGAGAGAAAGGCTTGTCTACCTTTTCGTTTTTATCCTTAACATTAGTATTTCTAGTAGGAAGCTAACTAGGTTGAAGAATTGAGAAAGATTCCTCTCACTCTTCACATTGGTTGTAGTAAACTGGATCATATTTGAATCTTGGATTTAATTAATTTGTTGAGTTCTGTGTATATTTGTAAATTTTGTCCCTGTGTTTTAGTACCTGCACTCATTTAATAGGAGCATGGGAATACTTCAGTAGAATCAATTATTAGTTTCAGTAAATAACAACTATGTATGCATTAACATGACTGCCATGTTAATCGTAGTACTGAAATATAACAGGTAGAGGGCTTTCTGAAAGCAATGCAGAAGCAGATTCATTCAGCTGGAAAACGTGGTTTTTTTTCGAAGAAATCTGTGGGACCACAAGCTCGTGAAAAGTTCACCTTGGAAGATATGTTGTGCTTCCAAAAGGTGATGCCATCAATCCCCATATTATCTGTTAGGTTGCATTTTGAGCAAGTTGTCTATTGTTTTCTAATCCTTTGCAAAACTATAAGATTATGATAAAAATGGCTATGGTTATGTTAACTCAGAGTTTCTTTGGTTTATTTTTGCAGGATCCTATTCCAACGTCATTGTTAAAAATAAGTAGTGATCTTGTAAGCCGTTCAATTAAGTTATTCCATGTCATACTGAAGTACATGGGCATCGATTCACCAGCAATAATAAGTTTGGATGAAAGAATTGAACTTGTTGCAAAGCTTTACAAGCATACTTTGAAACGTTCTGAACTGCGAGATGAGCTCTTTGCACAGATTTCAAAGCAAACACGTAACAATCCTGACAGGTACAAAACAGATTTCTCATGGATACCAATTGATGGCATACAGACATTTATGAATGTTGTTATTTGTACTTACAGGGCTTGGTTAATAAGAGCTTGGGAGCTTATGTATTTATGTGCGTCATCCATGCCACCAAGCAAAGATATTGGAGCATACTTGTCAGAGTATGTTCACTATATTGCTCATGGCGCTACAACTGATTCTGATGTTCGAGTTCTAGCACTGAACACACTAAATGCACTCAAACGCTCAGTTAAGGCAGGCCCTAGGGTTACAATTCCTGCGCGGGAGGAGATAGAAGCTCTTTTATCCAGCCGTAAGCTTACAACAATTGTTTTTTTCCTGGATGAAACTTTTGAAGAAATCACATATGACATGGCAACAACTGTTGCTGATGCTGTTGAGGTATTTACATTTCTCTTCTGCAAGTAGATTTGAAATTGATATATACTAATGCCATCGAGTTCTTCAGAATAATTCACATAGTCAGACACAGAAAGTACTTGGTTGGTACGGATGCAACTTTTCATGTGATTGATATATGCTATCATTGTCTGGGTAATTCAATAATAAAACCATATGAGCATGACATGATTTTTAGCCAACTGATGGGCTTAAATAGGTAGATACTACGAATCTCTTTTATATGCATGGGGACTGAGGAGAGTCAGTCAGTTAATTGATTTCATTTTTGTATGCCAAAATATATTTTCAATTTTCCCATCCAAAAATAGTTCTACTTCAATTTGTTAGGTCTTGTTTCTAGTTGCCACAGAGTAGATATTCCCAACAACATCACCACTTGTACTGTTTTAACGCCAAACTTGTTCCTGTAACTTGTACTCACTTCAGTTACTACAGCATTTGAAGTTTTAAGCTCTAAGGAAACATAACTTTTTGTAATGACAGGAACTTGCTGGCATTATCAAACTTTCAGTATATTCTAGTTTCAGCCTTTTTGAATGCCGAAAGGTTGTTAATGGATCTAAGTCTTCAGAAGTTGGCAATGGTATTTCTTTCAGTACAGAATCACAAGGCTACCTTTTTCCCCCATTGTGTTGTTTCTAACAGCACTCGTGTTTCCTTACTTCTCATACACAGAGGAATACATTGGTTTAGATGATAACAAATATATTGGTGACCTCCTATCTGAATTCAAGGCAGCTAAGGATCGCAACAAAGGAGAAATTTTACACTGCAAACTTGTATTTAAAAAACGCCTCTTCCGTGAGTCCGATGAGGCTATAACTGATCCGATGTTTGTTCAGCTATCTTATGTCCAGGTACGTGTCTGGGGCAGCTAATTGAAGTGCTGCCAATTCTTACGTTATAGAAGTAATATTGTTTCCTTTGAAGTGCTGACTAATATAATTGCTATGCAGTTGCAACATGATTATATTTTAGGAAACTATCCAGTAGGTAGGGATGATGCTGCACAACTATCTGCTCTGCAAATATTGGTCGAAATTGGCTTTGTTGACAATCCTGAGTCCTGTGTGTAAGTATTTTGTAAGGCCCTGCCTAATCTCCCATTTCACTCTTGAATGTAGTCTCAGCCATTGTAACAATAAGATACATCCTTTTGTTTTATTGACATGCAATTTTCTTGTCTTCATAGTGAATGGATATCTCTTTTAGAGAGGTTCCTACCCAGACAAGTTGCAATTACAAGAGCAAAGCGAGACTGGGAGCTTGACATTGTCTCACGCTATCAGTTAATGGTATTTGCCTATATATACAACTTTATGATACCACACAACTTGATCTAATTATTTTGCCTTCAGTTTGTAACATACTTTACCCATTCAACTCCATGGCTTGCATCAATCATAGCAATGAGTGACTAACCTCTAGTTGTAAGCAAGGGGAGGTTTTGCAAATTTAAATTAATTTATTATTCTCTCAATGACTTGTTTCTATGTAGTTCTGATGAAATAGTAAAGTTTCCAATTTGAACTTGCATGCAAAATACACTTGATACCTCTCAATTACCTAAGTGTTCTATTATTGCATTCAGGAACATTTGTCAAAAGATGATGCAAGGCAACAATTTCTCAGAATCTTACGGACTCTTCCATATGGGAACTCAGTCTTCTTCAGCGTCCGGAAGATTGATGATCCAATAGGGCTTTTACCTGGCAGAATCATTCTAGGAATAAACAAACGAGGGGTCTGATGCCTGATCACATGTTGAAGTGCTATACCTTTTCTGCTAGCTGTAGCTGATTTCTTTTTCTGCGCTAATGCAGGTTCACTTTTTCCGTCCGGTCCCCAAGGAGTATCTTCATTCTGCTGAACTAAGAGATATCATGCAATTTGGGAGCAGCAATACCGCTGTTTTCTTTAAGATGCGAGTTGCTGGTGTTCTTCATATCTTTCAGTTTGAAACTAAGCAGGTTAGTTTTAGAAGTCTAGCAGGAAATAGTTCATACTATATCCTTCACGAGTTCTTATTACAATTTATAGGCTGTAAAATAACCACCTGATTTTTAGGGTGAGGAAATATGTGTAGCACTTCAGACACATATCAATGATGTGATGCTCCGCAGATATTCAAAAGCACGCTCTGCTACTAGCGTGGTTTCTCAAAATGATGTTTCTCAAACATATAAACCACCAAATATTGAAATATATGAGAAACGTGTCCAAGAACTGTCAAAAGCCGTTGAGGAATCTGAAAGGAAAGCGGATATGGTAAGTAGTTTTTGCCATAAAAATAATATTGATAATGAACACTGCTTAGAGTCCATTATCTAGGGATAAATGTCTTGTTATTGCCTCTGGGTGAGTTCTACGGTCTACTGTAATTTTCTGTGCTAGTTTAAATTCAATATCTAGATTAATGCCTTCCTAGCCTATTCCAATTCACAACCCTCCGTGATGACGGATAAAAAGAAGGTGAAGGGTGTATATTACTTAGTCTTTTTCCAGCATCACATAAAAAACATATCAAGTGAAAGGCTGAATTCATGTATATTGAAGGATTTCAATACATGTTATATTTTCAATTGTCTTAATAGACAATGAACTAGACTAGTAGGTTAAAACTCTATAAGTTTATAAGACAATGTTGTCATGTTATTGGTGGATTTTCGTTCAGAGAATATGGCTTAAAATCGTGAATGTTTTTTTAGCACCGTATTTCTTTTAAGCATCTGTTCATGGAGTGCTCAGTAGATCTTCCAGTTTTAGTTAAACGGTATCTATGCCTTCTCTCATAAATACTAAGAGTCTCGGTAACAGAAAGGTATATCTTTAAGATCCAACTTTGGTCTTGCAACATATTGAAGATAATGGCAATTGTATAATTTAGCATGGAAGAAACCATTGCTTACATAGCTCATTAGTCACTGGTCTTTTTTTTTTAGTTGCGTGAGGAGTTACAGAAGAAGACAAAACAAGAAAGAGATATGCAAAAAGAATTGGAAGGGCTGAGGGATACCTTGCAATCTGAACGGCAAAGCATTAAAGAAGTAACAAATGATCTTGATAAGCTAAAATCCCTTTGTGACGAAAAAGACTCCTCTTTGCAGGTATGGCGATAAACTGTCAGCCTGGTTAAATATTTGTATATTCTAACTTGCAATTTTATTAGGCTGCACTGGTGGAGAAAAGTAGACTGGAGACCAGATTAAAAAGTGGTCAGGGCCAAGAGAGCAGTAATAAAACAGGAGTATCTGGAAATTATTTTGAAAGAGATATTTTCCCAACTGTAGGCACTGTCAACAGTAGCATTGAGGTATCTTAGAACAATTACAGAGCTTTAAGGCTGTGTTTTATCTTAAATGACTTGCTTGTATCTACTGCAAATTGTTATTATACAATTGACCTTTTTGGGACGTTCTGAACAGATGTTAGCAAAGCTTGAGGAGGAGTTAAAATCCTGTAAAAAGGAGCTTGATGTGTCAAAGGAATTATCAAAGAAGTTAATGATGGAAAAGAATCTGCTTGACCAGAAGGTTCAAAGCCTTGAAAGAGCAAAAAGTGAAGAGGTGTTTTTTTTGCTTATTCTGGATCCCCTAATTGTAGCACGCCATGAGCACTGCATAGCTTTTTTGTTTCATATTTCTGAGTATATGGTTTCTTCAACTATACAGAAAAGTACTATGGAAAGAGTTTATGAGGATGAATGTCGCAAGCTGAAATATCATATTACTGAATTGGAGCAAAAACTGGAAAGCCGAATGCGTTCGCTGAGTGTTACTGAATCAACTCTCGCCTTAAGAAACGCCGAGGTGGATACATTGCAAAATAGTCTCAAAGAACTTGATGAGTTACGAGAGTTCAAAGCGGTATGGACAAGATATATGAAAGTACATTTGATATTCTTATAGGACCTTCAGAAAAATTGTAAAATTCCATTTTACATCTTTCAGGATGTTGACAGAAAAAACCAACAGACTGCTGAGATTCTTAAAAGGCAAGGAGCACAACTGATTGAGCTTGAAAATCTTTATAAGCAAGAACAGGTTCTGAGAAAGCGTTATTATAACACAATTGAAGGTATGCCACAAATAAACAGTTACTTTTCTTTAGTTCTTACAGTATTTTACAATAACTTGGTTTCTCATTGAATCATAATTGCTCACAGATATGAAAGGAAAAATAAGAGTTTTTTGTCGTCTGCGTCCTCTAAATGATAAGGAGCTCACTGAAAAGGACAAGAATATTGTTTGCAGCCCTGATGAGTTTACAGTTGCACATCCATGGAAAGATGACAAGTCAAAACAACATATATATGACCGTGTTTTTGATGCTAACACTACCCAAGAAGAAGTATTTGAGGACACGAAGGTGACCTTTTATTAACATAAATGTGCTCATTAGATTATTTGCATTTGGCCTCCATGTGTTTATTATGAACTTTGTGATGCAGTATCTAGTACAATCGGCTGTTGATGGATATAATGTTTGTATATTTGCTTATGGCCAAACTGGTTCTGGAAAAACTTTTACAATTTATGGATCTGAAAACAATCCTGGTCTTACCCCAAGGGCCACCTCTGAGCTTTTTAGGGTGATAAAGCGTGATGGTCACAAATATTCATTTTCTTTGAAGGTAAGAATCTTTTTTCATGTGCATCTTAAATGCCTTTATATGCATTGAACAATGCCCTATTATTTGGGCCGTGTAAACAACAGCTGTACTAGCAAAGTGATTCATTTTTTACTATTTCATATGATATACAGGCATATATGGTTGAACTTTATCAAGATAATCTTGTGGACCTGTTGTTGGCAAAAAATGCAACAAGGCAAAAATTGGAAATAAAAAAGGATTCCAAGGTATAGGAGCAAGACATGTTAACCTTCTTACTTCTTGCTTCACATGTTCTCTGTTTTGTTGAAATCCATCGATTAGGAAGACAAGTTATGTTCCCATTTGACTATATTTTGTGCCTCAAAGTAACATTTTGTATCATTGAAAAGTTAATCTCATTTCAAGCAAGATATTAATTTTTGCTAGTTTGGTTTACTTTTGTTGTTGCAAGTATAGGAAATCAATTTTAGCACCTTTTAGGTAATAGACGATGCATTGGTAACATATATCCTAGTTCCTGTACCTCTCCAGAATAAAACGACATAACACAAATAGCTACAGTTTGAGACTAATAGTGGCCGGGGAGTAGAGATAAACCTCTGACAAATGCAGATTTCCTTCAGGACTTCCCTCTGTTAACATGTGTATATCTTTAGTTGCTCATGAATTATTGCTATGTTACAGTTTTATAGAGCTAATTAATTTATAATTTTCCTTTTAGGGGGTTGTTACTGTTGAAAATGTGACAGTTGTGAACATCTCAAGTTTTGAAGAACTGAGGGCTATAATTTTAAGAGGTTCTGAGAGGAGACACACTGCTGGAACAAATATGAATGATGAGAGCTCGAGGTCTCATTTAATTCTTTCAATCATTATTGAAAGTACCAATCTCCAGACTCAATCTTATGCAAGAGGAAAGGTATGGCGGGTTGTAACTGGAAACTTCATGCTAACCTTGCTGTGTCTAGTAACCAGTTTGTTTCACAATAAAAAAAACTATATTGGAGTATTCCGATTGTCTCCATTTATCTGCTTCTCTAGCACTTACCTGCATATTGTTTAAATTTGTCAGTTTGCCAAAATACCTATTTACTTGTACCTTTGCATGATACATTCCTCAGATATCAAACTAAAGATATACCAATATGGCCATATTTCAGTGGCCGTATTACGAAGATTAATTAATTACCATACCTGTCGCAGGATGCTTGTCTAAATAGATATTTCGTAAAATTGAATGCATTACTGTAGCACTTGCATATGTGATTTAAGCATCTAAACATCAAATTATGTTCTTTATTATTTGGTATGACTAATTAAAAATACAAAAATCTGCACAGATCACACTATATGTTAAGCTAGGCTGTGAGGTGGTATTCTAAGCTGTCCACTTTTTCCATGTGAACAGCTAAGTTTCGTGGACCTTGCTGGTTCCGAGAGAGTGAAGAAGTCTGGTTCAGCAGGAAAACAACTGAAAGAAGCTCAAAGCATCAATAAGTCCCTTTCTGCATTGGCTGATGTTATTGGTGCTTTATCTTCTGATGGACAACATATACCTTATCGGAACCATAAGTTGACAATGCTGATGAGTGATTCTCTTGGAGGCAATGCGAAAACCTTGATGTTTGTGAATGTCTCACCAGCAGAGTCCAACCTGGAGGAGACTTACAACTCACTCATGTATGAATTTCTATTGCTCATTTACTATTATTATTGTGATTTTTTGCTGCTGTTGTGATTTGTTTGTTTTTACTTTTTTTTATTGTGTTACTTTCGTACCCTTCTATCAAGTTAACAATAGGGCAAGTAATTAAGATACTTTTACTTAACGAATTCCTTGAAAAATTTGCTCCAGTATACAAGTCCTTTTATGTTATACCCCTGGTGCTCGTCTACACCTGTTGAGTATTTTTTTTGTGGGGATACACCTGTTGAGTATTGACTGGCATTTTTTTCTCCATCTTGCAGGTATGCTTCACGAGTGCGTTGCATCATCAATGATACGAGCAAGCATGTTGCCCCAAAGGAAATCATGAGGCTGAAGAAGTTAATTGCTTATTGGAAGGAGCAAGCTGGCAAACGTAGTGAAGACGACGACCTGGAGGAAATACAGGAAGAGAGGACACCAAAAGAGAAAGCAGACAATCGCTTGACTAGCTGAGAACGAGGTACTAACAGAATGCTATGCCCCTGGTTGCATCCTTGCACCGTCGGCAGAGGTGAGTAGGTGACTGATGCTGATGATCATTTTCGACTCGCCGACGCCGACGTGTTCACCAATCACCCGCTAACAGAACCTTCCGATATGACCTAACAATGTTGTACACCAATTGTATAGTAACAGATTATATTATGGCAACGATGCCTCTTGTACAAAGGGAACCGTAGCACACATTCATAGGAGAATCAGATGGTGGAAGAGTTATTAGAACTAAGCTCCTTTTTGTCCCCTGAACATTGGTGTGCCACGACTACTGCTTCTGCTCACTTCTATAGCAGCGTAGCAAATGTTTGTGGCATCAGATGGACTAGCGACCACGGATGGTTATTTCCACGTTATCGTTGGCGATAAAATGTTCCTAGCAGTTGCTAATTGTTGGTGTGATATCATTCCTTTCGAAGTTGACATACGATTTAGTAAGAAATTATGCCAGCTAGCAACTGTGCCATGCAACTACCCTGCGGGTACAGCAGATTGCGACTATCCAACGTTTGGCCGCAGAAGAAGACACTAGTTCCTCTCGAGCGAGGTGCGAAAGTCACGCAACCAAACAAGACGAGGGGCATCGAACTCGAAGGGTCAATTTGTGAGTACAATTGTAATAGACTACCCAGTCTTAACCAAATGCCAACGACTAGACCTGGACAACCTCTTATTCCTATTTCCTCAGCATAAAATTGGTTCATCTATCACTGACACCACCCACAGAAGAGATAATTAGCTCACGCCATGGCCGCTGCTCGGTTTCCTCTCCTTGTCCTCTGCCTCCTGCCGATCATCATCTGCAGCTTCGTGGACGCGGAGCTGACCCATCTCCACTTCTACTTCCACGAGGTCGACGCCGGCACGCCCAACGCCACCGTCGTCAACGTCGCCAGCCTGCACCGGTACGTACCTCACCATGAGTCCATCCATGACCATGGCACGGCCATGCATTCCGTTCAATACTTCAATTATGTGCCACTGCGTGATGGCACGTACATGTCAGGAACTCGTCGACGTTCGGCGACGTGAACGTGTTCGACAACGCGCTGCGGGAGGGGCCGGACCCGTCGTCGCGGCTGATCGGGAGGGCGCACGGCCTCGCGGTGCACGCGTCGCTGGACGAGACGGGCGGCCTCACGGCCATCAACTTCGTCTTCTCCGACTACGGCGCGTACAGCGGCAGCACGCTGGCCACGCAGGGACACCTCAACTCGTCGGGCCCGTCGGAGCGGAGCATCGTGGGCAGCACGGGCAAGCTCCGGTTCGCGCGCGGGTACATGACCCTTCTCAGTTCCACGGACACCGCCATCGTCGTCGTCTTCGACATGTACTTCACCCTCGACCATTGAATACTAAGCTACTCCGTAGACCGTAGTGTGCTATATCGAGCAGTGCTTGCTGTGGCGTTCGGTCGAACATATGTATGCATGTCGATCGTGACGAATACTAGGGTTCAGAGAACTCTTTTCCGACCCGTCGTCATACATGTTACGCACTGGGCCCCAAAGCGGTTAGGCCCAATTCACCACTCCTACGCTGTATAACACACTCATGTAAAAATAAACTCACTGTTATAATTGCTCAGGGCAAGCATCCTTATAAATACAGTTCGCCTCAAATTCTCGAGGTGGGATATTCTTAGCTACAGACTTGCTAACTGCTGCTGCTGCTTGCTCTCGTAGTCTCGTTGGATGGGCCAAAGCCCAAGGCTGCTGCACGCCTAGCACAATTAGCCCACAAGCCCAACAGTCATCGATCATCCATTCATCCAGATGTGCCAACAACTTTGCTAGTTCTAGCGTTTTTTTTGGAATCGCTAGAAAACTTCCCCAAGTTTTTTGTCCCCAAAATTTTCAGATCTATGACCATCGAATCATCTTGAGATTTATGCATAAAAAATGCTAAATTTTTTTTCACATAGTCACGCGTAAGATCTTGATGCTAGCCAACTAAATCATAGTTGAATACAAATTTTATATAAGTTATATCGTAGTTACAATACAGTTACAGTGCAGTTACAATGTAGTTATAATATAAGTACACTTTAGTTATACTATAGTTATATCTGAAAGTTTTTCACTCAAAAAACTTACGACAATTTTTAAGCACACTTTAGTTATACTATAGTTACATCTGAAAGTTTTTCACTCAAAAAACTTATGACAGTTTTTTAGATACCCCTTTTTAAAAAGTAAAATACATGGAAGGTCATCCAACTTGTTTAGATGTGCTATATAGATCACTTTACTTTGAAAATGCATCATTTGGATCATTGATGTGAGTTAAATGAGTTATTTACCCATCTAACTATTCACACGAGCGTACCTTATACACATGACATGTCACGTAGGATTGAAAAAATTACATATGAAAATGTGGAGACCTAACAATGTAATTGCAAGATTGGTAGTGCTATGAAATGGTTTGGTTGCAATAATTCCGTGTATTACCAATTGGTAGTGTTATAAGAAAGAAAAAAATATACAAGGGGTTTTATGCATAGTTGTAGAAGTAATTTTTTTAAATCCTATGTGACATGCAATGTGTAAGATATACTCACGTGGATAGTTAGATGAGCAGACTTGCTCAACTCACATTAGTAACCTAAATATATATTTTAAAAGTAGAGTAATCTATATGATGCACCTAAACAAGTTGAATGATTATCATGTATTGTACTCTTTTTTTTCCACCAATTATTTCGGGACACCACGATACATATTACTTACAATATTACAAGGTACATATTTTGTTGGGTTATTCTGGCGAAAACCTTTTTCTTAAACACGAAGGTCTAATTTCTATGTTCTTCAATTTAGTCAAACTTCAATTCTTCTAGCACGAAGAGTAAAATAATTATTATTACGTATTAGTTCATTCTAGTTCCCATCCTAATATTCTAAAAATTTTAAAGAGCGAACGGCTTGGTCAGAATATTAGAGGCATCAATATAAGTTCCACAAGGACCGCATATCGACAGAAAAGCTTGGAACCCTGTTATGTTATTTTTTGTATATATAGTCACTACCTAACTAGTTGGCTCCACTCATGTTAAAAATAATTTTAGCTCCGACACTGATTTATTCGAGACTGTTAGGATAGATGGACATGAATAAAGCAGACAGGCCCTACGTCTGAAGGGTAGCATCCTGAAGGGAATACATGCTCGGTTTCCTAATCTAGCCAACCCAAATTAAGCTTGCAAACAATGCTACCTGCTCCCTCCGTTTAGTCCCCGTTTAGTATTATAAGACGCTGTGATTTTAGTTGAGTCAAACTTTAATAAGTTTAAACAAATTTATATAAAAATATTGACATTAAATTAATTTTATTAAATTTAACATCTAATATATTTTGATAATATATTTGTTTAGTGTTAAAAATATTGCTATGTTTTTTATAAATTTTAGAAAAATCAAAACGTTTTATAATATAAAAAAACAGAGAGAATACTTGATTAGGCTCGTCTACTATTTGCATCGCCAACTACTCTGGGTGGCTTCAACAAATTTACGGCTAAACCCAAATTTACTAAATATTTTTATTCGGTATGTGTGCTATGCATAAAAGCATATAAAATACAACTATATTCATATATAATGAGATAGAGTTATTTAGCAAATACAATTATTATATTTATACCTTATTTGGTATAGCTCTAGATCCAAAATTTTTTAGACCTAAGTATTTAGCAAATACAAATTCATGGACCTGAATCTATGATTACATTAATAAACATTTGGATGCATGTTTTGGTTGTATTCTAAATGAAATATAAAATTTTAAAACGCTATAATTTAACATACAAATTTCAAATCCAATGTTTATCTAAGAGACCTTTAATTATTTGGAAAAAATATATAGTGAAAATCGTATATGTAATGAAATCTAAAAACTACTGTTGCATAAAGAAATGGACGCTTGGAATTTTTCCATGTCATCGAAAATAAAAAATTTTACTCCCAGCTTAACCATGTTCAGTATCCATTTTTGAATTCTTTCAGGTTTACATTATATATATATATGTGGTTCACACTATATATTTTCCTTGTTTATTGTACCCGAAATTTGAATATTTTTTCCATTAGGACAGTGTACGATGTAAATATCGCTCACACGAGTGAAAGCGAGCACACGATGTGGATGTGGACCGGCATCTCGTCCACGAGCTCGTCGGCGAGCTCTTCGGCGCGGCTCTGCACCCGAGCGAACAGCTCGTCGGCGAGCGCCATGCCGATGTGCGCTTCGACGAGCGGCCCGAAGACCGAGCGTTGGCTGTTCGCCACCCTGCGCCCGACAGCTCGGCGGTCGTGGGAGTCGTCGTCGTCCACGGCGAGACGGCTTCCCATCACGAGCTCCAGTCGGTTGACGGCGAACGAGCCGTCGGAGTCCACGGCCTCCCTGAACTCCTCCAGCGTCGCGGCGTACGACGGGACGTTGAAGCTGTCCATCCTCTCGCCGTCGATCAACCCCTCGTCGACGAGGTCGCGCCACGACTCCTCGAACATGGCGCCGAACAGATTCAGGCTGCGGCCTTGGTCGGTGGGGCCGGCGGACGATGGGCGGCCGACGAAGACCAGGAACATGGCGCCACCGGGCTTCAGCTCGGCGGCGCGGCAGCGCAGGAAGCGCGCCATGTCGGACTGGAACTGCCGCTGGTACGCCGCGCCGGTCTCCTCCGAGCTGCCGTGCACGAACACCTTCCCCTTGTTGTACGCCGGCGACCGCTCGTCGGCGACTTCTTCCGGCGCCTGTGTAATCAAGCTCCTTCTCATTTAGGTGAACACGCCTCGAAATCTATAATGATGCGTATACCTGAGATAGCCAGTGCAGACAGAAGGTGGAGGTGAACACGTTGATAGATCGCTCCGGGAACAGACGGTCATGGAACGAGCCAGGCACGGCGGCGGCGAAGTAGCGCCGCCCACTGCCGTCGCCGGAGGAAGCAGCGTGCTGTGGGAGGAGGCTGAAGAGGGTGTTGAAGTCGTTGCTCGGGAGGTCGGAGATGTAGAAGCAGAACTCCGTATCAGCCGCGGCATCGTCGCCATGCTTGCCGCGACACAGCTTGGTCATGTGCTGCACGATCGCATCGGCGACGACGAGCGAGTTGCGGCCGCAGGAGCAGCCGAGGTCGGCCGCCGTCAGCAGAAGCTTCCCCGGCCCGCGGGGAGGGAGCGCGACCATGTCCAGTGCCTCCTCCAGGGCATACAGCATCATTTGCAGGTTTTTGAACTGCACTTGTGTTCGTTAGACTGTGTTCCAGCGCACACAGTACGCACGGAAAACAGAACGGCCTATTAACGCGTGATTAATTAAGTATTAACTAATTTTTTTTTCAAAAAGGGATTAATTTGATTTTTTTAAGCAACTTTTGTATAGAAACTTTTTGCAAAAAAACACATCGTTTAGTAGTTTGAAAAGCGTGCGCGTGGAAAAGAAGAGTGGTGAGTTGAAAAGATGAGGTGAAGAACAGAGCCAGGCTGGTTTCGCTCGAACAAGTACAGGGAAAGAACTTGCATTGCTTATGAAACAAAAAAAACCTCTAGTTGCATGCTGATATATTTTTTTTGAAACTAAAGTTGCATGCTGAATTTGAACTCCAACAATTCTTTACGTATAAAAGAAGTAGAATGTAAACTTCAATAAATTGTTGTAGCATTTAGGTAATTAATTTAGTTTTATTTGTTACCTGAGCTTTACTGTTTTTGAGGTAACTGGACTCCCCTTGCCCACCCTTCATGCAGAAGACGTTCTTCATGTCCTGCGCTTGCATCTTATGTTGGTTCCACCGTGCGCACACTACGGGAGTAGAGTTGATGGGGGCGTATATCTAATATATATAGTAGTCTCTGATGATACAGTTCTGTTGCTAGTCTTTGATAAAAACGTCCGGGCCTTGAAATTTCTGCTCTTTTGCTTGAAGTTTCCTATAACTTATTTAGGCATGTCAATTGATATAGGAAAAGTTGGACAGGAGTTACATGGCGTGATTCAGAAAGTGGAGAAGAGATTTGATTCTTAAAATTGGAAAAGCACCCATATATTTTATTTTATTAGTTTTTTTTCGTGGGGTGGGNGGGGGACAGGGAGGGGGAGGGGGAGGGGAGGTGACTTTTTGATAAATTTTTACTACCTTCATCCCAAAATATAATAAGTTTTAGATTAAGACACAAGTATTAAGAAAAAAGGTAAAAACAAACAGAAAAATGTTATGATTGGTTGAGAAGAGAAAGCGAGTGAAGAAAATAAGAGGTGAAAGACTCTGATTGATCGTGTATAGTTCTTATATTTTGAGACGGAGAGACTACTTGTCAAGTGTTCCAAATATACGCCATATGCTTCTATACACTTTCTAAAGTATCCATAAGAAAGCAGACACAATAAATTAAGGGGAGATTTTATAAGCAGGTACTAGGGAAAAGAGAAAATATCCTCTTTTAAATAGAGTGCTTTAAGCACACCAAAGGATTTTAGGGGATTTCTTTTAAAAGAACAGATTGATGAATATTTGCTTGCTTACCAAATGGATTGAAAGACTAGAACATAAAACAACGGACACTTGCATAGAGTTATTGAGAAGAAAATATCTGCAAGAATTTTTTTTCTCTCAAAGTTTTAAGACTTGGGAAACCCAATTCTGAAAAGGATTATATAAGCTAAAGAAGTTGGTGTGACTATATAGTGAAAAAAGATGATAAATAATGGACACGATACACTTTACGTTTATACGTTTATAGAGATGAGTTTACATGCGTTTATATGCTTACCAAATGGATTGTAAGACTAGAACATAATACAACGGAGACTTGTATAGAGTTATTGAGAAGAAAATATCTGCAATAATTTTTTTCTCAAAGTTTTAAGACTTGGGAAACCCAATTCTGAAAAGGATCATATAAGCTAAAGAAGTTGGTGTGACTATATTGTGAAAAAAGATGATAAATAATGGACATGATACACTTTTTACATTTATAGAGGTGAGTTTACATGCGTTTATATGTGTGTCTACATTTATAAAACTATTTCAAAAAAATCAACATAAGAAGATAAATTTGTGTAAGAGACAAGGGATATTAAACTAGATTATATTTATAGGCAACCAGATCAGGCCAGTAACCATTAGATTTATAGAGGGGAAAAAAAGGTGATGATACGATTTTTTTTTGTGAGATGATGCTGGTAGATCAATTAACTATACCGCGCGCGCATACATGCACGCACGGTTGAACGGAACGGCTTGACGTACGCCTACCTAACATTCATGAAAGATTGATTAATTTCGTCAACAACTGAACAGTCTCATCAGACAGTTTCAGGGTTGAACATTTCGGTTTAGCAATTAATATTGGGTTACGGGAATTCTGAAAATTTTGGAAATCTGTCATAAACAATCCAATATCCGTGCCTCAATTGGCCCAATATAGACTGCCAGGTGCCAACTCTGACAGCATTTTGCAAATGTACATGTGGTTGAGCCCGAGTGATAACTAATATCAAATTCTTCTATACGTACGGAGTCACCTTGTTATATACACGTACTTACGATATACGTACGCCCAAGAAATAGAAGTTTCACATTAGGTGATCGCTACTCGAGTAGGTGCCACAAAAGACCGTGCATCGCACGTCCATTTCGGCCACGAGCACCAAATTAAAATACTCTCCGTCACGCGTGCCAAAATGATCGAACACATGACGTGGGGAACCACTCAGCCACATTTCGGCCACGGCCCACGAGCTCCTCGGCAATCGCTTCTACTTCCACGAGGTCGACGTCGTCACGGCCAACGCAAACCGTACGTCGTCGTCATCTCCAGCGGCCAGCCGCCCAGCCTGCATGCACCGGTAGCTGACCATGACGTGCCCATGCATACATCACTTGGTCGTACATGTGTGCAGGAACTCGTCCATGTGTTCGCCGACGTGAACGAACGTGTTCGACAAAAATGGACTCAACCCGGGATCGTGGTTGATCGGGAGGGGGTATTGCGGTGCACGTACGAGTCGCTGGACGAGTCGGGCCGGCTTCACGGCGCGTATAGCGAAGGCCTCTGGCCACGCTGCTGGGCCGCATGCGCGCGTTGGGCCCATCGGAACAGAGGATCGGCAGGCTGTTAGCGCGCGGTTTCACACTTGCACGGACATCTCACATCTTCACCATCGAACAAGCACGAAGAGTGGTCTCCGTACTCCCTAATTTATTAACCGTTCGATCGAAACTGCTCGGATAGGAATTAGACAGACAATGTTCGTGCATCCAGGATAACATCTTGAACTAATAATTCCAAGCCGACATGCTCGTGACAGAAAGGACCTTTGACGCGGAGTCCTCATGTTTCCAAGTCTACATGAGGAATTGATAGTTGATGAGCTAAGGTGTTTGTTTTAGGTTGTTTTGGTTTTTGGCTGGGTGACAAATGTCAGTTGTTATCTTTGGAGCGTCGCCTCTCTTTTGTATTCTTTTTTTTACTCTTAGTTTATTCTTTTCTACTATCCCAGAGCTGCTATGTTTTTGCAGACGAATCCTGCTCTATGTAAGTTTGTTTGACACAATATATTTAGGTGAAGAAACTCTCCCCCAATGACTTGATAAAAAAACATTTACATACATGCTGAGGTCTAGGTGCTACGGTGACGGGCGGAGGAATTGCTACTACTAAAGAATATATTTAGTAAAAATCATCGAATAAGTAAAAAACAAACCTATAAATTTTGTAAATCTCTAAAATAATTAAAAATAATGCGATGTTCATGACCCACTTGCCCTCATTACTGCTAATTTACTCTGGTTGGCAAAAAAAAATTTAAACGATTAGCGAAAAATACAAATTACTGCATTGTTGGCCCAAACATTTTTATTCTTTCGTAATGAAACAGGACATTACGACCAAGAGCTGAAAAGGTTGTAAAATACATCCGGTCTTCATATAACACCGTCTATACGCACGTAATTTCGTCACGCGAGCGAAAGGGAGCACACAATATGGGGGAAACGCATCTCGTCCACGAGCTCCTCGGCAAGCGCTTCCGCGCGGCGCCGCATCCGGACGAAAACCTCGTCAGCCACCGCCCTGCCGATGTGCGCGTTGACGAGCGGACCGAGGAGAGAGCGCACGTAGTTCGCCACCGTGCGCCCGACCGCGCGGCGGTCTTTGGGGTCATCCACAGCGAGAGGGCTTGTAATCACGAGCTCCAGCCGGTTGATCTGGAACGAGCTGTCGGCGTCGACGGCCTCCCTGAACTCCTCCAGCGTCGCAGCATACACGGGGACGTTGAAGCTGTCCATCATCTCGCGCCCAATCATCCCTCTTCGACGAGGTCACCCCACGACTCCTCGAACATGGCGCCGTATAGAAGCTGCACGCGGCCTTGGTTTGTTGGGCCGGCCTGTGACGGGCGGCCGAGGCAGACGAGGAACATGACGCCACCGGGCTTCAGCTCCGTGGCACGGCACCGCAAGGAGCGTGCCATGTCGGACTGGAATTGTCGTCGGTAGGCTGCGCCGGTCGCTTGCGAGGCCCCGTGCACGAACACCTTGTCCTTGTTGTACTCTGCTGACCGCTTGTCCGAAATTTCTTCCGGGATCTGTGTTATTATTAAAATTTAGATTCGGAAGGATTATAAAATTTCTTATAAACTTAATCTTCAATCAGATACTCCGTGCATGGTAGAACGTGCAATTGATTCCAAGTTGAACGACAGGTTTGAATCAACTTGCAGGAGAAAAATAATCTTGGGCCGAAGACTAGATCTCTTGCAAGGTCAATAAAATATATTGATAAAACTCTTTCATTCATCTATTGTAGTAATATAAAGTAGAATGAGATGGGAAATTGTTTTTATCTTTGTGAGGATATTTCTCGTTTCCTATATATCACTTAAATAGCTATTAGATTATTTTTAAAAAGCTACATGTTCTCGGCATAAATGAATGTTTCTTGACCAGATACTCTGGCTAAAAACAGCTGGCTAGTAGAAACACTCGGATAGATAGGACCAACGCTTTATCGCAAAGAAGACAGATGAATGACAAGATAGATAAATATGAAATATATTACTTCACATACATGTAAATTTAAATTTAACCTCTACAAATTGTAACAAAAATAACAAATATAACGACAGTGGTATTAACTAGTTTCAGTTCAATTTATTCTTTTTATTGCAACTTATAAAAATTGAATTTAATCTTACATGTTCGTGAAGTGATATATGTCATATTAATTTATCTTGTTAATTTTTTTAAAAAAATTATGACTATTTAAATGACATACAAGAAACGAAAAATGTCATCTCGAGAAATGAAAATCCATCTCCGAATGAGAAAACTAGCTAGCCTTATCATTATACGAGAAAGAGCAATCATATAGGAAAAAGTAACCGAATTTAAGTGAAAAAAGGTGGCCCTATAATTATAGCAATCCTGTAATAATAACGCAAATGAGTTGTATTATTACAAACCCCAACTCTACTTCTTAAATAAAAGCTCCGTGCAAAAATTGTGTGAAAAAATAATTTGCTAGTTCATTATAATGATACGTGCCTGAGAGAGCCAATGCAAGGCGAAGGTGGAGGTGAACACGTCGATGGACCGCCTGGCGAACAAACGGTCATGGAACGATCCAGGCACCGCGGCGGCGAAGCAGCGCCGCCCACTGCCGTCGCCAGCAGCAGCAATAGCATGTTGCGGGAGGAGGTGGAAGAGGGTATTGAAGTCATTGCTGGGGAGATCGGAGAAGTAGAAGCAGAATTCCGGATCAGCGGCAGCGGCGTCACCGTCATCTTGGTCCTCGAAGCTGGAGCCGCGTAGCTTGCTGGTCATGTGTTCGACGATCGCATCGGCGACGATGAGCGTGTTATGCCCGCAAGAGCAGCCAAGGTCGGCCGCCGTCAGGAGATGTTTCCCCGGCCGGCGAGGGAGCTGGACCTTGTCCAGTGTCTCCCTGAGGGTTGGCAGCATCATTTGCAGGTTTCGAGACTGCACATTGCCAGTTTAATTTGGCTCAATCAGGCAAACAGAAAACACCTTAGTAGCAAAACTAAATAACTCTAAATAACCTCCAGTTGCGTGCTGAATTTGAACTTATTATGAGCATATATAAATTCTTGTGCTAAATAGGTATGTAACCCGGCATTTTTGTTGTTGTTTTACCTGAACTTGGCTGTTTTTGATGTAACTCGACTCCCCCTGTCCGCCCTCCATGCAGAAGACGTCCTTCATCAACAGTTTTTGCATCTTGAATTGAATTCACAGCACAACAAGAAAATGGAGGGATGTATATGCGTATAGCTAGTTCCTGGATCGGTATAGTAGCTAGCTTAGCTAGATCACCACCTGACGAGCTGGAGTACTATCTGCGATGGCGCGTGGTGGGTAGCCGGCGGGCTGAGCGCACGTGAAGCAACATGCAACGGAAAGCTGGTTGATGCCACCGTACGCCCAGGCACGGGCACCTAAACTCAAGTAACACGCACCTAGTAACACGCACAGTATTATCTCCATCTCATAATAATTATATTTCTAAAATTTAAATTTGTTTCAAAATAATTGTCACGATAAAGTATTTACTGTCTCATCAATCACTTCTCATTTAAATTTTTTCCTATTCTATTATCAACCACCCTTTCACTCTTACTATATATTATTTAATGAGAGACACATGGTTTTTCTTCTCAAACATTAATATATGCTAAATAATCTATAATTATAATTATTTTGGAACAGAGGTAATATTTTTTTTTGAAAGGAAACATGCACCTACTACCTCTAGCACCTACTACCTATATCTCAAAATAAATTTATTTTTCACTCATTTCACATATACCAATACAAACAACAAAAGACTAGAATACACCCAATTTATCCAATCCCAATGCAATTATTCATCACTTTATCTACTTTCGATACAACTATTCTCTATTTTTATAAACTTTGATGCAATGATTACTCTAAAAATAAAATTATTTTGGGACAAATAAAATAAGCTAGAAATGAACTTGACATGGGACAGAGGAAGTAGTATGTTTTACGGGTTGCGCCATGATCCACCACTAAACATAATATTGCCCTTTTTTCTATATGATACTTTTTTCGTCTCAAAATATAAGAGATTTTGTTTGGATGAGACATATTATAGTATTACAAATCTGGACATGTTTTTTGTTCAGATTCGTAGTCCTAAAATATGTTTCATCCAACCAAAATCTTTTATTTTTTGAGACAGAGGGAATATTTGATTGACCATTGAACAGTGTATTGCGTTACAGTGGTGTAATAACCGATTATTTTACAACCTTTTTAGATAGAAATATATAGAAATTGAGCCTAATTCATTTTAAACTCAGCAGTCAACACTCAATTTTTTTGGCTAAAGAGTTGGGTCCGTTATCATTTATCAACCTTGTTAATGTGCGCGCTTACACCACGAATTCACGCTTAAGTATATATCACAACTAGACCATCAAATTTGGATGCCAAACAAAACTAATTAACGACTCAATTAAGCTCGTCCGGTATTTGTATCGCAACTACTCAAATGTTCGCGGCTTAGTTGATGATCAAATAATGTTCACGGTCTACTCTGGTTCGCTTCGATAAATTACAAGAGGTGCCTAAATTTATAAGAGAACAGCATTTTCATTCGGATGACTTTTAGGGGCTGTTTGATCGACACCTACAACTTACTTAACATTGTCATATCTTAAGTTAGACAAGTTTAACTGAGATATATGATTGTTTGGTTCATATTCATATTTGTGGTAAGATTTATTTATCATTACGTAGACCCCATATACCATTGAGATAAAAAAAAGTGTGGCAAGAGTGCCTCATGCTAGCTAAAGGATGATTCTAATTTTGTTAGTCACACCTTAGATAAGTTAGCCAGGGGAACTGAGTGTAGCTCAGTTGGTGAGCACTCCCGGTTGGGAGACCACCGGTCATGGGTTCGAGTCCTCTCGAGTGCATGATTTCCCAAAAAAAAAATCCCCTCGCTGGCCCCGTGTCCAAAGCACTGGTAAAGAGATCGGCCCAGGTCAGCCTGAGGACCGTGTGTGGCCCAGGCAGGTAGTCTCCCAGTGTATGAGTAGGGCTAGGGTTCGGGGATTTTCTGGGCCTGTGTGAAAAGGTCCTCCTTCTTAGTTCAATGCCCGGGGGGCGGCTTGCCTTGAAGTACCCAACCAAAAGGCTGTTTATTACGCCTAAAACAATGAAGAGTTCTCCGCAAAATATATCTGGTAAGATCGGTCAGTATGCGGGGCCCAAATTTTATAAGACAACCAAAAGTTTTATTCAGGATAACTTTTATTATGCTCAAGATATAAAGAGTTCCACATAAAATAGACCCAGTTTTCATATAAAGACTGTCCAATAATACATCTGTAAATTCCGTCATGCCAGCGAAAGCGAGCATAGGATATGGGGGAAGCACATTTCATCCACGAGCTCTTCGGCACGCATTTTTGCGCGGCGCTGCATCCGGATGAATAGCTCGTCAGCCATCACCCCGCCGATGTGCGTGTTGATGAGTGGCCCAAGGAGGGCACGCACATAGTTCGCCACCATGTGCCCGACCACGCTGCGGTCAGCGGGATCATCCACAACAGGAGGGCTTCCCATCATGAGCTCCAACCGGTTGATCTTGAACGAGCCATCGGCATCCACAGCCTCCTTGAACTCCTCCACTGTAGCAGCATAAAGGGGGACATTAAAGCTGTCCATCTTCTCGCTATCAACCATCCCCTCTTCGATGAGGTCACGCCACGAGTCCTCGAACATGCCGCCATAGACTTCATAGATGTAGCCTTGCTCCGTGGGGCCGCAGGTGGACGACAGGCGGCCAAGGCTGACGATGAAAATGGTACCACTAGGCTTCAGCTCGACGGCGCGACAATGTAGAAAGTGCACCATGTCAGACCGAAACTGTCGCCGGTATGCCACGCCCGTCTCCTTAGAGGCACCGTGCACGAACACCTTACCTTTGTTGTATGCCGGCGATCGCTTGTCGGCAACTCCCTCCGGCACCTGTGTAATAATTAAACCAATTAAACTTCTTCACTTAGTTCCTTATATTTAGGGGTGGCTAACAAGCCAACTCGAACATGTAGCTTGACGGTCAAAAATTGGATAAGTTAATGAGCTGACTGCTCAACTTGTTAACATAACGGGTTAAAAATATGCTTAGCTCAGTTTGCTAAGAAATTCGAGTAGACTCATTAAAACCATTAAACTTGCTATGGCGCAATATTTGATTTTAAATTTGGGATTTGCTATTTATAACTTGACATAAATTTTGGGAGAAAATTAATATATCAATTTGTTGGCAATATCCGATGGGCTTTAAGATCCGTGCACGTTGGATGGGGTAACAATCAAAGCGTATTGCGTGAGGTGGGCGTCGATCGAACTCGGAACCACCAACAGCTCCTGCGTGCGTCCCCATACTGAGCTAGCGCAACTTTTTTTTATTTGCATACTACTTATATCCTAGTTACATGTTTACTTACATGCTAGTTACATTGTTATTATACTATAATATTGTATATATTGTATTTACATTTTAAAATTTTAGGGGGAATTTCTATAGAACGTTAGATAGATACGGTTGTACGTACTATAATAAGCGGTTAATTTGTGAGCTTGTTGTGTCATACGTGACACTAGCATGTGGACAGTGGACTTCTAATTTCAACACGTCACAAGCTAAACGAGCTATACGAGTAACTCACAAATTAGCTCAAGGTAGCTCACTAAGCTAGCAAAGGATCGAAAGATTGAACTTATTGACCCTACTCGATCGTTAACTGCTCGAGTCAAGTCGAGTCAAAACCTGAATTATTTTACCAGTCGAGTAGCTCACTTTGATCCCAAACCTACTAATTAACTAGTACATGCATAATATAACGTGCAAGAATTTTTCTCAGGTTGAACAACACGTTGGAATCAATCCGTATTCATTAGTAACACAAACGTTCTTCTTTTCTGTACTTTATTATCTTCCTAATTTTAAAAACTCACATATTTTCATTAGTAACACAAACGTTTTTTTTATTTCACTGTGTAAATCTTGAATACCCACACTCAAGAGTCCTGCATTCGCCACTGATAGGAAACTGAAGCAAAAACTGTATACAAATCAAATTCTACTGAAAAGATGTACAATATATTTATCTCCACGCAAAATTGAGTGGGAACATATGCTAGTTAGTCTTAAGATCAACACAAAATGGAGGATTCATTGTGATTATGATGTACCATAAAAAAGTCCTAACTGTATTATAGGGCGTACCTGTGAGAGCCAGTGCAAGGAGAAGGTGGAGGTGAACACGTTGATGGATCGCTCGGGGAACAGGCGATCATGGAACGAGCCAGGTACGGCGGCGGCGAAGTAGCGCCGGCTCTGCCGCCCGCCACTGCCCGCGGCAGCAGCTCGCTGTGGGAGGAGGTGGAATAGGGTGTTGAAGTCGTTGCTCGGGAGGTCGCAGAAGTAGAAGCAGAATTCCAGGTCGTCGTCGTCCTTGCTGCCTTGGGAGGTGCCACACAACTTGGTCATGTGGTCGACGATCACGTCGGCGATGAGGAGCGTATTGTGGCCGCATGAGCATCCCAGGTCGGCGGCCGTCAGTAGAGGCTTGTTCCCCGGCCGGCGATGAGGGAGCTGGATCTTGTCCAGCGTCTCCTCAAGGGCGTACAGCATCATTTTCAGGTTCCGGGACTGCACCGGCAGTTTTAATTTGCTCGATCAGAAGCATATGCACGCAATCTTACTAGGTAATTAGTAGCCACCTCTAATTGCATACATTTATGCTTGTATTAATTAGGTAATTAGTCTAGCTTAATTTGTTAATTACCTGAGATTGGCTGTTGTTGATGTAACTGGACTCCCCCTGGCCACCCTCCATGCAGAAGACGTTCTTGATGTCCTGCTGCTGCTCTTGCATCTTGATCGAATTCACCACACGACGGGAGGGTGTATGTGTATAACTTGTTCCTGGATAATTAGTTAGATCGAGCGGGCAAGCTGTACTATATCGATCGCATATATAACTTGGCCACGATGAAACCTTTAGCCATTTTTTTACTGAACACATCAACGCTTCCTTTTTGGTTTGTTGACCCCGAATAGAAAGTCATTTTAATTAGGGCCTGTAGTTCACAGAATTTGAACGAAAACCCATGGCCTTATGGTTGATGGTAAGAATCAGGGGTAGAGAGAAAAAAAAAAGAAGGAAAACACGACTCACACCGTCACGCGTGGTACCGACGAGGTGACGCGGTGGCCGGTGGGCGGCACGTGCGCCGCGAGTGCATCGATGCTACGCAAGCTCCCAATGGCCCAGTTGACCTAGTAACGTTCATGGCTAGGTCGCTTCGACAAATTACGGCTGGGATTACTTTTCAGAAGTCGAACGCGTGCGGAAATGCCATCAGAAAACTGATTAATACTCTGCTGACATAAACAGAGGATCCGTCAGCCTGACCCTCTTTTCCAGATTACTCCATTGGGTCTTAATATATAAAAAGTTTTTGGTTGCATGTGACACATTTTACTAAAGACATCACCAATGTATACGACAAAAATGATTCATATAGATAAGACCTATATAAATAAACTTTAACTATAACAATTCTCATAATGTATATGGATATAAGATAGCAGTAGCAGAAAAGAGAGAAGTAGAGATAGATAATATTATTTATTTCATATGGGTAGTCCATATCATATGGGTACATTTTGTTATTTTCTTTATATGGACTAGTTGCACAATATTACTATTACTAGGTGGTAGAATAGAATACTTAATTACCTATTGACTACTTTTGAATCACATTGTGAATGTCCTATACGAACTTGGACTGACTCTCTATCCAAATTATCCAAATTTATATAACTAGATGTGTCTCATCCAATCAAAATCTTTTATATTTTGGGACGGAGGAAGTATTTTACTATTCTACTTTTTTCTAATTAAATTGTTTATATCTTTGACCATATAATTCACAAAAATGTATAGTTTAACATTATAAGATATATGTTTTTAAGACTCATCACGAAAAATACTTTTATAATATATATTTCACATGTTCTTTAACTACATGAATTTTAAAAAATTAATGGTCAAAGACATTTATGTTTAACTTAAATAAAGCTAGAATAACAAAGTAATTTAAAACAAAGAGAATAAAAGAATGTTCTTCATTTTACATATATTTCAATTACTTTGTTTATAAATCTTTTTCTTGCTTGGAACAGCTGTGGTTCACGAATAAACCATATAATTAAGTCATCTGTCCATCCCAAAATATGCTATCTCCGTTTTAAATATAACTATTTTTCAATTTAAACATGAACAAACTTGTATATGAACAAGATAGAGGTTAGTAGCGAATTATGCGTGTGTATATATATATATGAACAATACGGAGGTAGTGCTATACTACCATTCTGTGATGATGTGATCTGATCTGTGTCAGCGTGCGGCTGCATGTACGGATTGTCTCAAAGAAGACCTATTGCTTGCCCTAAGAGTTATAATTAACCGTGCAGAACACCATAGAGCGGCAGCTGCTGCCGGGCACTGCAGCCACCTGGATTTTTTACAATTTAATCCTTTTCAAAAATTTATTTTATAAATAGACCTCTAAAAAAATTTATTCTTTTTGGGATGCCAGAGTGACTGGCGTCGTGGTATAATGGGACGGCGTGCCACCTTGGCACACGCGGCGCCCTGGCGCTAACGTGACAGTAGAAGGACGCCAACACTCTTGACACTGTCCTCCCCACCACAGCGCCAACATCGCTAGAATGCTCTTCTCGGGTGGTGTCTAGCACTTAATCGTGTGGGTCCCACTCTCTCCTTCTCCCCTACCCATTCGCTCCTTTTAGCCTGAACTCGAGCGTCGCTCTAGCTTTCTCTCTCCTTTCTCCTTCTCAAATCCACTCAAGTTTTATCGGTGAGAGCCCTTTTTATTCTTCGTTGTTTTTGTTTTTTTTATAGTCCAAAAAAAATTAATAGGTTAATTTTTCGTAATCTTATGAACCTTGAGCTTTTTTACTCGTACTATTTAGGTAGGACTTGTTGAGTTTTTTAATACATAGTTGTGTCGAGTTGCTGGTTTTAGCATTTCATTTCCGCCGTTTAGAGTTTTGAGTTCTTGCCGCCATCACCACTATTGTCGCCCTCACCATCATTGTTGTCATCTACCAAATCACCATTATTATTTCCTTCCTTTGAGTCTTCTGCCGGAAAAAAATCCTGATTCGAGTATCCTTCATTAAAACAACCATATCTTTCTCATACGAACTTGGAACGAGACAAATTATACATCCACGGACATCTACAGAAAAAGTTACATCTTTTTCTCCTCGGCTTGCAAGATTGTGTATTTGAGGCGAAAAGCTTCGGCACCTATTTTGATAGAACTTTAAAAAATTATACGGGTCACATATTCGTCCGTTTGAGCTTAAATTTTCTATGATTGATTCTTGCGTGCTCCTAGACGTGAAAAAATATCAAAAAAATGAAATAAAAAAGTTACACCAATCTCCTCTACACTAGAGAGAGAAAAGGAAGATTGGAGCCGTGGGAAGGGGGCGTCAGCAATATCTTAATGCCACGTCAGCGTCGGGTGTGCGCCAAGGATACTGGCGCCGTCTCGTTGGCCCATGACATCAGTCTCTCTGGTGTCCCAAAAAACTATTGATGGGATAAGTTTTTTCAGAGGTTTATTTGTAAAATAAGTTTTTGAAAAGAATCAAATTGTAAAAAAATCCAACTGCAGCCACGGTGCGGCCAACCTGGTTACACCGAGAGAGATGCCGCCTCCTCATCTCAAGCCCTCCCCGTGTTACCATGCTGCTCTTCTGGCACCTGAAGGTATCGCATTATTAGCAAAAAATTAGGGGAAATTAAACACAGATACTGAGATGCGTTTGTCATTTCCCTAAGATAGACAGGCATGCGTGCAAAATAAATATAAATTGAAGTTCAAAAAAGGTAAGAGGCATGACCGCATATTCCTTCTTGGGGAAAAGACATAAAAAACTTTTGCAAATATTTTACAAACACACTTACACCCTTCGTCGTAGAAAAAAACAACTTTTAGCTTTATAGCCAAAAGTTAGCTTTTTTTTATAGAGGGAGTATGTGTCCCACTGCATTAATTAAATCTTGATGTTTGATAACTTCCAACCAATCAAAATAAATGGTTAATATCTTTATTGTTAAGACTTTTTATACCAATAGTATTACTCTCAATAATTAATGAAAGAAAAAAGTACGAATTACCCCCTGAACTATTGCGACAGTACGAATTACCCCCTGAACCATAAAACCAGACATATTAAACCTCGAACTATTAAAACCAGATGAATTTTCTCTACTTAATTCGGAGCGGTTTTGGTCCTACGTGGCATACATGTGACGTCGACGTGGAAATCCAATCAGCAAAAAATAAAATAAAAATATATAGGCCCACATGTCATATTAACCCCTTCTCTCTCTATGCTATTGGCGTTGGAGGTGAGCGGTTGCGGACGTGGCTGGGTGGCTCCGGTTGGTGGCCAACGGTAGTGGGTGTGGTTAGGTGGCTCTGGCCGATGGAAGGCGCGTCAGGGAGGGGGAACCAATTAGCGTCGAGCGGTAACGGGCGTGGATAGGAGGGCGCTCTAGGCGGCGGTGGGAGCAGCAAGGAAGGGGCATGGTTGCGAGTGTGCTCCAGGCGACGGTGGGAGTGGCGGGGAGGAAGCTTCGGTAGGTGGCAAGCGATGACGGACGCGGCTGGGACGACAGTGGTGAGGCTCACCTCGTCGGTGTCTGCATCACCTCCTGGGAAGAGAGGAAGAGGGGCAGTAGCGGATGACGCTCGCCTCGCCAGAGCCCATGGTGAGAGGGGGAAGAGAGGATAGGGGCGTCAGGCGGTGGAGACATGCGTCGAGGCCGTATAGGCGGCAGGTGGATCCCCCGTGGTCGTGGACGAGCACGACGTGTCAATGCACGGCGAGTACTCACTGCCGGCATGCTCCCGTGGATCTGACGCCGATGAAGGAGGGGGCAGATCTGGTGGGCGCCTTGTCACACCGAGAAATTTAGTTGAATTTTCAGACTATTTTGTGTATAAATCTCTGTCCAAGAATGAAGTCAGAGTACACAAAACGACAAATTAATATACAGATCTAAACGTAAATAAAGCATAAATACTTACAGAAGAGACACTTAGTTCTCACATCCAAAGAAGGCAGCAATAACGGAAAAAGACGATCCTAGCGGAGCTTCAGTTCCACTCCACAGGCAAAAACTCAACTGAGGTATAAGCATTGGTACTCTAACTTCGTCTTCAGCTCAGAAACACTACACTTATGAAAAGGGAAAATAATAGCAAGGTTGAGTACAACCACCGTACTCAGCAAGCTACACCAATGATGCAGACGTGCAAGGGGAGACAAAAGGAGATTTATGGCTATTTGCATAAAGAAAGTTGTAAACATTTATAGTTAAAAACAGTAAAACGGTTAATTAATTAAGTCAATATTAAATATTCACTAAACAACGCTACACCACGCTGAACAGGCCCAACCAAACCACTTGAACTACACCAGTTCATTAGGTCAAGTTAATTAATAGTAGGACTAATCACGGTGAAGCTGGTCGATCGCCCATAACTGCGAGCACGACTATTAGAATAGTTTTATTCACGCTGTAGTATAGCTCGACCATTTCCTAGGTACCGAGGCTAAGGTGTGCTTGATGGAATTGAGTTAGCCCCCGTTTTAAGGGCTGATCGGTTGCCTGTGGATTGTGTCTAGTGGGTACAGTTGTGCACCTCTGGATAGAGTAAAACTATTTGAATTGTCGTGCCCGCGGTTATGGGCAATCGACCAATTTCACCATGATTAGTCCCACTATTAATTAACTTGACCTAACAAACTGGTGTAGTTCAGGTGGTTTGGTTGGGCCAGTTCAGCGTAGTGTAGCATTGTTCAGTGGATATTTAGTATTGACTTAATTAATCAATTGTTTTACTGCTTTCAACTATAAATGTTTACAATTGCCTTTATGCAAATAGCCACAAACCTCCCTTTGTCTCTCCTTACACGTCACATCATTAGTGTGTCTTGCTGAATATGGTGGTTGTACTCAGCCTTGCTATTATTTTCTCTTTTCAGAAGTGTAGTGCTTCTAAGCTGAAGACTAAGTTAGAGGACCAAGGCTTATACCCTAGTTGAGTTTTTGCTTGTGGAGTGGAGCTGTAGCCTCGTTAGGATCGCCTTTTTCGCTCTGGCTACTTTCTTTGGGTGTGAGGACTAAGTGTCACTTTTGTAAATATTTATGCTTTATTTACATTTGGATCTATATATTAATTTGTCATTTTGTGTACCCTGACTTGATTCCTAGACAGAGATTTATACATAAAATAGTTTAAAATTTTGGCTAAATTTCTAAGCATGATACGCCTCGCCGCTGCCACTACCACTCTCCTGTCGTCCTCCTCTTCTTCTGACTTTTCTGCAAGGCGTTGCCGTCATCGCCGCCGCCGCCGCTTTCCTCGCCTACCTTGGAGGGCACCATCTCCGCCGCCACCGTTTTCCCTGCCTACCTTGGAGGAGATGAAGAGAGGGGAAGGTGGAAGAAAGGAAAAGGCATGAGCATGACATGTGGGACCATCTAATCTTAGAATATTTGTTTTATTGAAATGTTGCTGACTGGATTAATACATCTTTATGTGGACGCCACGTAGGATTAAAACCAACTTCTATAGGACTGAGGAGGGTTATTCGTCTGGTTTAGAGAATTGAGGGTGTCAAATGTCTGGTTTTGTTGTTTAGGAGGTAATTCGGTCAACCGTCATAGTTCAGGAGGGGGGAGTAATTCATACTTTTCTTATCAAATTATTTTTTCAATCAAAAGCATAAATAGAACATCCTTCTTTTGAAAAATAGAAATCATCTCCGTAGTTTACATAGAGCATAAATATATAGATAATCATATTTGGACTGTATTTTAGGAATTAGATATATCAACCCAGTGATGTCGAAGATATTCAAGAAAAAGAGTGATGGATAAAATTAACCAATAAAACTCCACACTCTATCCTATATTTTGTTTTGTGTTTGCAAATATTATTACATTTCTCTATAAATTTGATCAAATTTAAAGAAAAAACAAAATCCAAAATTACTTATAATATATAATATTATGTAGGGAGTAATTGACATATCTAAGAAAAGATTGATAAATATCTTCAACCAATTAACATAGTTTCCTCCTATCAACATCTAATTATATATTGTTGTCGATTAACAAACACATCTGTCAAAGAACAGGCTTCACTCGATTATCTATATCTATACTACTTAAATGTTAGTATGGTGGTGTCCATTCCCATATCACCCATACCACTAATATGTGGGTCGCACAATCTATACTATTACATCACCTTTTAATAAGTCCATCTTTATTTCACTATTGGCTCTTCCCAAAATTTAAATTCACCTACTTATTCAATAAGAAAAATCATAGTGTTATTTAGACTAAATAAATTCTTATTAATTGATTTAATAAGCTAGAAACTCAATTTGTTTCCATTGCAACGCACAGGCTCTAGGCTAGTATGTGGGAAAATGTAAAGTGATATATATTAATTTCTTTTAAAAATTTTGATCCCACATTGCACATCCCTTGAGGCCTATTTATAGTTTTACAGCTTTACTCGAGAATTGTCTCAGTCGTTCTTATGACAAAGACATTTATAAGGGTTACAATAGTCTTTTTGCCAACCTGACAAGCCCACGGGCTCAAGATCCCATCCTAGGCTGTTTGTTGGGCCTTTCTGGATGGCATGTTTAATTGGAGCCCAACCGACTTCGTCATCTGGTGAGGCTTTGTCGTTTGGTACGTGCTTTGTCACTTAGCGCTCGTTCTTTGCTGTTTGCAAGTGCTTCGTCTTTTAGCGTTGTGTCTTGCAGCGTAATGATTGTTTCGGTAGGCTCGGTCAAATGTCCTCGTGTCATGTCTCCATCATACATATGCAGATTTCCATTTCTTTTATGTCCAACATGAAAAGATCACAAAAACTTAGATTAGGCCATGGATTTATTCACGGCGTAGAATTCATTCATACCTAGTGCGCTTCCTCGAGGCCGCTTCGTCTTGGGCGCATCAAGATCGTCATCCTCCTCCTTCGCTGCTGCCGCCGCCGCCGCCGCCACCGCTCCTGGATCATCCCCGCAATGATCAGTGGTCGCCGCAACGGTGTTGTCATCAGCAAAGAGATCAACCCAGTAATCGTAAGCGGCGGGGTCCTCCGTCGTCCGTTCACCGTCGGGGCCGACAACCTCGTCGTCGTTGCCGTCCTCCATGAGAAACCTCTCCAACTTGCTCACGTAGTCCGACATCGAGCCGTCTCCGGAGGCCATGGACAAATTTGTCACAGCGAAATCCGGCGAGGCTTCTCTGCTGCCGCTGCCGCCACGCCCAGGTGTTCCCGAGTCAAAACCCAAAGCAGGGACTCTCAACTCCTTGAATATACTCTGTGTACTATCCTATTTGTATACACGCCCTTCCTAAGACAATATACGCCGTGAGCAGGTCAGGTCGATCAGGCTGTAAAGAGCTCTACGGATCAGCGGCTGCACGCCTGCACGCCGTACCTTTCCGGTTCAGATGCACGACACGTAGATGGGGGAGGGATCCAACGATGCGGGCGCTCGGCTCCAACCGCACCGCGAGTAGGACAGCCGCGTGTGCTATCTACACGCGCGGCTCGCTCCCCTCGGCTCAGCCGGCTCCGCTTCTCTCGTCTGCTGGGGGTTGCGGACTCGATAGCCAGAAGCGAACAAACACATTATTTCATTGATCAACCAGCGCGACGACTCACCTTCCTGCGTTAGGTCGCGGCCAACTCGTCGGCAACCACAGCCGCCATGACAGGAAAATCGAGTGACGATGCCGCAGCAGCTACCATGGCAGGAGGAGGCCAGGAGAATGACCCAGCCACCGGGGCTTGTGGTGCTGACTTCGCTTGGGCTAGCAGACGTCACGGCTGGCCAGCAGGACGATGCAGTCGCCACATTTGCACTGTGTTACATTGAATGATCAGCTATATTGTGTTTTGAGAATGATCTGCTATATTGTTTAAGAATGATCAGCTTATAGACATCACATTCCATATTTAACCTTGAAGAATTGCACAATTTTTCAGATTTCATTTTTGAAACGAACCACAGAAACAATCACAATCTTTTTAGCACATCACAGATTTCCAAACACCCAGCACGTCCTATGTATTTCAGATAAAAAAAAATACACTGTACATATTACACCTTGCAAATTGAAAAAAGATGTGGTTAGATTACAGCTTATATCATCTGGATTACAATCCTTGCAAACTCAGACCAATTTAGATTACATTGTACAGATAAAGGTAATTAAGACATTGGTCTTGTCCTCTTGTCTTTCGTCAGACTTCACCATTTTGTCGAAAGACATAGGTGAGTAATCAGACGTACTCCAGCAGCAAAAGCGGAACTCGAACTACACACAAGCTCCAGGTCACTTCCAGATCTTCATTGCTTGCATGGTGCTCCACTCGCATTGTGTTCATTCTGATATCATTCATGGGCGCCAACCATACCTTGTGTTGAAGATTTCATTTGTGACTTGGTTTAGCAGCATCACCACCCATTGCAACTTTCCTGCCTCCTGTGATTTATGGAAGGTAGAAATCCAAAAGCATAAATATTTAATTAGTTCCACAGGATGAGAAAGCAATTTATTTCTAAACCAACACTAATATCTAATTTTCCAGATAGACCACAGAACAAATCTTTTGTTCACTGCATAAATGCATGTAAGTTCATTGCATTCCAAACAAATCGAGCAACTTAGGCACTGTTTGGATACAGGGGCTAAAGTTTAGCCCCTGTCACATCGAATGTTTATATACTAATTAAAAGTATTAAACGTAGACTAAAAATAAAACCTATTCATAACCTTAGACTAATTTGTGAGACGAATCTAATGAGCCTAATTAATCCATGATTAGCCGATGTGATGCTACAGTAAACATGTGCTAATTATGGATTAATTAGGCTTAAAAAATTTGTCTCGCGAATTAGCACTCATTTATGCAATTAGTTTTATTATTGGTCTATGTTTAATACTCTTAATTAGCACTCAAACATCCGATGTGACATCGTCTAAAAATTAGTCCCTGGATCCAAATACCACCTTAACCACACATGCCTGCATCTCCCGATCAACTTATCCCCTGACTTAACCATCTCCCAACCTTCTTTCAGAACTTTTGCCATAGTATACAGGGTATGATATTTTCATTGTTTGATACGTATAGGTTACGATAGTATAAATTAAAATTTTTTTATTGCGTAAACCAGAAACCATGTAAGTATAAGATCAAAGATCGTTACCACTTGACGCACTATGCAACGAAAATAGGTACTAAGAAGCTGAAGGAACGCTGGCGACGTAGCGCGCATCGATGTAGACAAAGTAGTAGATCGCAGTAACCCGATCTTCTCCTCCTCATGCGTACGCCCTGCTGTGCTCTCACGCCGATCAGCACCGCAGACCAGCGGCGCCTCTACCGGTGTCCACACGTCCAGGGATGAAACACGTCGCATGGGCATGCTAGCGTCCGTGTGCGGCTAGGGTTTTACTCGGGAGGGGAGTGACGGCTAGGGTTTCTCTCTCTCGACCAGCCTCATCACCTGAAGGATATATATATAGGATCCATAACTAGGCCTCTGAGGCCCATAGGAATTCTACTCGGATCTCTATCCGAATTGAGCAAATATTGGATCTCCATCCAATCTCTTTATTCCGGCTTGTTAAGTGTGCAACCCTATAGCTTCATGTACACTCGGCTGCAATCCGAAAACTCTTTTTCAGTTCACGTGTCAATAGCAGCCCCTAGTAGAACATATTGACCCATCGGGCATACATAAAGATCATATTGGCTGAACCTCTAGTGTATACTTGTATGAACACCTTTGTCTCACGATATCGATTAAGCTCAAGACTAAATATGTGTCATTTTTTAATAGCTCAATCATTCACTTGTCATGTAATAGATTATTTAACCTGCAATTGACTCCTCAATCACTTTTAGCATGACCATACACTTTCATAATCTATAACATCGAGGGGCCCAGAGATATCTCTCCAAGAAAGGGGCAAATCACATCTTGATTATTCATATCCCACTACATATTTCATAGCATGCCTGAAGACTACTTTTATAACTACCCAGTTACAGAGTAGTGTTTGACAGCCCTTAAGCAAGCTACTATACATGTTGGGAACCATGATAATCTCAGGTCTAAGGATTCTACACCAACACTAATATGAGACCACTGATGACACATCACATATAACTCTTGCAGTGTCTCATGTTAGGTCTATCCAACAACATACTCTTCAACATGTGTCCACATTATTAATTTGGTATCTTCATACCATGATCCATAAAACATGATCATCAATCAATGAATGCGCTGATCATTGAACCATATCTGTTCCATATATGATATTTGATCAGGGATCCTTTAGAAATAGTAACATACAATATAAATAGTCTCATGAACGAATCACATATTCATTGATCAATAATAAGTTATTTATTTTAAGGAACAACGTATAATAAAGATATAAATATAGTATGTGATATAATCATCTCTATGATTGTCTCTAGGGCATATCATCAACATTCATGCCCACAAAGATGCAGCTTAATTTAACATGCACTAAGCACTCACCTCCACCATAGGCAGCGCGTTGTAGTCCAACTCCCGGTTCTTCCGCTGCCTGATGCTCGCCGCCGCCGGCTATCAACTGGCGCACGTGGCCAGGAGTTAGGCGGAGGGCGCTAACGGTAGCGACGCATAGATGAGGCCTGAGGGAGGGGATTGTCGGTGAGCGAGCCGACGACGTCGAGGAGAGGTGATCCTGATCCAATGGAGGCGAGATGGGGAGGGAGATCACGGCCGCGGTGGAAAGGGGAACTGGAGTTGCGCCCGGTGGAAGGCAAGCCGTGCCACTCGATGACTCCGCTTCTGGTTGTGGGAGCCGACGCGAGCGAGCCTAGTTGAGCCTTCTCACCTTGCGCATGGACCCGAGCGGCCCGCACCATCGGATCCCTCTTCCATCCACGCGTCGCGCATCCGACTCGGGGCTGCAAGGACTAGGGTTTGCAGACGGTATCCACCGAATTTTTTTCCGGCTGCACGGGTTGGTATTTGCAGCTGGTATCCACCAATTTTTTTTCCTTTATGTGGCTCCGAAGTACGTCCAAACGTTACGCACGCGCGTGCTGATCGAGTTGGCTGCCAGGTTTTAGTTTCGCTAGACTGGTTTACGCATCATCCGGACTCCCGATCGACTCCGGGATCGAGTGCTAAGTGCTAAATTGTACTCGGAATATATATTAGATTAGAAAAATATCAGTACGTTACAATGGGTAAAAACAATATACCTACCTATTATATTATAATATAACTTAAAAAATGTCATGAAATTTTTTTGAGCTCTAGATTTTCTTACATTATTGAATAAAAAATAGTTTTTGACTGTTAGATCGTGGGTTCAAATTATAAATGTGCAGATTGATTGATACATTGATTGATACAGTTATATACATAATATAATTGTATTTAAATTATAAGAAATAATAAAAATTCTATAGTGTTTTAAAGATATGTTTTGTAAAAAATACAATCGTATCTATTGATATATAATCTAAAAGCTATACATGGAATCCTATTCTACATTAAAAAATTTTAGCTCAATGTAAAATTGCAGTGAAAAATTCGTTTGTTCCCATGGTACATACTGTTTTTAGAGGAGTATGGTTCATTGTTGTAACTGTAATTATATCATTTACCCATTTACGAAGCATATATGTATCATTAAGATTCCCACTCGTTGCGATGCATAGGAATTTTTCTAGTCAAATAATAAATACTTCAATAATTAACTTATTAATTAAAGCAATCACTATTTATGTGTTCCTACTTCTTAATGAAGGTGGCAAGGAAATAATGTGACTTCGATAGTAAGGGCATGTACAATGATGTTTAATAACGGGCTTTTTTCGTTATCATGCAAGCAAATTTGGTTACATGGATAAAAGAGAGGAAAAAAAATATAAACATCGTTGCTACGCATGACAATGGCTCAGAGTCGACTCTTAGCATTTATTAACGAAAAGTTTGCTACTAAGGGTGGAGAAAAAAAAGAAAAATAATAAAAAAAATATTTATTGCATTAATGATTAAAAGATCTTATCGTCTCTATTATTGTAGGAGGATAGTCTCTATTGACATAAATTAATATAGAAAGTTTGTATTAGGCTCTACCTTTATACATGCCTTAACATTGTCGTCCTCTAGCCGGATTTGGCGGCTCCATTGTTGTCCGACTAGATCTGGCAGTCCGCACGGGGGAAGGACTCCGGGGGAAAGGAAGTCCAATGAATCGGGTGGGATGACGAATAAAACACGCATCGCCCATCGTGTGGTGCTTTATCAAGTTGGACGAGGCGCACGCCGCTAGCATGACACTTTCCCGCACGACATGTCGTTTTCTCTCGCACAACACGGACACGGAGCCAAGCCTATCCCAGCGATGAACGAAATCAAATTAGAGCTAGACAACGACGTATCAAAGATTTAGCAAAAATATCTTCGATTTTTATAATAGTAGAAATAGTAGAGAAGAGATAGAGAAGATATGGGTTCGCGTCACGTCGCACGGTAAAAAATGTGGAAGAGTGTTTATTTGGTAGTTTCAATTTATTTTGTATTGAATAGTTTGTGTAAAAAGTTTTGAGTGGCGTGACAAAAAATATTTCTATAAGAAAAAGAAAAATGTATGTTGGCTATTTTTTTAGCAATATATATCGTGGCTTCAATGGGAAGATAAAATTGCTCGGAGCTGAACATGTTGCAGGGTGGGTAAATACGTGTGATTTGTGTTTTACGGCCTTATTGTTTGGTCAAATACGGATAATACGACATAGTTGTATTAGTAAAATAATAATATTTTTGGGTAAAATTTTTATATATTAATTTGCTCTTAGCGACTTAAATGTCAATGCTAAAAAATAAACTTCAACAAAAAAACTTTAAAATCAATTTCAAAATTAAATTTTATAATTTTAAAGTTGGCAACGGCTGATGCTATATAAAATATAAAGGAAATGACCTCTGTTTGTTTTTTTGTTTTTTTTAACTATGGGGCCTTTGTTTTGAGTGCTCATCTCGCATATGCTTCACATGTCTGTTGCTCATCTATACATGTGTGCGGGTTTGAAGCCAGGCGACATGACCGACATTGAATTAAGAGGCGAATGAGCATCTCACTGGATTGGTTCTTTGTTTCTGACTCGTGGGAGTGCTGCGCTTGCTAGAAGTGGTAGTACCCCGATTCTTGTATACTAGGTGAAATTTCGTAAGTTGCTGTGAAAATTTAGTATGATAACAATAAATAAAAATAATATGTGAGATAGTTAGATAACATAAACATGTAAGTTGATATGGTTTATGATAATTTAAATTTAAATAGTATATAGAATAAAGATTCAAATATAAAAGTAAAGTGATGTGGCTTTATGAGAGAAGAAAAAAAGAAAAATAATTTGAAGTATAGATTAATCATCTAAGAATAAAAACTATTAAGGTGATATGGTTTAATGAGAGAAAAACAATAAAAGAGATAATTTGTACTATAGATTAATCAACTAAGGACTAAAAACAATTGATGATATGGTTTAATGAGAGAAGAGAGAAATAACATTCACTAAGTGAGGATGATATATAGCATATTATAAAAAATAATGAAAAGATATATTAAAATATTATATGAATTATGTAGGATGATGATTTAACATACTTATATTTTAAAGCTTTAAAATTTAATAAATTATAAATTATAGATAATATAGCATGTTTGTATGATATTTAAATATAATAATTGTTAGTGAATGATGATGTAATATTGAGTTTTAGAATTTAGTGTGTTGTAACTTTTTAGTTAGATAAGATATGATATCTGTTGCTTTTTTATGTGAGTTTGCATGTGAAAAAAATTGGATTGATAGATTTTAGGTTAGATGAAATAATTTATGGTTCATTAATTTTTAGGTCGATGTGTTATGGTAGTTCGGAGGTTCTAGGCATCATTATTCGTCAATATGCCTATGCATAAATTGTTTCATGATCGTCTGAGTCGTTGGTCATCATCTTGCTGTGCATAAGCTTTTTTGACTGTTTCTGGAGGTAGATGCCAGAATGAAGTTGTTAGGGTGTACACGTAGTATGTATTACGTAACAGTGTACCCTTGTTTTTCTTTCCAAATATGGATGTGTCTCTTTTTTTCATTCGTAATTTAAAGCTAATAATCCACCGAATTATCTACATATATAGAAAGAAATTATTGGTAAAAAACCCTAGCTTTTATTCGGCGCTCCTTATACTCCGTGATAGCTAGCATTCCAAATAGCAACAATGGACAGCTTGCTCGCTGTTTCTTATAGGCTGTCCAACTGAACAAGCCCTTTTGTTTTAGCTCTTCTTTCTCAATATCAATTTCGCTTGCAGCAATGCAAAGGTTTATTTCACGGTGCAACTATATATGTCCGCTGGATCATAACCTTTCTACAGGTCAGCTATATACCATACTTGTCACGACGGCACAACGTAAACATGTTTCTTCCAACGGTAAATTTGCTCTTCTTTATTGTTCCCTTGCAAGTGGCGCCAATATTGATGACAGGTCTTTTCATAAAAAAAGCTGGCTCTCTCTTTATTTTGTTTTTTCCCCAAATAATATAGAGAAGAGCAAGCTAGGAATGTTACATACGAATTTCTATCTTCAGAATTGTTGAAGCATAAGCATCCTTTTATCTTCAAGAGTGTTGGGAATGGGCTATAAGTTAGAAATTACATACCTTCATGAAGGATGTCGAGTATAGACTTTAAACCTAGAAAAAATGATCAAAAAGTATACTTGAAGAATATACCCGTTAAATATGCCTTGTATCTAACCCTTGTAATTTACAAAAATACCCTTTTCTAGGGTTTGTAACTAAGGGGCAAAAGGAAGATTTCCCATTATGGCATCATATTATTAGAAAAAAAAAGTCCTCTTACATGATGAATTACATACATTTTTCGACTAGCTATATTTATGATGCTATATTTTTTATCCAAAATTTTAAAAATCAAATTCTTTTTTCATGTATATAAGAGAGAGGTAACAATCACATAAATAAAAAAGTGAATGAAATCAACATTAAAGATATGACATCATATTATTTTAGCAAAAAAAGTATATGTACATAATATATTTTTTCTCACGCACATATACCTGCAACGTACCTCGGCTGCTTTCCATGGTGTATCGCTATGGCTAATTGCTAGCGTTGATATATAAATTCGTCTTGTTGACCTGGATCGATCGGAGGGGTGCAGGGTCCTGTCTAAACACTATAGGATCACATCGATTAGTTGGGCCTTGCTCTTTTACCGTGTAGTTTTTTAATGCATGTTAAGGATTTGCTAAGTCATCATATACGCAATATTTATCTGTTTATCGCGGTCTTGCACGACAAGCTGCACGCTTGAAGACCCAGAACCCGCTAGAAAAGATGCGTGCACCATGCATGCATACGCCAGCCCTCCGGTCGTGTGCTGTGTGCATGTGTAACCCGCATACTTGTAGGACTGCACGTATTCGGTACACTACGTAAGGCCACATAGTAGCAAAATATCAGATGAATAGCGAGAAGTCGATAACTCGTGGCCGCTCGGTGAGGCTGAATATATGGGCCAAAATAGAGTGTGCAAACGGCTCATATTTTTAGCTTTTCGTCCTCAAACAGGTGCTGCCCACTCTTGCTCGAAAACGAAACACAGTATTGCATTCTTGTTACTATTAGGGGTGAAAACAGATCGAATTCAGACGAATAATGGTCATACCATATCCTATACCATATTTTTTTAAGCGGATTAGGAGCAGGTGCGGATAATGTGCGGATGTAGATATGACACAGATTATTTCGGATGTCGTAAATGGTGCGGAGTCGGTGCGGACCTGGTTCGAAAATGGATTAAAATTATCGGATGTTTCGTGTATATGAAATCAACACAATATCAACTTAGAAATGCAACGGACAACAACAAAATAATTAATGAATGATCTAGTCGTAATAACTCTATGCTTGAGTGCTAAACAACATGAATACTTGACGTCCATAATATAAATACATAGCTACGCAAGTGTAAGGTGAGACGGTGAGAGGCTCGAACGAAGGAGCCTAAGTTAAGTGATGAATTAGACCATTTTATGAATCGGTTTATGTTGTATTTAACATATAGAGTGATTATATGTGTTGACAATTTTGGATTATCTGGCAAACAGCCTATCGGATAATCCAATATAAATGTCGGATAATCTGCATCCGCCGGATTTTAGAGATACCACATTCGTATCCGCATCCGTACCACACTATCTACATCCGCATCCCTATTTGCCGGAATTTTATAAACCCATACTATATCTTTGTTTCAGACGGATTTGGAATAGAGCGGATCGGATATTATCCGATTCATTTTCACCCCTAGTCACTAGCTATGAATCGTGTCCGGTGCCCCAACCAGCACATCACGTCGTACTAACCGCGAGGGGAAGCGCAACGCATCGTACTACTAGCACCAACGACCGTGGTGCAGCACACTCGCCGCCTCCCCCAACCACGAGGGCGCCATCGCATGGGCCTGTCCCCGCTCCCGCCCGCAGAGCATGGCAGCAGCTAGTTGTGCACGAAATTGTCGCGCGCCTAGCCACTCGCAACCGTCACGCGAACACGGTCTCCTCCGTAACCGTGGCTGGCACAGCTGCACGTAGTGCTAGACTCGGTCCCTGACTGATCCCACCCTTACCCCACATGTGTAAGTATTCATAGTTTTATACACATTAAACAAATGTGGATCAACCAACCATGACTCTATTAGTTCTCGGCTATAAATTTTTCATGGCTCCCATTTATTATTCATAAAGTAGCTGGAAATAACCTTTGGCTGAAATGCTATTCTGATCCTATTATATACTACTATGTGCACAAATATTTTGCTTTGCAACCTTTTCATGGGTTCATAGAAGTCACCTTTCACCACAATTCAGTATGCAAGTTGGAGATGGTTTTTCTCTTGATTGGATGTTCCGTCTTTTCTAATGGTACGCGTGTCATTTTAAATAATTATAAAAACATAGATCAATATACAATAATTACTTTGAAAACATAAAAATTTAAATTTAATCTATATAAGTTATGACATAATGGAGTTCGATGGTGGTGTCTTATATCATGAGGCTATTACTAAATTACGGTAGTTAGCCATATTCATTTTTAGTGCAATCTAGCGTACCATTTGTACTCCTGCTATAGTATAATTGCATTATTATTATACTATCAATCACATTTTAAAATTTTTCACCACAAAACTCAGTTTTGTAGATAGTCCTTTTAGGGCTGATTGACGTGGTGCACAGCTCCATCGAGGTAATGTAGGTACGGCGAGCAATATGGAGGTTGAATACTTAATTTAGACCGGCAGGACGGCCTGCCGAGCGCTGAGACTACTCTTGTACCTCTTCCGAACGAAACGATTTCTGTATTTTTTTTATTTCAATTTTATTATTTCACTTACGACAGATTTTCAGACTTTTATCTTTCAATTTTTCATTCCTAAAATCTTGTATTAAAATTCATGCTCTTGTATATATAACTTACAGTATATATAACTTACAGTTACGTCCAATTACAAAACATATATACTAAGTTATACTGTAATTACATTCAGTTACAATACATCAAAATTAGATTTTACATTTTTTTGGATGTATGATTTTTTATGTTTATTTTTTTATTTTATTTAAAATAAGTTATATCTATTGGTTAAAAATTCTACAAGATTTAAACATATAAATCTGTCGAAAGAAAGATTAATAGATAGTTTCATTTTTCCTGAGAAGATTCACCAGTGTCGTAGTATTGCAAGCGCTTTGTGGTGCTGGTGCACATCGGATACCCCGAGGGAACACGAGTTTTGGGCCGCGGGGAACTGCAAAGTGTCTGCAAGACTGCAACCAACCACCGCCTTACGTCGTGGCGGTCGTGCTAGCCGCGGCGCAGCACGCATGCATAGCCCACACGGGCGGGGGTGAGCGGGTTGCTTTTGTCCTCTCCTCTCCATGCACGAGTGCGCGGGCGTCACCGCGACCCGTCTCGGTCGCTTTGCTCGCGGTCGCCTAGTGTACGCGGCGCGCACAAGGCTCGGCGTCGCGATCGTCAAGCGCGGTTGCACCGCAGCTCGCTCACACCAAAAGCGTCGCGTCGTGGTGGCGTCGCAATGGCCCCGCGGGCGGCTTGCGTCACCGTGGGACGCGGTCACGCGGGTGCTGCTCGAGCCAGCTAGCCCCGGCCAGCCTCACCTGCTCCGCTCTCACGCGGCGCGCCGGGTACGTAATTTGTGCGAAATATGTTCTGAAATTAGTGATAGAAATCAAGAGATGGATTACCCACCTAGATTTTTTTTTGAAAAGGAGAATGCTAAAAACACATAAATATATATTGATACACATCACACAATGCAAGATGTAGAATCAAACACACACAATGCAATCTCTCGGATTTACAAGTAAAGATATCCGAAAATGTTTTTATTTCTCCAAAAGATATCACTTAAAAAATAGTCAAAAAATAATAAGACAAATTAATATAAAAAAGGAAAAATTATGAATTACCCACCTAAACTATTACGGTCGATCGAATTACCCCCTGAACTCAAATGTCAGACATTTTACATCCTCAGCTGATAAACCCTCATCTCCACTTGATAAGCTCACGGCATTGATTGACCGATCTTTCGGTGAGTTGATGATAACTATGATTTGAGAGAAACGTTAACGACCCGACTACAACCGTATGAGATGTTGTTGTGTTGCGCCTTAGCGATCGATACATCTCTCCATGGGTTGTTGATCTTGTCGGTGCAGATCAACCTTATTCCTACAAGCAAATTGAAGAAACAAGTAAGAACAAGATAAAAGCAATCTGAATTACAAATAGGAATTGAATACAAATGATAAGTTGAGGTTCCGTAACGAGCAAACCGGCGATCTAACTGATCACGGGATTACATGACAAAGTAGCGAAGCTAAACTTTAATCTAAACAAAACCCGAGAAATCCTGAAGGGGTACCTAGCTATTTAAGGGGGTGGTAGGACAACCAAGAAGTCTCAAGGGTCATGCTCCAATTGGGAGACACACCCCACATGGGCCCCACTTAGGCCGGGATCCCAGATAAAGTTACAATCCCATAGACCCATTATAGGTGACGTAGCACCTTGTTTATATGATTGCAGCCTACTAAGATGGAATTTAGAGATGAGGCTGGATCTGTTGGAAAGATGACTCTAAGAGTTTTCCATCAAGTACTCATGGGCACAAAATGGAGCTCATATGCATGTTTGGTGGCCATTTGAACTCAGCAGTGCAATAGGTGGCCGAATTGTATCCTAGAACTTAAACAACTCGATCGTGACATCTTCTGGTTGACCTATGATGTGAGCAATGGTTATATCAATAGTAGTCATGGTCATATCATCCTCCCCTTCTTCACGAAAAACCGTCCTCGATTTTTCCATATCGCATAGTTCATTTAAAACAACCTATTTCTTCCAATCAAAACTAGAGAAACTCGAAGTGGCATGATTAGCAATAACATGTCTCTCTAGTTTGTAATTTTTATCCATATCTACAAGACATTCTAAATTCGAACATATGTAAACTCTGTGCACCAAATATATTCCTCTATCATTATATTCACCAAAAATATGAAAATTAACATTAGTTGGATATAGCAAATCAAATATAACAAATAATTTCTCCTTCAAACTATCGTGCTCACAAAAGTCATCAAATTGAATATAGCCGAAAGTATTTACAGATGATAGCAATTCACATTTATCAACTTCATTAGCAATGTGAACAACATGCGTAAAATCAGCGCAGAAAGAATTAACAACGGGAATAGCATGTTCATTCATTAGTTGCGGCATGGATATAAGTGAAGTACTATCACACAACTCTTCTTTATCACAAGGAACAGCAAACAAATCAATTTGTGACAAAAGAATCTCAGCAATTGGTTCCACTAATGGTTGCTCTAATATAGTATGAAAAGTGGACATGTGTAGCTCAGCTTAAGAATTCTCACCTTCATTTATCTCAACACCATTTAATTTACCTTGCAAACTTTCTTCAGACATCATAGGTACTTCATGCTTCTCCTCTTTCTTCTCAAGAACATCATTCTCCTCGTTTTGTTGAATGTTTTGAACTCCCTGCAAAATGTGCTACGAGAAAGCATAAATAGGTGTTCAATATGATTATATGCTACATTAGCAAGCATAACTTCAATATCAGAATTAAGCCCCTTGAAAAATCTACACATTGTGTTCTTATTGCATTATTTTAGACCACTATAGATGATACAAATAGTAAATTCATGGATGTACTCCTGTTGGCGCAGAATTTCGACTCGTCAGATGTCAAAACGGGTTCCACATTTCCACGGCGGCCTGGGAGATCTGCTTAACTCCAGTGCAGGTCCAATGGCTTGCCTAGGTGTTTTAGGGCGTGCCAGTTGATTTGATCTGCAATCAACAAGAATAAACAAGTAAACCAAGTTAGTAAACGATGGCCAATCGGCCGATAGGCCGATGTCACATCGTGAGAGCTTAGCCGATAAGGCAAGACTGTATCGGCCTACTTGAGGTTATAATGAAATAAGATTAAAATACAGATCTCATCCCATCGGCCTCTATCAACATGTTGATATTGATCTGGCGGCATCGACCAATGAGGGATGTAAAAGATAAATACACTAGCTAACACTCTAGTGCAAACCTGTATAAACCAATCAGCCAATATAAATATACTGATTACAGAAGGATCTTAAGATCAATCTGTAATAAATATATTTATATCTGTCGATCTACTCATACAAGTGACAAATACATATAAAAACATAAAGTAATCACATGTATTAGATAAGACCGGCCGAAACCCCGGTACTATCCTTAATTACGATCGAAAACAGGCTTTGAATTAGATCTCAAAACAGGACTAAGGTCAATAGCAACTCAAAGCGTGAATTGAGAACTAACACAAAGAAAATCAAGCTGTCGATCGCTTTTGGAGATGGTAAATGCTTTGAAGGATCTAGATAAGCAAGATAATTAGACCATCATCGGCATCAAACCCTAAAACGGGTTTATCGCTGGTGAGGCATAATTAAGAAGCTATATCAAGATCATCCAAGACATGATAAACGACGATCACATCATCAGGGCTTAACGTGTCTAAAACGACACGCTAGCCCCATCGATGTAGATCGTCGGGTACGAGTTCTTACCTCTGCTCTGGGGAAGCAAGAACTCGCCGGAAGTTAACCTCTTGCGAGGGTGGCGATGCGCCGAAAAGTAGATTAAACTGATGATTGTTGAATTTGATTCAGAGTGTTTCTATGTACAAACTACCAGGATATTTATACCCGTGATTTACAACATTGTCCAGATAGGACACGATTTTATCTCTAACTAACAAACAAGTCCTTACGGCGGACTCTTGCCATAGATTAGATCAAATCTACTCTAACTTCCTAATTAAAAGATACAATTGTCTAAAACCGGGTCTTATCCCTATTTGGCAATCTCCTTTGAAGCTTAACTCAAGCCCAAACCGAGCCCACGTTGCCTCCATCAGCTTCCTGCCTCCATCGGCCGATGACTGCATTGAACCTGCTGTTGGCGTAGAATTTCGACCCGCCTTGCGACCAAACGGGTTCCACGTTTCCACGGCGGCCTAGGAGGTTTGCTTTACTCCAGTGCAGGTCCAAAGGCTTGCCTAGGTGCGTGTAGGGCGTGCCAGTTGATTTGATCTACAATCAACAAGATAAACAAGTAAACCAGGTTAGAAAACAATGACCGATCGGCCGATAGGCCGATGTCGCATTGTCGTGGCCCAGCCGATAGGGCAAAGCTATATCGGCTTACTTGTGATAAAGCGAGATTAAAGCATGAATCTAATCTTATCGGCCTTCATCAACATACTGATGTCAATTAATGGCATCGGCCGACAAGGGATAATAAAGATAACTACACTAGCTATTACTCTAATGTGAATCTATATGAACTAATCAACCAACATAAACATACTGATCACAGATAAACCCTAAAGAGTAATCTATAACAAATACATTTATATTCATCAATCCATTCATGTAGATGGCAGACACACATAAAAACCTTAGGATAATCATATGTGTCAGGTAAGACTGGCTGAAACCCCAGTGCTATCCTTAATTACAACAGAAAACAGGCTTTGAGTTAAATCTCAAAACAGGGCTAAGGTCGATAGTAACTCAAAGTGTGAATTGAGACTTAACACAAAGAAAATCAAGTCGCCGATTGCTTTTGGGGATGGTAGATGCATTGAAAGATCTAATCAAGCATAGTAATTAAACCGCCATCGGCAACAAACCCTAAAACAAGTAAATCGCTGGCGAAGCATAATTAGGACACTTGTCAAGATCATTCAAAACATGATAAACGACGATCACATCATCGAGGCTTAACGTGTCTAAAGCGACACGTTAGCCCCGACGATGTAGATCGTCGGGCACGAGTTCTTACCTCTGCTCTGGGGAAGTAAGAACTCGTCGAGATTAACCTCTTGTGAGGGTTGGCGATGCGCCGAAAATAGATTGAAACTAATTGATTGTTGTATTGAGTTGTGAGAGAGTTTCTATGTACATACTACCGGGATATTTATACTCGAGATTACAACATGGTCCTTGTAGGACACGATCTTATCTCTAACTAACAAACAAGTCTTTGCGGCAAACTCTTGCGAAAGATTAGATCTAAACCTACTTGATTTACAAGATACAATTGCCTAAAATCGAGCCTTATCTCTATTTGGCAACTTACTTAAAGCTTATCCTGAGCCCAAACCAAGCCCACGCTGACTCTGTCAACTTCCAGCCTCTATCGGCCAATGACCATATTGAATCCGTATCGGCTGATACGCTCTTCCTGGTAGCGCCTCTCCCAGTCCGATACACTTACCAAGTCCGATACGAGACTTGGTCCGACTCCAATTCAGCCCTTCTCTCCGCGTCGGTTTCCTCTTCCCTCTCCGGGCCGATTACGAAAATCTGCTGTTAACACATGCCCCCCAATTCCGCTTCATTATATAATGTGGCGGAATTAGCTCCGAGGAACACATCGACTTCTTTTCTAGGGTTTGTCTAAAAACTGCGCAGATCCAGGCTCATAACTTCTCGCCGCCGATTTCCTTGCGCAATTCCTCGTCCAGCCTCTTGCGCCTCGCGATTCTGGCGACTTCCTCTGCGTCTCTCTGGTACCGACCCCTTCAACAGTGACCTCCTCAACAGCAACAATGGCTTCCGCGCCGTTCTACGCTTCCGAGATCCTCGTGGTGAGTCAGTCCTTTCTGAATCCACATTTGCATTTTCTCGCCGATTTCTTCAAACTAGGGTTTCTGCTTTTGCCCCCCGGGTCATTACCTTATATCACTGTTCACATGCCGTAGGTCTTCAAAAATCAAATCTTAATCCCTACCAACGATTCTGACGGAGCGTGAAACTCCTCACCGGGAGACCGTGCAGGTCCCCCTTTGCCGGTTCGGCCGGGGGCGCAAGGTGAAATTCTTAGCCCCTGATCTGTGGGATCTCAGCGAGAAAAACGCGTGGACGTAGGCGATTTAGACAGGTTCGGGCCGCTAAGAAGCGTAATACCCTACTCCTGTGTTCTGGTAGATCTGAGAGTATGATAGAATCCAGAGAGAGTCCAGCCAGCACCTAGACCGAGTTAGCCAGAGTCCTCTCTCCTTTCTTAGGCCTGGGCCTCCTTTTATATGGCAAGGGGCTACCACATGGGCCACGAGTTGCCTAACAAAGAAAGCATTCTTTTAAATTTAGGGCTATCCTACTGCCGGAAGCAGTCTCTGACGGATGCCGCAGCACGCCTCTGCTCGGCCAGTCGACCCATCCGGGGGACGTCCGTTTCAACTTTCATTAAATGGCAGGCGACTTTCTCGTCTCGCCTGCGCCAAAATTGGAAAAGCATCTGACCGGGGCTGACATACCAACTCCAGGAGTTGGCACGCCAACTCCGGCTGAGAGACGAGAGACAGAGGGCTCTCATCATTCTGACGGGACGAGGCGAGGCGTGCTGCAGGCCGCCTGGCGCCACCTAACCCGCGATCTGACCGGTCTGCGATCGGTCACTCGCTATGACCGGTCACGGACCGGATATGCACGCGCCACGCCGCATTAAATGCGGCGTAGTGCGCTCGTCTGAACCGCCATAAATGCGGTTAGGTGAGCTCTGCCGTGCTCACCTAACCTGCGCACGTGGCACCAAAACCACAGGGGGTCGGGGCGCCCCAGCCCTTGGGGCAGAAACGGGACCGGCCCGACCCCGGGGGGAAACCAGGAGGGCAGCCGCCACGTCACCCTCGGGCCCGACCCCTCCGGGGGAACGGGCCACGTGGATCCCTGTGGCCGCCCTTCCCTTTGGTCTCGACACCCCCGGTCCCATGTCACCGACAGTAGCTCCCGGTGTTACGCCTGGGTGGCCACACCCGGGGGGGGCACCCAGGCTTGACGCCACCTCTCGGGCCTGGTGACAGGCGGGACCGGTCCCCAAAGGCGGGCAGGACTCCTACGGTCGCGAGCCACGCACATCGGTGAAGAATGCCAGTCGACATTAATGAGCGGTCTCCTTGTAACCGCAACATTACTCGAGGCAGTGCGCGGATCGGGACACGTTGGTTCGTTTCGCCTGGGGATGTGATGATGGCGCTTTTTGCGGTAACCGAGCGCGATTAATGCGCACATGATCTGCCCCTCCTCAACCGCCACGGTCGCACGACTGACGCGTGCGCCGTAAGCGGGCGAGTGGGCTTAGTGGAGGCATGGGCGCGAGAAACGAGGAGGCAAGGAAGTGGGCGCGGGAAACGAGGAGTCGAGTGCAGTGGAGGCAAGGGCATAAAAGGCGCTGAGGAAGGGATTCGTTTCCTTCCTTTCGCCACCTTTTCCTTGCCTTTGCCATCCGTGCTCTAGCTCTCTCGTTTCTCTCGCCTTACTCTCGCTACACGCTCTCGTCCTCAAGCTCCCCCTCCGCCGGCGCCATGACGCGGAGCTCCGTGCCGCCTTCTCGCATCACCAGCGAGAGGCAGGCCGGGCTGCCGCGCCGGTTCATGCCGGAATCTGCCACCCGGGAGGTGGTCGCGCTGGGCGAGGGACGCCCGGCGCCGCACTACCCGGAGCGGTCCGTTTTCTTCCTTTCCTTCGCCATGGCGGGCTTGATCCCGCCGTTCTCCACGTTCTTTATGGATGTTTTGGAGTTCTACGGTCTCCAGATGGCGCACCTCACCCCCAACGCAGTGATGACGCTGGCCATCTTCGCACACCTGTGCGAGATGTTCATCGGGGTGCGCCCATCCCTTCGGCTATTTCGGTGGTTCTTCACCGTGCAGCCGGTATTGCCGCCGACGGTGGTCGGTGGCTGCTACTTCCAGCCGCGGGGGCAGGTGTTGAACCGCTACATCCCGTGCGTCCTTCGCAAGAAGTGGGACGACTGGAAGAGCGATTGGTTCTACACCCCCCTCCCCGACGAAGCGCCCCTCCGACTCTCGAGCCAGCCCCCAACGCAGGCGCCAAGCTGGCGGGCGACGGTGGATCTGGGGGACGGCTACGACGTCGTCCTAGACCGCCTGGCGGGCCTGTGAACCCAGGGGCTCACGGGGGCCATGGTGTTCGGCGACTACCTCCGCCGTCGGATCGCGCCACTCCGGCGACGCGCCCGGGGCGCCTGGGAGTACACCGGGACCGAGGACCTCCTGAGGACCCACCAGGGACGCAAGTGGGATTGGGACCCCGAGGACTTCAGGATGGTGGTCCAACGGGTGCTAAACCTTAGATCCGTGGAGTCGTCCCTCATCCCTCGGGGGATCCTTCCCCTCTGCAGCGACCCGGAGTGCACCAATATCCTGGCCATCATGCAGGTGGTCGGGGCGACTGGGGATCGACCCCCCGAGGCCATGATGGCGCGGGCGGCAGCCGCAGAGGGGATCAATCTACCCCCGGAGGGGGCCATGCTTCTGGTCCCCGTGGCGGGGGTTCAGGGGGCAACCGCCCTACCGACGCTAAGGGGAAGAGGAAGCAGGAGACGACGCCTCCTCCATCTCCTCCCCGAGGCGACGAGGCGGTGCGTGTCAGCGGCAGGCGCCCGGAGGATGCCGCACCGACGCCCTAGCCTGAGGGGGAGCGGAAGAAGAAGCTGCTCCGCAAGATGGGGGAGACCGAGCCGTGTAGGGGGAGCCTCATCACGCCCCCGAAGTGGTCGTTCAGCCGGCCACCCCGCAGGTTCGACCTCTCACCCACAGCGACCACACTCTTATTCCCAAACCCCAGGGCTCGTCTTTACTTATCACTTTTTGTTTTGTATTTTTCTTCTGCCTCAGCGAGATCCCGTCCCGCCCCACACGTCACTCCAAGTCCGGCCGGTCCGCGGGCAACGATACCGGGGAGGCGGCGGCCGCGGAGGCTCAGAGGCAGGATGCCGACCTGCAGGAAGCCGTAGTCCGCCTACGGGGAGCTCAAGAGGCCGCTCGGGAGGCGGCCTGAGTCCGCCAGGCCGAGGAAGCTTCTCGGGAGGCGGCCAGAGTCCGCCGGGCCGAGGAGGCTGCCCGGGAGGCCGAGGCGGCGCGTGCGCACAAGGCGCCGGCGGCCGAGGCTGCCACCCAGGTCGCCGACCCAACTGCGCCCGAGGCGGAGGCCGCCACCGAGGCCGCCCGTGACGTCGCCGAGGGGACGCACCCGGGGCCCGACGCCCCAGACGGCACTGAGGATGAGACGGCCTCGGGAAAGACCCCCGAGGCCAACAAATCCACCGGCGAGCCGAGCCGGACTTCACCACCACAGAGGTGGCCTTCCCCCCTCTCTTCCGCCGCCCCGCTGAGCACTGAGCCCCTCTTGCAGGCCTTGGCCACGGCCAACAGCACGGTGCTGGACGGGCTAAGCGTCCAAATGCAGGCCCTGCAGGCGGAGCGGGCGGAAATCGACGCGGAGTGGGCGAGCGTCGAGGAGGGACGGTGCTCCGTGGAGGCCATGGTGGAGGCCGGCCGTAAGGCGCACAGCTTGCACACCTCGCAACTCGAGGCTCGTCGCAGCAGCCTGGCGGAAATCGTCCGGGAAGTGGAGGAGGAGCGGGAGACCGCCCTCATTGCCACCGCCGTGTTCGACGGGGCACGGGACGACCTCCGTCTCCAATACGGGAGCCGGATGGCAGAGCTAGAGGAGAAGCTCGACGCCGCCCACGGAGTTCTCGACGCCGCCGCCGCCCGAGAGCGACGGGCAGCGGAGATCGAGGCGGCGACCCGCCAGCGCGAGGAGGCCCTAGAGGCCCGAACTATGGCGCTGGAGGAGAGCCTCGCTACGCTCGGGGGGCGGGCCTCGTGCTTGCTCGTGCAAGAGGACGCCGTGCGCCGGCGGGCAGAGGCCCTTGACCTCCACACCCGGGAACTGGAGGCGCTGGAGGAGCGCGCGCGCCCTGGACACGAAGGAGGCGGCGCTATTGCACGCGAGACTGCCGCCGCCACACGGGAGGCGACGCTGGCGGCGCACGAGGCTGCCTCCGCCGAGCAGGAGTCCGCACTCCACCTCCGCGAAGATGTGCTCGCCGAGCGGGGACGAGCCATCGATGAGGCCGAGGCCGCGGCGCAGCGGCTGGCGGACAGCCTGCTCCTCCTCGAGGCGGCGCGGGATGAGCAGGCGCGCCGCAATCTGGAGAGCGCCCGCGCCGAGAGGGTCGCGCTGAACCAGCGGGCCTCTGAACTCGAGGCGCGGGCGAGGGAGCAAGACGCGCAGCGGCGGGGCGGCCGCAGGCCACGGCGATCTGGCCGCCTGCCTCGCAGCCGCCGAGGACACCATCGCCGAGCTGCAGGGCGCCATGGACTCGTCCGCCGGGGAGGTTGAGGCCCTCAGGCGGTCTCCTGCCTCGATCGCGCCGGGCGTCAGGCGGGCATCTGGAGCGGGCGGTACGCAAAGTACGCCGCCAACCAAGGGGGCCTCGCCCAGCACCTCTCGGAGATGGCCGGGGACCTTGAAAGGCTACCCGAGGAGATCGAGGAGACGGTTAAGTCTTCCTCAAGGGACCTCGCCCGGGGGGCGGTGGAGCTCGTGCTGGTGAGCTACCAAGCCCGGGACTCCGACTTCTCCCCGTGGACGGCGCTGGAATAATTCCCCCCAGGAACCGAGGCCAACGCGCGTGCCCAAGTCCGGGATGCCGCCGGTCAAATCATTCACGGCTTCGAGGGGACGGCCCCTCGGCTCATCTTCGTCCTCGACTCCGACAAGGAGGAGGACGGCGACGATGGTGCCGACGACGACAGCGACGGCGAGGCCGGCGACCCGGGTGCGTCGGAGTGAGCCCCCGGGCCCCCGCGTATCTTAATTTTTTTATTCCTTCCTTCATCTTCTGAGGCCTTTGAGCCAATGCTTGTACAAACTGGCTTCATTTTATCTGCAATCAAACAAGACTTTAATTTCTATGTTAGCTATGCTTGCTATATGCGCGCGATAAGGATGGTCTGTGTCACGATCCTTTTATATCTTGGCTTGAGCAAGGGCTCGTGCTCGGGCCCCAGCCTCAAGCGGCGCGGGTCGGAGCTAGTGCCTGGGGAGATCCGCATGTCGAGACTGGCCATGCCGGGAGCGCGGTAACCGAGGGTTATGGGGACCCGATTGTGGGCCATTGCCGATTCCCCCCCGGAGTTCACCGCGCCCCGGGGCACGGCTCGGTTCTGGGCCCATTTGGCAGTTTTAGACGACCCAGGCTGCCGAGGGCAAGGTCGAGCACGAGCAGACTGACTCAAGTCAAGACTTTTCAAAAGGAAACGATAACACAGGCGCGGTCCTTAGGAAATTGAAAATGCTTGTTATTGAAATGCTAGGAAAGAAATAAACAAGTATGTGCATGTGGGAGCTCCCGGCCAACCCTGCGTGCCCGAGGGGGGTGCGGGGTTGGCCTGAGCCCGAGGTATGACACCCGACCCCCTTATGGGTAGAAGCGGCGAAGATGCTCGATGTTCCACGGGTTAGGCAGCTCTGTGCCGTCGCCCGTGGCCATTCGAACCGAGCCCGGCCGGGGGACGCCGATCACTCGATACGGACCCTCCCACATTGGTGAGAGTTTGCTCAGTCCAGCACGTGTTTGGACGCGGCGTAGGACGAGATTGTTGACGCAGAGTGATCGGGCCCGGACATGGCGCTGATGGTAGCACCGCAGCCTTTGCTGGTAGCGCGCGGCTCGGAGGGCCGCGCGCCGCCTTCGCTCTTCTAGGTAGTCGAGGTCGTCTCGGCGAAGCTGATCTTGATCAGCCTCGCAATACATGGTGGCCCGAGGGGACCTCAGGGTGAGCTCGGATGGGAGGACCGCCTTCGCGCCGTAGACGAGGGAGAAAGGCATTTCCCCTATCGCTCGGCTTGGAGTGGTTCGGTTCGCCCAGAGCACCGCTGGCAGCTCCTCGATCCACGAGTCGCCATGCTTCTTGAGGATGTTGAAGGTCTTGGTCTTGAGGCCCTTGAGGATTTCTGCGTTGGCGCGCTCCACCTGGCCGTTGCTTCTGGGGTGGGCGGGTGAGGCGAAACAGAGCTTGATGCCCATGTCTTCGCAGTAGTCGCCGAAGAGCTCACTAGTGAACTGGGTGCCATTTTCCGTAATGATACGGTTAGGCACCCCGAACCAAGCAGTGATGCCCCTGATGAATTTTAGCACCGAGTGCTTGTCGATCTTGATGACCGGATAAGCCTCGGGCTACTTAGTGAACTTGTCGATTGCGACATACAGATACTCGGACCCGCCCGGGGCCTTCCTGAAGGGACCCAGGATGTCCAGCCCCCAGATAGCAAACGGCCATGAAAGAGGTATTGCCTGCAGGGCCTGAGCCGGCTGATGCATTTGCTTGGCGTGAAACTGGCACGCCCTGCATCGTCGGACCAGGTCCGCTGCATTGTGGAGCGCCGTCGGCCAATAGAAACCCTGGCGAAAGGCCTTGCCGACCAAGGTACGCGAGGCGGAGTGGGCTCCGCACTCGCCTTCATGGACATCGACAAGAAGCTCGACGCCTTATTCCCGAGGAATGCACTTCAGGAGGACTCCGTTGGCCCCGCGCCGGTAGAGGGCCCCTTCCACCAGCACGTAGCGCTTGGAGATGCGACTGACGCGTTCACTCCCTTCGCGGTCCTCGGGTAGAGTCTGATTTTTGAGGAACGCCTGGATCTCAGTCATCCAAGCGATCAATCTTGGGGGGCCGGGCTCGGCCGCCCCGGGTCCCGAGGCCTGGACTCCGACGGGCCTCGGGGGCCGTGCAGGCGCGTTCGTCTCCCCTTGGGGGTCGGTCGCGCCGACGGCTGGGCCAGCCTTTCTTCAAAGGCGCCCGGTGGGGTCGGGGCTCGCAATGAAGCGAGCCTCGAGAGTTCGTCGGCGATCGCGTTATCCCGTCTGGGCACGTGCCGAAGTTCTAACCCATCGAAATGGCGCTCCATACGCCGCACCTCGCGGACGTAGGCGTCCATCTGCGGGTCGGAGCACCGGTACTCCTTGGAGACCTGGTTAACGACCAACTGGGAGTCGCCTACAACCAAGAGGCGGCGGATCCCCATTCCGGCCGCCACTCTGAGTCCCGCAAGGAGTCCCTCGTACTCCGCCATATTGTTGGTTGCCCGAAAATCTAGGCGAACCAAGTATCTGAGGACGTCTCCGCTCGGCGAGGTCAAGGTGACCCCCGCGCTGGCGCCCTAAAGGGCCAGGGAGCCGTCGAACTGCATCACCCAGTAGGTGGCGTGAGGCAGCTGCGAGGGGCTCGTGTTGGCCTCGGGGGCGGAGAGTCCGAGATCGGGCTCGGGAGCCGGGGTCCACTCCGCCACGAAGTCGGCGAGGGCCTGGCTCTTGATCGCGTGGCGTGGTTCAAAGCGCAAGTCGAATTCGGAGAGTTCGATTGCCCATTTTACCACCCGTCCAGTACCCTCTCGGTTGCGTAAGACTTGGCTGAGGGGGTAGGACGTGACCACCGTGACCTGATGCGCCTGGAAATAATGGCGCAGCTTCCTCGAGGCCATCAGAATCGCGTAGAGCATCTTCTGGGCCTGAGGGTATCGGGTCTTGGCGTCCCGCAGCGCCTCACTAACGAAGTAGACGGGCCGCTGCACCTTTCGGCGGGGCCTGTCCTCTTCGTTGAGGGCACCGTTCCCGGGGCGCTCGTCATCCGTGGGGCCTTGCCGGGCCCACTCGGCTTCTGTGGCGATGACCTCGGGGTCAGAGGGCGTCGGGCGCAGCCTTCCCGCAGCGGCCCCAGGGCTTTCCTGGGGGTCGGGGGTGTTTGGCGCCATCAGACGAGCGGGCAGAGGGCCACATCCGGTCGTCAGGGGCCTTAGGCCGCCGTCCGGCTCGGGGGCCTCTCCTCCCTTCTCTGTCCCGGGTCGGGTCGGCACAGGGTGGGGGCGCGCGGGCCGAGGGCTATCCTCGTCGCGCTCCACAACCAACGCCGCGCTGACTACCTGCGGGGTTGCCGCCAAGTAGAGTAGCAACGGCTCATTTGGCTCCGGGGCGACCAGGATCGGGGGGAAACTGAGGTATGCCTTCAACTGGGTGAGGGCCCACTCAGCCTCCTCCGTCCAGGTAAACGGCCCGGAGCGCCTAAGGATCTTAAATAGGGTAGTGCCTTCTCTCCCAACCTCGATATGAATCGGCTTAAGGCAGCCATGCATCCGGTGACGCATTGCACATCCTTAAGCTTGCTAGGGGGGGCGCATCCGCTCTATAGCTCGTATCTTCTCGGGGTTGGCCTCGATGCCTTGGGCAGAGATCAAGAACCCGAGAAGCTTGCCCGCAGGCACACCGAACACACACTTTTCGGGGTTCAGTTTTATGCGGGCGGAGCGGAGACTTTCGAAAGTCTCCGCTAAATCCGAGAGCAAGGTCTCTTGGTCGCGTGTTTTCACAACCAAGTCATCGACGTAGGCCTCAACATTGCGTCCTATCTGACTACCCAAGGAAATACGAGTAGTACGCTGAAAAGTAGGACCTGCATTCTTTAACCCGAAGGGCATGGTTGTGTAACAATAAGTTCCTACAGGGGTAATGAATGCAGTTTTTTCCTTATCCTCCCTAGCCATGCGAATCTGATGATATCCTGAGTATGCATCTGGAAAACATAAAAGGTCGCACCCCGCGGTGGAGTCGACAATTTGATCTATGCGTGGCAGGGGATAAGGGTCCTTAGGGCATGCCTTGTTGAGGTCGGTGTAGTCGATGCACATCCGGAGCTTGCCTGCTTGAGCTGCCCTGATAGGAGTCTTCTACATCATTGCACGCAGGGCACTCTTGGATGGATGGCAACCTCATCCCTTCGTTCCAGCAGAACCGAAAAAACTCGCACTCCCAATGCGGGTCGTAGGAGTTGTCTTGATCGGCGTAGTCTTGTGCTTGTTCTTCCCGTCGCCGCTGGTATTTTTTGATCAGGCCCTCCGAGGTCTGATAAGGTCGCTTGCCGGTCCGATGGCCATCGCCGTCGGCCCTGTCCGCCTGCACCATGTTGACTGGGAACGGGTGTCCTTCTATCTTCATCGGCCGCTTGGCATCATCGATCTTAATCCTGCCCTGCTCGATGGCTGATTGGATCTGTTGTCGGAAGATCTTGCATTCGTTGGTATGATGAGAATATGTATTGTGCCACTTGCAATATCTCCTCTTCTTGATTTCTTCGGCCGATGGCAGTATATGACCTACTGGCAGCTGGATCTACTTTTCTTGCAGGAGTAAGTCAAATATCCTGTCGGCTTTGTTGATGTCGAAGTCGTACTTATCTTCTTTATCACTTTTCTTGGCCCATTGGCATGTCATCGGCTTCTTCATCCGGGCCCACTCGGCCAGATCGACGTCGGCATCTTCGTCGTCGTCTTCGCCGGAGGCGTACTAATAGACCGTATTGATCTTCTTTGCACACTTCTTCGCCTCCTGGAATCGCTGCTCGTGGGCCGATACTCATTGTGCTAGCTGAGATAGGCTGTCAAATTCCTGAGAGGAGAATCTCTCTCGTATCGGCCCTAATAATCCTTGGAACGCCAGATCGGCCAGTTGAGAATCGGTCAAACTAAGGCTGTAGCACCTGTTCCTTATGTCCCTGAATCATTGAATGTATTCCGGGACCGATTCGTCAACCCTCTGCCTGATGGCGGTGAGATCGGACAGCTTCATCTCTTGTACGCCGTTGTAAAAGTATCTATGAAACTGTTTCTCCAGGTCGATCCATCCTCTGATGGAATTGCAGGGTAAAGAGGAAAACCATGTAAATGCAGACCCTGACAAAGACAGAGGGAAAAACCTCACCCTCAACGCCTCTATGGCCGATGCCTCCCCACACTGTGCTAGGAATCCGCTCACGTGCTCGTATGTCGAGACGTTGTCCTGCCCAGAAAACTTGGAGAAGTCCGGGATTTTGTATCGGCTTGGCAGTGGCACTCTGTCGAACTCCTCGGGGTACGGATGCCGATACACTGTAGAGCTCTCCTTGGGCTTCAAGCCGAACTGATCTCGCATCACCTCGGCTATCATGTCGGCCCGGTATCCTGCGGGCTGGTGTGGGAAGTCCTGGTGGTAGGACTGCTGCAGGCCCTCTGCCCGATATTGCCTGGGAGAGTACGATTGGAAGTGATGATTCAAGTTCTGTGCATCGTACTGCCCTGCAGTATACTGCTGGTAGCCCTACGACGCATTGTACGCAGTCGGTGGCGGAGGGTTACTGAACACGGGGGCTTGAGGTTGTCCGGCCGATGGCAGGTTTACTGGGACTTGCTGCATCGGCTCGATCATCGGTTGTTTCCCCTATGTCCATTGCGCAAATTGTTCCTCCGTGATGTGCTGGGGACTTCCTCCCGCTTGTTTGGCCAGGACCAGTGGCATGGTTGGCACCGGCTAAGCCGATGGAGGCGGGATCGGCGCCGTCAGCTGTGGGGTTGAACTCAAATCGGTCCTCAGGGTCCGATAAGCAGGGAACTTGTTTTCAGGCAAGAAAATCGGCCCTTGAGGTTTGTACTGGTGAATTGAGCCATCTAGGATTGATTTGACCGTATTGGTCAATGTATTCACCAGAATCCCCGACTGGTTGACTAGCGCAGAGTGGACTGCGGAGTCGATGCGGTCTTGCAATGTCGGCGCGGCGTTCTCTTCAGTTTTGACGACGTGGTCGTGGGCTGCCGCCAACGTGCTGGCTCCATCTCCAGGGTTCGGCATTATCACCTTAGATTTTTGGATAAGGGTGCCTTGCCGAGTCCTAGAGTATGTCTGCAGGTACATATTTTGGAACAACTCGACCAGTTTGTCCATCTCAGCTCTCTGCTCTTCATTGAGTTGGTCGACCGTCACGGAGACGACGTTCTCCTCGGAGATCTCACCCTGCTTTGACATCTTGCAGTGGTCTTCTTGTTGTCGCGAAGCTTGTGTTCGTTTGGTCCCACTGGGCGTGCCAAAAGCGTGTTGGTGTAGAATTTCGACCCGCCTTGCGACCAAACGGGTTCCACGTTTCCACGGCGGCCTAGGAGGTTTGCTTTACTCCAGTGCAGGTCCAAAGGCTTGCCTAGGTGCGTGTAGGGCGTGTCAGTTGATTTGATCTACAATCAACAAGATAAACAAGTAAACCAGGTTAGAAAACAATGACCGATCGGCCGATAGGCCGATGTCGCATTGTCGTGGCCCAGCCGATAGGGCAAAGCTATATCGGCTTACTTGTGATAAAGCGAGATTAAAGCATGAATCTAATCTTATCGGCCTTCATCAACATACTGATGTCAATTAATGGCATCGGCCGACAAGGGATAATAAAGATAACTACACTAGCTATTACTCTAATGTGAATCTATATGAACTAATCAACCAACATAAACATACTGATCACAGATAAACCCTAAAGAGTAATCTATAACAAATACATTTATATTCATCAATCCATTCATGTAGATGGCAGACACACATAAAAACCTTAGGATAATCATATGTATCAGGTAAGACTAGCTGAAACCCCAGTGCTATCCTTAATTACAACCGAAAACAGGCTTCGAGTTAAATCTCAAAACAGGGCTAATGTCGATAGTAACTCAAAGTGTGAATTGAGACTTAACACAAAGAAAATCAAGTCGCCGATTGCTTTTGGGGATGGTAGATGCATTGAAAGATCTAATCAAGCATAGTAATTAAACCGCCATCGGCAACAAACCCTAAAACGAGTAAATCGCTGGCGAAGCATAATTAGGACACTTGTCAAGATCATTCAAAACATGATAAACGACGATCACATCATCGAGGCTTAACGTGTCTAAAGCGACACGTTAGCCCCGACGATGTAGATCGTCGGGCACGAGTTCTTACCTCTGCTCTGGGGAAGTAAGAACTCGTCAAGATTAACCTCTTGCGAGGGTTAGCGATGCGCCGAAAATAGATTGAAACTAACTGATTGTTGTATTGAGTTGTGAGAGAGTTTCTATGTACATACTACCGGGATATTTATACCCGAGATTACAACATGGTCCTTGTAGGACACGATCTTATCTCTAACTAACAAATAAGTCTTTGCGACAAACTCTTGCCAAAGATTAGATCTAAACCTACTTGATTTACAAGATACAATTGCCTAAAACCGAGCCTTATCACTATTTGGCAACTTCCTTGAAGCTTATCCTGAGCCCAAACCAAGCCCACGCTGACTCTGTGAACTTCCAGCCTCTATCAGCCAATGACCATATTGAATCCGTATCGGCCGATACGCTCTTCCTGGTAGCGCCTCTCCCAGTCCGATACGCTTACCGAGTCCGATACGAGACTTGGTCCGACTCCAATTCAGCCCTTTTCTCCCCGTCGGTTTCCTCTTCCCTCTCCGGGCCGATTACGAAAATATGTTGTTAACACCTGCATCGGCCGATACGGTCCTTCTGCTGACGCTCTACCTGGTCCGATACACCGCTAAGTCCGATATGGAACTCGGTCCGACTCCAGCTTGGTCTTGATAACATAACAGATCCAACTCGAATCGCTCCTTCTTCTCTGCATCGGTTTTCTCTTTCCTCTCCGAGTAGATTACGAAAATCTGCTGTTAACAACTCCCTAACAGTTTTATCACTTTATTTCAGATATTTTAATTTTTCAAGAAGAGTACATTTATAATAAGAACTCACAAAATATTTTCTCATCATGGTTTTGCATTCATCCCAAGTTTTAGGTTTGTTACTAACATAACTCCACCGAAAGAAAGCAGAAGAGATAAACTTATTACTAGCAGCCTTAATCATTTGAGCATCAAAAAATTATATTTGTCAAATTCGTTGTCTACTGCTAGCTCCCAATCAACATAAGCAACAAAATCGTACTTACCATCGTAGAATAGTAACTTAGATTCAACTCGTGTAAAATTATAGTTAGGTACCTCATATGCATCATGTGGAGAAGTCCTCATATCTCGTCGAAGGTGAAGAAGTCGATGTTGATCATAACCATCTCGTATCCCCTTGCGCAATCCTGCCATGGTTAGTACCAAACAAGAAACATACACAAGAATATGCACGATCCTATCAACTACTAGGTAGTGGAGGCTCAGATATCACACATACTCAAGCTTTTAATCAAGGTTTTACAAGATCTTATCAAAGCAAGCGGAATGGTGACTACACCGACTCAATCTGGACCCAATGGAGGTTGGATGTACCGATGCCTTAGCAAACACTTGCTGTACGGTTGCAATCAAATATATGAAGCTCTGGTTAAGCTTAAATATGTAGCAAAGGAATAGCAAATGCTTAAATCAGAGAATGCAAAGTTGAATAATTGTTCAAAGTTAGTACCGTGCTGGTCCTAGGCTAGAACGTACTAGAAACACGAGCCTAGACACAAACGATACCACAAGATAGCACTAGGAACAACTCAAATACAACTCTGATATACAAAAGCAAACTCAAAGATAACAGCTGATTTTCTCTTTTCTTTCTTTCTTTCATTCTTGTTTTTTCTTTCTTTTTTTTGGTGCAGCTTTTGTTTTTTTATTTAAGCACCTTCCTTCCTTTTCTCTTTTTTTTTCTTTTTTTGATTTTTTTCAACTAAAACCAGCTTAAGGATCTCAATGTAAAATTATAGGGACTCAAATATAAATATAAAAATTACAGGGACTCAACCGTAAAAGTGCAAACCCTAAAATTAAAATTACACAAAAATGGAATGCGCTCATCTCATAGGTTTCGTTTTTGTAAACAGATCTCCAATCTGACACTCGAAAAATTTTCAACAAAGTGTATGGAAAGTCACAGTATAGATTGAAACCGAGCTAAGAGGGAGTCGGACTAGATTGAAACCGAGAGGAGATTAACTTCTTGCGCAAGATTTTATCCTGACTCGGTTTTCCTTTTTTTTCCCTTCAGTCGAACCAATCTAAAACGGATTTGTTATCCTTACGTGATACCGCCCTCCTCCTCAACCGAACACATTGGGCAAGCGGCGGCAGAAACATTAGCAACTTGACAACTTCAAAACCGACCGACAAAAACTTCTGAAAACTAGAAAAATTGAACCCTGGCGACGAGACGATTCCATTTTTTGAAGGTCTCGACGACAACAAAGACACGGTGACGGCGACAACGGTGGTACTAGACATGACAAGAACTCGAAACTCTAAACGGACTAGCCATTAAGACCAGCAACACGACGCAATAATGTAACGCAAAACTCAATAATGCAAAAACTGAAAAGAACAATGCAGCGGCACAAAGATGGCTAGGTAATGTATGAATTTTCTTTTTGGCTTTTTCTAGTTATAGGTAGATAAAAACTCACCGAGCAATGAAAGCTCTGATACCACTTGATAAACCCTGAGCTTCACTTGATAAGCTCACAGCATTGATTGGCCCGATCTTTTGGTGAGTTGATGATAACTACGATTTAGGAGAAATGTTGATGACCAGACCTGTTAACACCAGAATTTGGTAAGCCCCGAAGTCCTCATCGGTCCAGGATCCATATCGGCTCAAGGTTTGTATCGGCCTAGAGTCTTATATCGGCCGTTGGGGGTTTTCTTAAACCGATCACCAACAGCAGTCGAATTCTTGTTAGATTCGGGAAGATCTTATCCAGAGAAGACCGAGTTTGAGGAGGATGCGGCTTGTATCTACTAATTAGGAAGAATTTGTTAGTTTACTTTTTATCTTTAGAAAAGTGTGTTTAGTGTCCAATAAGGACTTTATCTGTTTCCTTTTATCTTTAGGAAAGTTTGAGTCGTATTCTGTTAGGATCTTTGTTAGCCTATGGGTATAAATATGTAAGCCCGAGGTTCATGTAATTATCATCTCATGATCAATACAACTTCGGCGCATCGCCAACCTTTACTTTTCGTCTTCTTCGGCGAGTTCATGCCCTTCCCGCGAGGGGTAAGTCTCGTTATGGCTGCCTGTGCTGTCGGGGCTAGGGTTTCGACGTTCTGATCTCGTCAACGTAAGCACCTACTATCATATATCTTAGTTAATCTGGTTCGGCTTCTCGATTTAGTCTTATCGGCCGAGATTCGCTTTAGGGTTTACGCCGGTATCGACTAAATCGCCTTGCTAGATTAGATTGGCTAAGGTATCCACCACCCCGAAAATCAGTCGAGGGCTTGATTGTCTGGATCTTGCGTTTCTTTTCATACTTAGTGCCACTAAGTCGTGATTAGAACCGTAATCTCTAGCCTGCCTGTCGATTGCCAATAAGGGTTTCACCGGGGTTTCAGCCAGTGAGTTATCTGGACGTTGCATCGAACCAAGAGTTTTACATATAGATTGGATCTGGCCAATGACAACAGAGTATTTATTGTTTATCTGCTTATTGAGAGTTTATGCCATCGGACCTCTGGCCGATGTGTGCTTTAATCTTCAGATCAATGTTTATTTTATATTTGGATTATGCTATATCACATTGTTATATCTTCATGTTATCGTCAGCCGATCGCCTCTATATAGATGTTTTCTCAGTACACGGCCGATGGTTCGAAACCCTAATTACATCGGCTGGTATCGGTATCGGCTGGAACTGTGCCATCGGTCCATCAGCCGATCGGTTGTTTTGGCTATCGGCCTATCGGTTGATACGTTTTTGCCCTATCGGCCGATAGACCTTCTGTTCTGTTATTCTGTATATTTTGTCAGTGGCAGGATCAAACTGACTGGCACGCCCGCGCTTCATCAATTTTAGGACCTGCACTGGAGCTAAGCAGATCTCCTAGGCCTTCGTGTGTCCGCGCGCCGGATCTTCATCGGCGGAACGAATTCGGCGTCAACACATTTTTGGCACGCCCAGTGGGACCGTGTTTTTGACAACGGATTTTTACACGGCTCGTGGAACCCACAATTGCAACAAGATGTCTGAGAAGGAAGTCAAGGCCAAGGAAGAACAATCTCTCAAGCCGATAGAGGAAAAAGAAGAGCCGATGGACGATGAGACGCTTCAAAAGACAGTTGATGAAATCGTTCGTCGCGCTGTGTTTGATCGATCTGGAGTTTTGGTGAGTACATTACATGGTTTGATCGAGAAGATAGTTCCCAGAGTAATTGCCTTAAGAAATCAGACTAGGGGGCAAATCGACGAACAATCTCAGCATCATCGGCAACAGTGACATTGGCTTGGGGGGCAAATAGATCAGCATTAGCCTGGAGAGCCACATCAACAATATCGGCCAAAAAAACTCAAAGATATCAGTCTAAAGAAGATTGGGGCGATATGATTGCAAAGGTAACGGAGGAGCAGTTTGGAATTAAACCTAACGATCAGACTTCTGTGTATCGGTCACCGTATCCTGAATGGTTTGATAGGGTTTCACTTCCAGGCCAATACAAGATTCCAGATGTTTTCCAATTCTCAGGGCAAGATAATATGACTACAATGGAACATATCAGCCGATTTTTAGCTCAGTGTGGGGAGGCATCGGCTGAAGAAACCCTGAAGGTTAGATTTTTTCCATTATCTTTGACTGGATCGGCTTTCACATGGTTTTCGACATTGCCACCAAACTCAATCAAACTGACTGGCACGCCCGCGTTTCATCAATTTTAGGACCTGCACTGGAGCTAAGCAGATCTTCCAGGCCTTCGTGTGTCCGCGCGCCGGATCTTTATCGGCGGAACGGATTCGGCGTCAACAAGACCACAGCCGTACGAGACGTTGTTGTGTTGCGCCTTAGCGATCGATACACCTCTTTGTGGGTTGTTGATCTTACCGGTGCAGATCAACCTTATTTCTGCAAGCAAATCGAAGAAACAAGTAAGAACAAGATAAAGGCAATCTGAATTGCAAATAGAAATTGAATACAAATGATAAGTTAGGGTTCCGTAACGAGCAAATCGACGATTTAACCGATCACAGGAATACATGGCAAAGTAGCGAAGCTAAACTTTAATCTAAACAAAACCCGAGAAACTCTGAATGGATACATAGCTATTTAAGAGGGTGGGAGGACGACCAACGGGTCCCTAGGGTCATGCTCCACCAGATTAGGACACACCCCACATGGGCCCCACTTGGGCCGAGGTCCCAAATAAAGTTACAAGCCCATAGACCCATTATAGGTGATGTAGCACCTTGTTTATGTGATTGCGGCCTACTGAGATAGAATTTGAAGATGAGGCTGGATCCGTTGGGAAGAGGACTCCAAGAGTTTTCCATCAAGTACTCATGGGCCCGAAACGAAGCTCGTATGCATATTTGATGGCTATTTGAACTCAGCAATGTAGTAGGTGGCCGAATTGGATTTCAGAACTTGGATAGCTCAATCTTCACATCTTCTGGTTGACCTGTGATGTGAGCAATGGTTATATCAATAGTAGTCATGGTCACATCATCAACTATTTTAACCGAACAAATAACCCCTGACTCAATCCTGAATGGTTTTGGGCCTACGTGGCAATCCAGTCGGTAATTTTTTAATTAAAAAATCAACGGAGCCCACCTATCAAATTCTCTCTCTCCTCTCTATCACCTTCCCCTCTCTCTATCTCTCTCTATCCCTCCGCGCCACACCGTGCCAAAGCATGCGCTCGCCTAGCGGCCAACGACGGAGCTCGGGCGGAGGCGACTAAAGCACGCGGCGGCGGCAAACCCATCGAGCTCGCCGGCCGAGCCTCCTCCTCCTTCTCGGCATAGCAGCACGTCGCCGTGTCAAACCAATCCCTCGCGCGCTCGCCCGGTGGCCAACGACGAAGATCGGGTGGAGGCGGCTGAAGCACGCGGTGGCAGCAAGCCCATCAAGCTCGCCGGCCGGGCCTCCTCCTCAGCACAGCAGCATGTTGCCGTGCCGAACCACTCCCATACACGCTTGCCCGGCGGCCAATGGTGAAGCTCGCGTGGAGGCGACTACAGCAATGGCGGAGCCGAAGCTCGTAGGCAGGCGATGAGCTCGCTGCCCTCTTGAGCTTTCTCATAGTCTGTCAGCCGCACACGAAAAATCCTCAGAGGATTGGATCAAATCACATGGAGGAACACGAGATTTTGGTGCCGTCGCTACCGCGTACTGCCGCTACTTCCCCGACCACAGGAGGACAAGGCCCGGCTGGTGAGCTTGACTGGCCTGCCACCGCCTACGCGCGCCTCGTCCTCGGCCTCCGCCGTAAGGAGGCTCGCAGCCGCCAGCACGCCACTCATCCTCGGCCTTTGCTGGCACACGGGATTCCTCCTCAACCTCCGATGCGAGAGAGAGATAGAGAAAGGTGAGAGGGAAAAGCGATAGAGAGGAGAGAGAATATGACAGGTGGACCCCACCAATTTTTTAAATAGGATCAAAACCACTCCGGATTGAGTTAAGGGGGTTATTTGTCTGGTTTAAATAGTTGAGAGTGTAAAATATCTGGTATTTGAGTTCAGAGGGTACTTCGGTCAACCACAATATTTCAGGGGGTAATTCGTATTTTTTTCTATGAAAAATATCACTCAACAAATATACAAATTAAAATTCGTTTTCTACAGGTTGTAAAAAAAATAACAAATATAACTATGAGGGTATGTATACTAGTCTTATTTTTTTTACAACTTTTAAAAGTTAAATTTGAATTTACATGTTTATGAAGCTGTATGTCTCGTATTAATCTATCTTATCATTCTTTAAAAAATAATAATAATTACTTTGGTGACATACCGAGAGGATAACCTCTCGAGGTTTAAAAATCATCTCCATCCTAACATTCAAAAGTTGAAAATCAGGTGAGCTGTTCCTCGGAAAAATTATTCCAAACACCTTTCTTGAAACCATACCAATTAAATTCATGCTTATCTTTGTACCATCGAAATATAGGGAAAAAAACTTTTTATATATCGACCATTGGATCGCAGGTTCACACCATCCAACGGCTAAAACTCCCCAGGGTTGCCTATATAAGCCAAACCCTTTCGGCGTGTGCTCTGCGGCTCTGCCACCTCTCTTCTCTCACAAGCACCGACCGCCATTTCCGTTTCTCCCTTCTTGCATCTCTCTCCAGAGGCGAGCCGCTGACGCCACTCCCCTCGGCATGAAGCACCACGCCATGAAGTCCCAGTCCCGCGCCTCGTCGTCGGCAATGGGCGCCACGCACAAGTTCTCCCACGCCATCGCGAAGGCGCCGCCGAGGAAGATCAAGATCGTGCACGTCCTGGCGCCGGAGGTCATCCAGACGGATGCGAGGCACTTCCGCGAGCTCGTCCAGCGGCTCACCGGGAAGCCGGCAGCCGACGGGTCCGCTGCGGCGTCGTCACAGCCGGACCCGTGCGACACCGCGGGCGACGAGGGCGGTTTTGTCGCCGACGGCGCCGGTGCGGCGGCGACGATCAAGGCGGAGATAAAGGTGGAGGAGGCCGAGGCGGAGGCGTCGGGAGGATTCCTGCACGCGCTCGGGGAAGAGGACAGGAACGACATGTTCTTACAGTGGCTAGAGAGTGGCTCTTGCATCGACATGGATGCTGTTAGTTTCTGATGAATCGGATCAGGTGATGCATTGGAGTTCATAGCCTTGAATTTTCCAGATCATTGATCCGGATCCCTCGCGTTTGGATGATTTCGCCTTCCTGAAATGATTTTAGATTTGATTAATTAATGGAGATCTGATATTTTCCTTTTTTGCGTTGATGAAGCGTCAAATATTATCTTCCTCAGTTTCTTTACATTTTGTCTTTTGAAGACTCTTTAAAATACACTACATAACTGATTAAGTGAAAATGGACACCCATTTCGTCGTTTATGTGGATGGGTTTTAGTAGCTTCCAGCTTTTGTCTGACACGGCAGAATTTTTCTGATAAAGTGTCTGGGGCTAACCTGTCGTGCATAGAACCAAAATTAGGACCTGCAATGCAATGGGGAGAAGCCTAATCGTTTCTCATTATTAGAAAGTAAAGATCATTTCTTGGAGAATTACCCAGTGATCTCTGTAAAACATTTGCCCTTAACTAAAAAGAAAGAACCCTCTATGCTTGTAAATCGATCTCATTAACAGTAGGCTGTTTCAAATGTTTGCGTCATTGACGTGTGGAGTGGTTGCTGTAGACCCCACTGATGCTGCAAGCCTGTAACTGCTGATACGAGCAGAGCAGGCTTTAGTTTGTGCTATTGGAAATCAGAAACAGATTTGTTTGCCTGTTCATATCTGGGAGGAGGCCAGCTCAAAGTGGTTTGCCAGTCCAATGTTTATGTCGAGATATTCATCTTATTCCATGAGCCGACAGCCATAGCAAATCCAGAAGAGCAGTATCAGTATGTACTCAGCTCACAAAAAAGGAGGTAAGTTAATTCATTCAAGTGGATGCAGTTACGCACTACAGTTATTATATATGTGCAAACGTGAAAAGTGGCTGAACAGAAGAACAAAAAAAGAACTAATCACGACGTTCTAATTAGTACCCCCGATTAACACTAGCTTTCATATTCTGACAGCACTGCGTCTGATGTGCCATCAATTGAATTTGGCTGTGGCCCTTCCAATCTTGTTAGGACATCAGGTGCTCCAGATGCATCTCTGATAATCTGAAAGAGAAGACATTGTGAAGACGATGAGTCATCATCAACATTAGCTGAAACAGTTAAGACTTAAAACCATCCATTGTATGCTCATGAGACATGATTATACTACCTATATTAAAGGAGTCATTTCAAACCATACTTGTAAACGTGCAGGATATATGATATAGTCTGGATTATACAATTGATTTCACACTTTTGTGTAGATGAGAGCTAAGGCAGCCAACTAATTAATTGGGTTTTAGATCAAAGGGAGATGTATTTCGAACACGGATCATATTTAGTTTGACTCTGGATGCACACTAGTACAACCTAAACGTCGTACATTATAATTGTGGTCTTCACACAATGTGTGGAAAGAAACGTACCAGTATTTCCTCATCCAAGTAAGAAATCATGAATAGGCGCTGGAACATCCCATCTGCCATAAGAAAACAAGGCATCAACTCTAACTAACTAAACCAAGTAAGTGTGTTACGCAATTATTATGTTGACTAATGCCAGCATGACAAGAACAAAATATATTGAACCATAGTTTGTACTGAGCTTCAGCTAAGAAAAGATGGCAAAGCTGTGTCCAACTTAAATGAGAAACAATATAAACTAAAGGTAAAGTTATAACTCTTCTAGCGTAAGCAAAATACTGCAGACAAAAATGAGAAGTGTACTCCTTACTAAGTGGCAATTTAATCCCCTCTGAAACAGCGTCCCTTATGGGGGCAGGGAGTTGTTGCAGAGCACCTGCAGTTTGTCCAATGAAACTCTTTAGTTGATCAGGCAGTGTTTCTTCTCTGATCCTAGGGATCTCTATAAGGCCCTCGACATATTCCTCTTTCATCCTTATAGGACCCTCCACAGACAACTGAGTAGTCAGCAGGAACTTGCTTTGTACCTGCATACATCAAAGGCTACTAGTAAATTGTGACAACATGAGTGCGACAAAAGAGTTCGCCGAAAGCAGAAACATACAAATCCCAGTTAACAAATATCAATAGATCTTGCAAGATTTTCGAAGCCATTCCATGTAATCTACTATTCTACTACAAATAAATGCAACAACAAGAGTCTGTGCATAATATGAACCCTGCATGTTGATAAATTAAAAAGGGAAGGAGAGAGAGTACAAGTCCTGCAAAATGTGTAATTCTTAAATTTAAACTGCTTCATCTTTTGAAATTACCGTATTTAAGAACTTCACGTTGGAAGAAATTTTGGAGTATCCATCCTTGATCAGGACATCAAGTCCTGTAAAGTGTGCAACAGTTGTAGGTGACCTCCTACAGATAAAGGATGTTTGCTATGTGATTACACTTTTATGTTAGAGGAAGATCAACATGGAATCATGCATTTTGATCATCATAACATAAGACAATTTTATAATTCACAATCAGAAAAATAAGTAACTGGCAACTTAATTTCAGAACGTTATGTAAATTTCAATTTGCAAATATCAATTGCATCCAGCAATAGGACATACTCAAACAGAATACGGGCTGCAAATGCTCCAGGACTGCTGTCACCAAACCACTCGAAGTTCCATCGACCTTCCAGAAAGGGAGATCTGTGACGTGAAACAGAGAAATTATGGAAGTTCTCCTGGAGACATGCAACCAAAAGCATGATCATCAAACTACAAATGATCTGCAGAGCATGATAAATTTTCTGAGCTGAACACTTACGTTGTGGGCCGTGGAGTAGGGTTTAGACGCTCGAGTCCAACAATCCGCTCATTGACATCAATCTTCTGCATCTCTGTAGTCTTTCCACTAACCAAGGATTCAAATCCTCCAGCATCTCTGAACTGAAATTTGTAGTTTTACATATGCTAGTTGAGAAACTAACTTGAAGCTCACAATCGGCTACAGTATTGATACAAAATGATATCACACAACTCTTCTGAAAGATGGGAATGCATAGAAAACTCAAGAATGCACAATTCTTCTTTAGAATGTTGAGAACGCACAATTTAATACATATACGGAAATCTGGTGGGCCTGTAGAATCAAGGTTTTCGTTAAACGCAAGTGTTCTCCTTTTTCACTTTGTGCGTTTTCCCTCTTCCTTGAGAGAACCTTTCTTCCTTTTTCACCGGGCGGGCGGGCGAAGGAACGCCGGCCTAGATTTTATTAAGACAGGGGACAAACAGTTTACAGTGGCACAACGACATAGTTGTTGATGCAACAGCCATGACGCCTGGCAACAAGCAGAGAGAACCTTGTTGGCATTTCTGCCATGGCGCTTGAACGCTGAAAGCATGATGGAAATTGCTGAATTGATCAAAACACATCAGATTTGACACGGCAGTGGAAATGTGGAATGCGACAAGTAAATGCAGGAATCAATACTTGCACGTTGTACACAGCTATACTGCTATACACCAATCAATCATGCAGGAATCAATACTCGCACTAGCTAGGAAGAGGAAATTGGTACGCCTGCGTGTAAGTAATAGCGGATTTTCCAAGTACTACGCGGGAGTGAGAAGATGGGGGGAGAGGAGCTCACGGCGAGGAGGAGGGACTCCTTGGCGGAGAGGCGCTCCATCTCGCGGGCGTAGCTGGCGGCGGGTCCCCCTTGGAACGTCGGCGCCGAGGCCCTGCAGCGCCCGGCGCCGGGGCGGCGAGGAGGCGACAGGCTCAGGTGGCCATCCCGGCGGCTGCGGAAGGAGACTACCGGGAAAGGCGAGGAGGAGGCGGTGATGAGCGCCGCGGCGGCGGCGGCGGCGGCGGCCATGTGGGCAACTTGGACTGCGCGACCTGAGACTGAGGGAGAGATGGGAGAAGAGCAGAGAGCGAGTAGAAATGTCTACCGAAATGTCCACCGGCGGCGTGGTGGTGGTGCCGAGACGAGTCGCAGATGCACACGCGACGTGGAAACCGTGAGAGAAAATAGCGGAGAAATCAAATATGGGGCTGACATTTTATTCCCGATTTCCTCAAACTAGCAGGATTCCTGAATATTTTTGGCTACTTCCAAGTTATACTACGTCTATTCAATCGTGCAGTTATCTTTTGGCATAGGCACAGTTATACAGACTAGATAATTCATCCAGCAAGGTTTAACTGTTCAAGGGTCACAGTTTGTGCAAAATGAACTCCACTGTCCTCAACTGATGAAACTACTATAGATGAATAAAGTGAGTGGTGAAGATACTGAAGACAGCTCTACACTGGCATACACCCCAGAAAGACTCAGTTGTTTGCTTCTTAGACATCTATCAAAAGCTGAATCGAAAACGTAACAATCCATAAAATTGAAATACAACAGGCTAATCACCTAAAGATGCAGAGATATATAGTCACAAAAGGCAATGGAGAATTAGTGCGCCGCGCGCATGATGCGTTTCGGCTCTCAAGCAGCACCCTTCCGCTGCTCGTTCTCGCCATGAGCGAAGTGGCATCGCTCGCCGAACGTGCAGGTTCCCTTCACGAAGTTCTCGCACAGCTTGGTCTTGTAGTTGCTCCTGCCCCCAGGGCCGCCTCGGCCTGCTGGTGCTGCTCCTGCTGCTGAACCAGCAGGTTTCTTGGCTGGTGTGCTCGCGCTGATTGTTGCAATGAGCTCACCCACCATGTTGCTTGCTTGCTTTATCTGGTCGAAATTGCCTTCGAGCTCAATGTTCTTCAGGTTTGGATCTGATTCATGGTCACGTATTGAGAGCTTGACCCCAGTTACTCGGCATATCTGCTTCGTGTTGACTCCACCCTTCCCAATTATGCCACCAGCAAGCGAGGCATCAACACTGATCTTGGCAGTAGCTGATGCACCAAAGTTTCCTGCTGGAGGGCCCATAGCAGCTGGTGGAGGTGGTTCAGGTCGGCTTCCATATCGACCACCCATAGGAGCCATGGCACTCTCATGGGACATGTAAGCTGACTTGCCGAGCTCCCTCTCACCATGGGCGAAATGGCACTTGTCACCAAATTTGCAGCCTTCTGCAGTGTTGTACTTGGTGCACATGCGTGTCTTGCCAGAAGAAGCTGGATGAGAATTACCACCAGCAGCGTGATCCATAGGAGCTCTTGCCGGTGCAGGTACAGCTGGGTTGCCTAGATTGAGTGTTTTTGCTACTGCTTGATACCCACCAGGGACAAAGTGCGAGAAATGACAACCCTCGCCAAAAGGGCATCCAACGGTGCTGCATACATCAAAACATCACATGTTAATCTTCTACATTCCAAAAGACAAAAAATACAGTGTAACTTCAGTCCAAGTTGCATAAACACACAGCATCTTGAGATACATAATTACATAGAAAGTCGGACATTGACTAATGCCAACAAACTTCCTAAAAAATAAAATAAAAATCAGAGAAGAACCAAATCAATCGAACTGTAATGAGACACAAAACAGTGCATTTGGAAGCATAGGACAGTAGGTTGGTTAGCTTCTATAACTTAAATTCAACATTCCATTATATCACAGATTTGTTATTTCACCAATAAGTAGCAGCATAGCTTTCTTATAGATACATAAGCTAAACCTGGAAACAGCATAACTGCATAACATGTTTAGTTTAAACTTATACGAAGACGATCAATTTCAATGCTTGTCCTGTGCAATTTTTATAAATACAAGTGCATTTGGAAATGCAAGTCATCGCCTAAAAGACTCCATGTCAGTGGCAGTGGCCATCAAGTTTGTAAGGCTGTTGCTGTTTAATTAAAACAAGGATTCCATTTCATTCAAGGTCTACACATCAAACTTCCCCAGGGGCTGTTCGGGGAGCAGCTGATAATAATAACCGTTTTCAATATGAAGAAACATAACTCAGAATAATAACCATTTGATCATGTTAGAAATTATAAGTAATAATATAAGTCATTGGACATTTAATAGGCAAGTGAGATCTACTGAAAACACGATTCAATCAGCAAACCACTGAATTTAAGGCACCCATGCATTTTATTAATCTATACACTATCTTAGACAAGGAGCAATATGTCTAGTGTAATTGTTTGATACAGACGTACAGCTTGTGAATAAAAATAAAACTTGCAAGGGTAAATTAATTAGTAACTGTAATACATAGTGAATATTAGAAGCTACTATTCTGATGTTATCTTGGATAGGTTAAGATTGTAACCTGAAAAACTTGGTGCAAGGCTTCGATTTGCTTGATAGACCAGTTTGAAATGACTCCGTTTCTGTTGCATAAAATTTTGTTACATCTTCTCACTTGTTAGAAGTTGCATTGTTAATCTTCTAATGAAGTAAACATATAAAATTTGTGTCCAATGAATGTGATGAATAAACAATAATTTTGATATGATATTGATGATATTTCACAGTGATTTATCCTGCAGAAATCATTCACATTTACATTGCACAACCGCTTCCCAGATGATAAATATCATTTGTCCAGGTGTTTCTTCTTGTAACCTCAGTTGGAGCATCCTCAGGCCCCATTCTGATTATAAGAGCCACAAGGTGCTATGCTTTTGCAGATATTTTTTATCAATAGTGCTACATATTTCCTTGTCTATATATGATAGGGCCTCGCTAGCACTATGGTCCTTAGTTACTACAGACAGGCCAACAGCTCAAACCATACACCATTTCTTGTGCTTTATTTTAAGCAGTAAGGGCTCACCTGTTCTATCTATGAACTACCTTTCCAAATTATTAAGCAGTTTTTCTTTTGCTTTTCGAGGGGAAACTATCTAACTGGCTGTCCTGGACTATATATCATCTGAGTAATCCTACACACTTAACATGGGTACTTTCCCTTACTCCCCTCGGAAACGATCTGTTGTATTTTGAATGAATTTCACTCACAAACAAACTCAAATAGCCCATCAAACCATCCGAATCAGCACAAACTGCTAGGTTACGAAGTCCTTATTCACGAAAACACGTCATACTCATGATCACGGTTCATCATAGTAAGTCCGAGCACAAGATTGACTATTCTAATCTTACTGGGGCTCATCAGCCCGGCGCACTCGCTCGATGCTCGCGGCACAAACCCTAAAACTACCAGGAGAGCGTCGAGGCTTGCAGACCCAGCAGCATAGCGCACAGAAGACATCGAAAAATCTAGTACGCATAAGCAAATGAAGAAGGGGAGAATGAGGCGAGAGAGAGAGAGAGAGAGAGAGAGAAGGGGGGACGTTGTTACCTCTCGAGCGCTTCCCTCCGGCGGCGCCACCGTTGGCCGTGTCCGGCCGGGATCTCTTGCGGGCGGCGCCGGCTCCCTCCATGGCAAGCCTTCGCGTGGAGGGAGGAGAAAGGCAGGGATGGCCGGGCGGGCGAGTCGAGATCGAAACCCTAGCTTGTGGTTGGCGGAGCCCGGCTGCCGCGGAGTCGAGAGGGTTAACGACGAGAGGAGAGGGGAGGTGAGGAGAGACGTGGTACGTGGAGAACGGAACGGCTGGTTCATATGGTGTAGTTGGGCTTTGGGCCTCCACCGAGTCAGATATTTATGGGATCTCGAGGAGAGTTGTTATCATGGCCCACATAGATAGTTCGTCTTCGAGTCATGTACGTCTTGGGCTTTGGGCCACAATTCGTACAGTACGTTGGAATGTGTACGTCGAATTTTGGTACGCTGTACAAAGTTTGAGAGATCGATCTATCTATTACTACTATATTATTATTAAGTCAGTCTTAAAACAAGGCATCACGTTTGTTACGAAGAGTGTCATTTATGAAATTACCAATGGAGTACGTCTTGCTAGTTTTTGTATAGGAGAAAAAATTAAATATGTAAGAGGAGGTCGAATTTCGTCTTAATTTTTTTATGTTATGTATATGTGTTCTTTTTTTTTCTTTCTTAAGGAATTCCTCTATTTCCTGCCTAAGTAGCTTTCTTATTTTCAAGTTTTTTTCATTACTCTATGTAAATAGCCTAATATAGTTTCACAATCAATAACATCTTCACCATCGAGAATAACAATAAGTCGAAGAACACCATGCATTGATGGATGGTGAGGGCCCATGTTAACTATCATGAGATCTTTTAGACTGCTATCCTTTCTTCCTTAATTCATCATTCCATAAAAATAGATTATTTCATAAATTCCTCAAAACGAATCTAAAACTACTATAAAACTATTAATAAAATAAGAAAAAAATTCCAAACGATGAAATTACCGCTCTCTAATATCCAACTGATTGATTAATTTCTTATAACGTACTCTATTTTTCTTTGTCAAATAAGTCAGCAAACGTTGACGTTTTTCCAAAAGTCTTCGGAGACCTCTTTCCAATAAATTTTTTTTTTAATTCCAAATGTGAAGCAAGTCTCTGTATTTTATTTGTGAAACTGAATACTTAAAATTCAACAGAACCCAGTTTTCTTCTTTTTCTTCTTTAACCATAAATCCAAAAAGCTAAAAATTATCACATTAATCGAAGAAAAAAATCTATACCAGATCATAATAGATCTCAACTATAAGGTTGAGATTTAATCGAAATATGTATAAAAGCTTGACTCTGTTTTTATGAATCGGACACGTGAAAGAGCGTGGAACTAGAATTTGACGCGTGCTACGCAATAGCCTTTGAAATCAAAATCAGATTAGGAAACTTAATTTACTGACATGAAACAATCACGTCCTGTCCGCATTGCTAAATTAGAAATCGTATATATGCACAATCGACACGTCCTGTACAAAATCATGTGCAGGGGAGGCAAACCAGCTGGGCAGCCTCCTTCAACCAGAGTCAAGTTTTGCACTATCGCATAATCTCTAGAGACTATTTTTTTTTAAAAGAAAATTCTACTCTCTTATTTTCATATTATAAATCGTTTGATTTTTTTAGTCAAAATATTTTAAGTTTAACCAAATCAACAACATCTATAACATCAAATTAGTTTCATTACATTTAACATTAAATATATTTTTATAATATGGTTGTTTTGTATTGAAAATGTTAGTATATTTTTCTACAAACTTGATCAAAATTAAATAAGTTTGACTAGAAAAAAAACTCAAACAATTGATAATATAAAACAGAGAAAGTAAGTGAAAGTAAGTAACATGCTTTCTTAATAGTTTTCTCTATATTTAGGGTCCATATGGTATAGCTCATGATCCGAGGATGGGGCAGAGCTGAGAAGCGGCGGAAATTACCATATTAATCATAAAAAGTGAAATATTTATAGGATCTTTAATGGTGTATATTGATCGATAAAGTTTTATAAAAATAAAATATATCTATCTATTATCTTAATAAAGTAATGTAAAAAAAGTCTTTATGTTTGCTCTCAAGGCTTACAAATTCTCAGATTGAAAAAAACCTAAACTGTTTGATCATGGTGAGACTAGATTGTAACAAAACAAAACATTCTCGCATACTTCAACATCTCCAAATGAGAAGGAAGAGGAGTAGCCAGGGGACAAGCCGAGGGACGGCAAAAAAGTAGGGCAATTGCGGCTAGCGAGACTTTTAAAAATATAAAAATAAGAAAACCTAACAACGATGAAGTTATGTTTTTAAAATCCCGATGATAATAAAAAGAAAGGGTAATGACGGGCTATAAAGTAGTAGGGTGGCAATGGTTGATGGTACAACTACAAACTACAAAACAAACCTCCAATAATGATTAGGTTTGATTTTTATAATCTCAATAACGATAAATAGGAGGGGTGGCAGGCAGGCCGTAAAAGAGTAGGGTGACGACGGTTGACAATTCTTCTAGAAAATGATCAGATTCAATGCTTAAGATGCCAATGACAATAAAGAGGATGGACAACAGGCGGGCCATAAAGGAGTATGGTGGCGACATTTGACATGACTTTTAAACACTATAAAAATGAACCTGTGAGACTAACTCTAAAACTATAAGACCATAAGGTTCGGTTTTTAAAGGGCTGTAAAAGGTGATGATAGGTGTAACTTTTAAAAATTATATAACTGAAAACTCGATGGTGATAAAGTTTGACTTTTTAAAAAAACCGTAAGACAAGGAGATGACTATTTAACAAGTTTTAAAAAAAACCACATGCAAAAAGTTTAAGATAATTTTATAGAGGTACTAGCCACACAGTTGCACGGGCCACCCAACTAGAATTTCAAGGTTCTAAGAAAAATGAATAGAAGCCGTAGCAAGCATGCGACAAATGAGTTAGGGGTGATGACTGATGTGATTTTTAAAAAAATATTATAAAATTGGAACAGGATAATAAGATTGGGTTTTTTAAAGTCCTAAGACAATGAGATGACTATTTGACAAATTTTAAAGAAAAATCATGTCAAAAAATTAGATAATTTATACGGATGCTAGCCGTATAATTGTGCGGATCACCTTGCTAGTTATAGATCATAGTATCATTGGTACATATGTCATGATTGTTCAACTATTTGTGTACCTTGGGAAAACACTAGTCACGTGGTGATAGAGTCGTTGGGTTTAAATCCTGATACCTTTATGTATTCTGATACCTTCATGTATTATGTATATGCAAGTAGGTTTTTAACATGATTTTAATAAAGTCATATATGTGATGTTATCTGTGTAGTGATTTGTATACGTGTGTGTCAGTCGTGTAATCTTGGAAAAAAACTATTTGTACCTTGCCGACTATAATGAGCACTGAACCGCATATTTCCTCTTTGTATAATTCCCCATTATCTTCCAATTCACTGCTTGTGAATTGTGATAGTTACAATCTAATTGATTATTGTTGCCTTTTAGAACAGAAATCCCTGGACTATCCTAACTCGAGTTTTACATTACTCCACCAAACACGAGTACTCGGTTCAGGGCACAAGGCTGCAACATGAACTGCCCACTGCTCAACGCTGCATTTGTACTCGCATAATGTCGTCGATCAAATTCAGAAGTTACAGAATTATTTCACAAAATCAAGCTGTGCAGTAAATCCTCCATGGATCGCCAGCCATGGACAAACGAACTCACATGCTCCTGGCCATCATCTCCTGGTACCTCCGGTAAGACTCCTGCTTCTCAAGCAAGAACTTGGCATGGCACCTCGCGATGAACCTCTCCGCGAGCCTGTCGATCTCGTTCACCGCACCATTGCCGTCACCGTCGCCACCGTCTTCTCCTTCTTCGGCAGCCGGCAATGCATCGGCCGACGTCTCCTCCTCCAGCCAGCACAGGTACCCGCAGTCCTCCCCGTCGTCGCCGCCGCGCAGCTCCTCCGCCGCGTCGGCCTGAACCACCACGTTCCACGTCGAGTCGTCGTAGTCGTAGTAGTACGGGTGGTAGTGCAGCTCCAGGTCCTTGGCGCGAGCCGGCGTGACGGCGGCGGCGGCCCAGTTGAAGCGCAGCAGCTTCATGAAGCTGGCGATCCTCTTCTTGCTTTTCTCCGGCCTCGAGCGGTAGCCGATGGCGTACTTCTTGCCGCCGCCGCCGCCTCTCGTCGGCGCCCTCTTCTTGCGGACGACGTCGAGGAGCAGCGACTTGAACTTGGCGAGGGCGCGGAAGACATGGCCGACCTGCGGGTAGATGTGGGAGTGGAGGATGGAGTTGAGCTTGGGAGAGATCGAGCTCGGAAGCAGAGCTTCCATGTGAAACAATGGAGCCATGGATCAAGCTGGTGAACGCGGTGGAGCTCGCCGGCGTGAGCTCTTGGGCTTATAAAGCTTACATGTATCCAAATACCACCATAGTTCAAATAAATTGCGACAATACCATTGCATAGTCTGATACTCTGACTTCAGCTTACGTCATTTTCGTTCTGTAAAACTCTGATTACTGAATATTTGTAGTCAAAAGGAAAAGTAAAAAATGATGCACTGCATGCCTCATCGGATGCTTTGCCTGTCTCTAGAATTTGGGGCCAAAAAACCTTGGCTCCATGAAGCTTTTGTTCTGCAACAGACAAATGGAGCACTGAACAATGTCAATGATTCAGACAATTCAGCAGGTTGTTACTGTTTCATCCGAGCAATATTATAACAGTGCTTGAGGGGTTTAGGGAACAGAAATCAGCAAGGCTCAGAAGGTGCCTGTCAGTAACTGAGCATGCTTTCGATAAGTGGACCAGCCTGCCATGCTCTAGGCCCGTCGAAGAAGACATTTCATCTTTGTTTCTGAATCTTGTCCCCACAATGTTTACGAAGATATTAGTACGTTGGTAGTAATTCTTTAAGTTGGACTATTCCCTGAACATCGTTTGTTGGCCTGTCAGGTGATAGTGATATACATTCATCTTGATGACTGATGGAAAGAAGTCAAAATTAACCGAATTACTCTGCCCCTGGAGGCATGCAGAGCAGTAGTGAGTGCTGACACGCATGGAGCGTTCCAAGCAGCAACAGAGTAGGGTGAATGTTACTAATCATCAATTGCAGAATCCGAAGAAAACAGAAAGAGTAAAAACTGGATGTATCATAGTCATGGTCTCCAGTGTGTTCTTACTATTCTGACGACTTAACTGCCTAATTACTTACTCCAGTCATGTCCTTCTCAAAGGAAAGAGAAGCGACGAACAACTTTCTGTGAGCAAGCCTGCTTTAGAAATTCAGAAATACAATCGCAATACCTGTTGGCACAAAAATGGACCTTAATCTGTTGTTTGATTCTTTCTGCACGCCACTGACTAGCTGCAATATGGATTAGTACTGGCTCACTTATCAGAACCGAGCTGGGAACAGCTGGAAATGAAGCGAATATTAGTACATCAAATTGCCATCCTTGCAGATGATAATCCTCCCACTTAGGAGTGGCAGAACCAAATCAAGAAATCCCATAGACTTCTCCACGTAAATGTTGCGTGGTATCTCAACCTAGTCAGTTTCAGTGAAGGACAGTAGGACACAGCAGGAACTCCGGTCTAATTCTCTTCCCGGTTTTGTTGCGTCCAAGACTCCAAGTTGGTGATCCATGAGAAAGTGCACCACATAATTGGCCATGACTTACAATTGTTCAGCTGGATAACAGACAAGAGAGAGATGGAGCGATGAACTGTGTGCACTCTTGACATGGATGGTGTGGATGCATTCATGCATCTGGCTGCTCATGCATTCGCCGTGTGCATGCCTTGCAGCAGTAGTAGCAGATAGAGAGGGTGTGAGGCCCAGGCGCCCAGCTCTGTCGTCGTAGGAATCTAGTTGTTGGGATACTTTGCAATTGAAAAGGGGCAGTGACAAACCAAGCATTGCATCCGTGGAGAATTGGAGATTGCAAGGAAGAAGACCGGAGCCCGAAGGCAATGGCAATCATTCGCAGAGGCTGGTGTTGTGATTGTAAGTTGTAACCGGAGGAGATCGCAGGAGATACACGACGTGGACTCGTACCGGATCAATGTGCTCATCAGCAGATCATGCGCTCATGAAATGATGCAAAGCGCTCGCTCGCTTGCCGCTGGATTGGAGCCTGCCTGTGTCTGTGTGCGGCATGCGTCTGCGTGCGCGTGCGGAAGTTTGACGTGCACTTGCACGGCGAAGTGCTGGGGATGAAAGAGGAGAATTCCTTCTAGAATGTCAATAAAGCCGCTGTTAATGGTTTTTTTTTCTCCTTTTGCCGGAAGGAGAGGATGCAATGGAGGAAAAGGAGAGGATGCAATACGCTTCAATTTTGCTATATATTTGTCGATAATTCTTTTACCTTCACATAATTTCAAACTATTAGATTTGCTTTAAGATTCATATAAGCAAGGAAGGAAAAAAGTTGGTCCCACAACATCTGCTTAACAGAAATAGCGTGTTACCGAGAAATTTTTTAAAGTCACATATAAGTTATGTTGTATTTATATACAAGTTATAATATAATTACTTTACGATTATACTATATTTAGATCTGTTAAAATTTGTCAATTGACACATAAGTAGTCCGCGGGCCGTGGGCACTTCAGGCACTCGGAGTATCTGGCCCATTCTATTCGCGTTTTTCGTTTGGGCCATGCTGAATTCGAAAGCGAATAATAGTTGCGACGAAATATGGCCCATCTGAAATTAGCAGCAATTGTCGTTAGGCCCAATATGTTTTTTTTTTCTGTTTAGGAGAGGGGGACGCGGCCGAGCGGAGCACCGGTGCGTGGGTGGCCTGAGTTCCACTCCCGTTCACGCGCGGCGGCCGGCGGCGTGGGCGAACTAATCTGATGCGGCATTGACAACTGCTGTGCAGTTTTTTTTTCTGCAGCCACAAGAAGAATTACTCGGCGAGCCGCGTAAGTCTAGTTCAGATAAACCTCGCATTCATCCCGACAAATTGGAACAACTTGGAGACAGGTGAAGAAATCCTCCAACAAAACATCATTAACTACTCCCAATTTGCCAAATCTTCGATAAAACCCGGGATTAAACAACGCCCAAGGTGCAGTCCCAGGGATTGACACAAACGCATTTGGCTTTCCATGTCGTTTTTGAAGCTGAGTCAAGGCCGAAACCCACGGGATTAAACAAGGTTTGAGGAGCCAATGAGGCGAGCATGTTCTGCTGCCCCTTCAGGGTTTCAGAAGACGAACTTGCTAATTCCATCCCCCTCCACCCACGAAGCACCAACCGGCACAGCAAAATTAAAGCCACGTATATGAATATGTACATACATATCCAGATAAGATTCTTTCTTAATCTTTCCACGTTGGAACACAGCACGTCCAAATCTGCAATTGCATAAGTATTATCGTTGATCGAGTTGCCGAATCCCATTTTTAATCACCTCTCTTGTCAGACTCTTGTAAAACCCTGACCAACCTGAACATAGATGATTCGGTTACATGTATACAGTGTACTGTATATACAGATAATGATTATATGTGTATGTGCATACAGTTTTGATCGATCGAAATTACGATTGACACTTTGACAATTGACAGTGTCAGTGTCTGTTGTTGGGTAGGATCAGGACGGCAGTTTCGACCTTGATTTATTGATTTCTCGTTCTTGTTTCTGATCAAGGAGATTCCAAAGACAAGAGCAGTCCAATGCTCATCAAACACCTGCATTTCTTCTGAAGGGATGTGTGGACCCGGTGGATTCCCCATTATACTGAAAAAAGATGATTAGAAGATTTTATTATGGTTTGACTTTGTTTTTAGTTAGGGATCGATGCACAACTTTGCTCAAGAAAATTATTTGATCTGTCAGTTGTACTTGTGCATGTATTTTCTGATACGCCTGAGAATGTCAAAGCTGATCTCCATCTTTCTATCTTTTCAGGAAAACTTCTTATCAGTGGAAGAGGTGGTCAAATCTCAAATGCTAACATGTAGATTCAACACACCTTGAACATTTGGTTACAAGAATCTTGCTACAGTATAGCATACTCCTAAGTCCTAATAATAAAAAGAAACACATCTGATTAAAATCTGAATTGATAAAGGGGGCCTAAAATGGCTGACGATACAGATGTGTACTGTAACTTAGAAGGAGTGATGGAGATGATATGGACCTAGAAGTCATCACTTAGATTTGAAGTTACAGATGTTAATTAGTCTTCTTTTAATGATGACGGGATCAAACGAGAGAGAAAAATGATGCTTGCACGACAATTGAATTAGATGAAACAAAATAAGATCGATGTTATCGTGTTAACAAAAACAAGATCAGCTTATTTTTGTTGTTGATGAAACTTACTGCTCTATTTTGACTACCCTATCTCATGGTAACACAGAGAGATGTTTACTTGTTTATATATATATATATATATATATATATATATATATATATATATATATATATGGATCTAAATTTTACCTCGGTTCTTTTGGCCAATAAACATCACGTCCAAGAAGATTCAATCTAGAAACCTTGTCTGATATGATTCGCCAGGCTATCAACCTACAGGAGTAATATGGCGTCTATTCATCTCTTGTTGGGACATCAAAAGACAAGCAACACACAAATTGTGGAGCACAGAGATGTCCCCTCTGACCCTAACTGTAATTTTTGTTCAGCTAGAGCTGGAAACCAAAAAGACCAGATAAGCAAAGAAAATGATAGCGAGGGTGAGGGCACCAAAGTGGCTGTTTGTCACCTAGCCTTGTCTGACATGCGAGATAATTTATGCCCTGCTATATATATGTAGCAATTGTATACACACACACACACACACACATATACATATATGCATCTTTGCATCTTTATATTCTTGTCAGTTGTTTCCATTAGGAGCTGAGGCCCCCACTTCTGAGAAGTTCATATTCCATTTGGGATGATCATGCAAGACCCTCTTTTGCAGCCATTCTTCCCTCTCAATTATCCTCCAGATTCCAATTCTTCTTCCAGATAGAAAGTGATTTAGCTGAAGCTGAGCTGATCAGAGAGAGATTGGCTGGTTTTACCAGGAAGTTTCCAGTGGTGTTTGCTGCACATGTGATGCCCTTCAAGTTGTAAGTTTCTATCAACCATATGTGTGTAATAATAAGTGTAACTATTCTGATCCTGCAAGTTGCATGATGGCATGCATTGCCATGCCGCCGTTGCGTCCTCTCCTTCTCCGGCGGCTGCTGCTGCTGCTGCTGCATGGTGATGTTGGTCGTCGTCGTCGTCGGCTGTTTGGCGATTCCGGAGATTGGTTTGTGCGTATCCGGAGACATGCACCGCCGTCGAATTATTCTCGCCGTTGTTGCGTGCCACGCCTCCCCTCCTCCCCTGCGAATCTAGGCCGGTGCGGATCCAATTCCCATTGATCGATCGTGCCACTAGCTCCTGCGTGTTCGATCGAGAGCCTATTTAAGCTTCGCAGCCGCGTTAATCCCTCTTTCCTCCTCCAAATCTCATCCTAATTCTGTTTTCTGGTGAAAATTTAGCTGCTTGATCTGGCCTCATCACGTAATCGTAATGTTCTATGTCTAAATTGAATTGCACCTATTGAACTGTGGAGTTGGTTGTGAAATCGTTGGATTTATGGTGATTCGGTTGTTGTTTGTTCAGTTAATGTTGCAAGATATCATGAACACCAAGAAGATTAAGCTGCACGACTGCCACTTCGGCTCGCCGCTATGTGACCCTTCGCCGGTGCCGCAGCTGCTGAGCTCCGCCGCCCCCGGGCTGTCGTTCCACCCGGGGCTCGTCAGCTCGGCGGCGCACCACCAGCAGCAGCAGCACGTCGCGGGCGGCTGTCTGCACGAGGAGTACGCGCCGAGTTCGTCGCCGCTTCTCGCGCAGACCTGCGTCGGCTCCAACGCGGCCGCGTTCTACGCCGCCGAGAACCTGCTCGGCATGGCGCAGTTCGACTTCCCAGCTCTTGATACGACGGCGGCGGCGGCGGCGTCGCTTGCAGCGATGCCGACGACGGCCAAGACGCCGTTCCGGTCGTCAGAGAGCGACCTGTACCGGCCCGTCGACCGGCTGCTGCTCCGTGCGGACCACTCGGTGAGGACGTACTACGTCCGGCCGCAGAAGCGGGACGCCGGGGAGAGGACACCATTGCCGCCGCCGTCGCAACAACAGCATCAGGACATACTTCACGGGCTCTTCGGCGGCGCTCCCACCACTCGGCTTCTCAACGGCGAGCCCAAAATCCACTCGTTTTCACCTCGAGTAAGCATCGAATAATCATGAACAGAACTCTACTAAGAATTCTATTGTTTGTCTTTAAATTCTTCATGATGCATGTGAAATGTTTTATTGTAATCTGAAAATCAACTTCGATGAAGGGGGCGGCGAAGCCGATTCTGCCGGTGATGGAGGCGCCGAGCCTGCAGAACCAGATGGAGAATCAACTATCCAGGAGTTGCATCGGCGCAGCAACTCCGGTGACCCCCACCGGAAACCTCGCCGGATCAGCAGGGGCAGGTGCGCCGAGCAAGACGCGGATCAGGTGGACGCAGGACCTGCACGAGCGGTTCGTCGACTGCGTCAATCAGCTCGGCGGCGCAGACAGTGAGTGTTCTTGATCAGAAAAAAAAACAGAGAAGCGTTTGTCATGCATGACGATTTCTGATGGCACATAGTTCTTTCTTCTTGTTGCATGCAGAGGCAACTCCGAAGGGGATTCTGAAGCTGATGAATTCGGATGGCCTGACGATCTACCACATCAAGAGCCATCTTCAGGTAACTGAAAGTCTGAAACTGGAAAGCAGTCTCACTTGATCAAGTAAACATGAACGATTTTAAACAGATGATATAGATGTGTAACTAAACAGATGACATCGGTAGGGCAGGTTGATTTAGTTGAATTTTGTTTAATTAACGAGCTATATTTAGCTAACAATTTGCTCTCCTCTTCTTTCTGTGCAGAAATATCGCATAGCAAAGTACATGCCAGCGTCATCTGAAGGTAAAACCATCACAACTGCATTACTGATTTTTTTTTTAGGTCTATGCACCAACCCAGAATCCTGAAATAGAGAAGTTAATCCTCCATTAGTAGCTTTCGTTCAAAAAAGAAAATCCTCCATTAGTAGCAGCATTTCTAAGAGATAAGCATAAATTCCAGATCCCCTGAGTTCAGGAGGATCTGGATTCCTTCGTTCGATGTGTTGCTTTATTCTAGATCATTTCAACGCCATGCTTTTATCCTACTACTGTTGTTTGGTATGCTTCTCTGTCTATTCATCCACTGACACATGTCCTCATTCTGCTGCTACTGTCGAATTTTTTCAGGGAAGCAACAGGAGAAAAGAGCCACAGGAAATGACATGCAGAATCTGGACCCCAAAACGTATCTCTCTTTCTCCCTCTGCTACTACTAGCTTTGCAAACCAGTCCCAATGGAGTGCATGTGCTACTAGCTATCTAGTGTCAAATCATGCGTGCATATATTAACAAGAATCGCCTTTTTGCTGTAGTGGAATGCAAATCACGGAAGCACTGCGTGTTCAGCTCGACGTGCAGAGGCGCCTCCATGAGCAGCTAGAGGTGCTAGCTCCATCATTTGCCAACACTTTGACACTAGATACTTTACAATTAGAAGAAAAAGAACGGCTTAATTATATAGCCATCATTGGTAATTATGTAACTAACTTCGTCTCTTATGTCTGAATGTTGTATGCGTCGCTAGATTCAGAGAAATCTGCAGCTTAGGATAGAGGAGCAGGGGAAGAGGCTGCAGAAGATGTTCGAGGACCAGCTGAAGGCGAGCAGGAGCGTGATAGAGCCGCAGGAGCTGGACGACGTCGTCGCCTTCGCCGCCGGCGACGGACACGACGATGCGTTCGATGACGACGTGCAGCTGCTGACCGTCGCCGGCAGCGGCTACGACGACGCCGGGTTCTCGTCCAAAATAAGCTAGGACAGCCTTGTTGCGTTTTGTGTTTTGGCACTTTGATTTGACAAATGTTGTTCTAGTTCTCGATGTATGATACGCACAATGTTATTTTTTGCCCGTGTAGTTGGCGAAAGTTTGAAAAGATTATAGTAAGAAAGAGAATGGGACCCACAGATTCGCGCTTAATTTTTCTTAGTTTGAGTTTGATCAGAGTTGTAAAATTTAGGCTTATTCAATTGGCCTGAAGTGCATTTCTTAATGGTTTTAGTTAGTAGTAGGTCTTAACAGGCAAAGAACAGGTTGAGTTCAAGTGGCAATAAATTGCACATATGTGGGCTTGGCTCTACGTGTGCCACCATGACACCATCCTATGCAGAAAAAGAAATTGCAAAATGGTGTCAACCCCAGAACGCAATAATGCTGTTGTGGATTGTCTACTAGATACCTTGAATTAATTTGTCAATAGTTAAGAAATAAGACCTTAATGATTTGCACTTAACTTTCAGCAGCAACCTGGACTGATGTTCAACAGTAGAAGTATCATCAAGAATATGGACATGGTCCTCACGCGCATCTTCATAATGCAAACACTGAAATGCTCTCTTTTCCCCCTTCTTTACCAAAGGGGAATGTAAAGATAAATCAGTGCTGGCCTTAAAGACATACACCAATATAGGGAGCACACATTCAATAACCAAGAGAGGTCGTGAATCCATTACAGCTTTTTAAAAAGTTCAACCTGGCACTCAAATAAAAAAGCTTAACTTTACATAGTCAGCCAAAGACATGTTGACATTTAGAAACTAACGCTACGAATTCTGTAGAGGTTACACCAAGTACTGCGGCAGTAGCCACTACGTAGAATTAAAATTACAGGCTACCACAAATAATCTGGTTTTGTCTGACAAACTTCATAATCCAGAGCATAGAAGAGATACATAAACTAGCTGTCCTTTTTTTTTTGTCAAGAACACCATATTGTAAAGTTAGGCCTATCTGGCACCACTGCAATCCTAGATCTGCATGGACAGGAAACAGAGTAGAACAAAGTAAAGCAAATCAATTTGGCAGATAGGAGTAACAGATAAATCTCTAATGTACTAGCATCATACTGGGAGTGTCATACTAGTAGAAAATTAATAATTCTATATATTATAACCTAACAAAGAATTCAGTGGCTATGGCACTTGACAAAAGGAAAACTGACCAGTTAATGAGGATATGCTATGTTTCCTTAATGAAGTGGTGAGCAAGCAACTCTGATAATCCTGAACTAGGAATGCTCTCACAGCCGAACAGCTCCTGAAGTTTTGAGTCACATAATATTGATCCAGTGATAACATCCTGTGTAAAATCAGTAAATGAATAAAAAGCACATATCAGCTGGGCAACTTTAAGGATCACATTCTGAAGACTGGAATGATTACAAGGGAAACAGAAAGAACGCAACTTTGCTAAATACTTGGCAGGTTAATCTGGTGATCTACGATAAAAGAATAAAACAAGAATTACACTGGTATTGCAGAACAGGTATCCAGCAACTGCTATTACATATCCGATAAGCTTTGATCAGCAGTCAACTTCTCTCCACCCCCCAAAGACATACGTAGTAATAAAACATAATACTAGCAAGTTATATTGACATACCCTAATTCAGTTATCTCTAACATTAACAGGAATGTGGTGAGTTACAAGCTAGCAGATTATTCTTCAGTCTCTACCATAATACTACTATTGCTTATGAACAATTAATTATATATAATACAATGATGTTTCAAAACATTGGAAGTTTTCCAGCACTTGCAGTCAATATTTAGCTCCAACTTGCATTCATCAAAAGCAAAGAGCAAATTGATATCGTGCAACAAGAAATAAAGTTAAGACACATTCATACCTCAAGTTGGTTTGCTTTTATGTAATCCCAAAGGTACCTCAAAGCATCATCTTGAGGCACTGTGCCTTCCATTCCAATGAACTTGGCTAGTGCATCAGAAATCACCACAGAGGGTTGATTATTAGGAGGCATAGGCTGAGTAGTTACATTGGAGGGCTTAAATTTCTTTGCTTCCTGAATTTGATCCTCTGCAAAACCAAGAAAACATAATTAGGAGCTTCCACAGAACAAAACATTAGCAGAGACATCTAGACCAAAAGATGCAGAAGCACATACTTGGGTCAAGTGGAGTTATGTGTTTCGCCAACAATTTATTCATCTTAAACATGTCAGTTGTGTCAGTTCCAAAAACCACACGAAGTTCATCATTGCAGATTATCTTCCTTTTGTCATCAGGATCTTGAAGATTATTCTGCCTAATATATTGCCAAAGTTGCTTGACAATCTGAATGGAGGAAGCAAGTTACTTTGTCTCGGTTGATTCATTAAAGAGTTAATCAGAGGATTAATTTGGAGGCCATTTTCTCTAATACAATTGAGAACTGAGATTACCTGAGTTCTTGACATGACGGTCTCACCAACAATAGTCTGAAGTTCAGGTGAGATTGCACAAACTTTATTTAAACCACCAGGCCCACCTCGTTTCCGCTTTGAAGCACTAGAGGAAATAATACAGATATGATAAACCAGTCAGTTTGCGATTGCATGCATGGGTAAATTCAATAAATAGAATCACTGTATAACCCTGACCACTAAAACCTAACAAATTATGACAAACGTCAACCAATGGGGCACATGAATGTAATGGTTAAACCAGTATGCTTCAAGCAGAACAAAATAACCTTTAAATCAGCTTCAAAATAGATTCGGTGTGACACTTGCATATTATCCTGCCAGAATAATATCATGCAATAATACTTAAATAACTATACAGGTGTCAAATACTAACATAGCTGCGCTACCATTTCATAAGTGCAGCTTACATCATTTCAAATGGCCTAAGGAGTCTCAACTGATTGTGAATAAAAAATGTGCAAAAACTAAGAACTATAACCCATAAAACATTATTGAGCTCTGTATACAATAAACGGGAACATATTACTATGTTTCATGGGGGAAATACACTACAACAGTACAAGCTAGACATTGTACAGAATGCCATCATGAAAAATAGATGTAGCACACGAATCAAACGAATTCAATGTTAACAATCATGTTTATTTATTACAAATACTATGATTCATACACACACACACACAAAAAGCAAGCCTTTCAACATACTACCAAAGGACACAAGCAAAATGAATTGACTCTGCCTTTTGTTTGCAGGACCAAAATGTCATTTGTTTGAAAAAGGTAAAAGTTCACGCAGAACAGGCTAGGCAGAAAACAGTATCCAAACAGGGAAAAAAGCAGGAAGTTCTTTAGTGGCTTGCAAGAAAGCTGAAGATTCCACAAGTCCAAACTATCAGATTCGTTACTCAAGAAATAGAGCAAGCCCAATTTAGCAGTTTATACATTCTAGGATAACAGCTATAATAGCCTTCAAGCAATCAGTACCGTAATCAAACAAAATACATAAAACAGACTATTGTGCTTTTTTTAATTATAGCCTTCTGAAACTCAACACAGAATACACCAAATAAAACATGCCTAAATTCCACTATATTCGACCAGTTAACTAAATGAGACAGAAACTAACAAAACTACAAATAGACAGTTACACAACCATTATATATGGTCAAAAAGTAGATACTGGCATCCCAAGCATACATCCTAAAAGCTATAGTACATATAAATTGGTGTACACGAGTTGGAACCAAAATCACTTTGCTAGGAGACTGAACCCTAAACCCTAACCCCACTCAGCTAGAGGTGCCAATTCATGAGTGCAAACAGGTAATCTCAAGTCAAGTCATTATTATTGGCAGCCCTAATCAAACGAAACAACCAACTAATTGTCCAACCAAACTAGATTTAAGAGCCACCAAACTAGATTTAAGAGCGAATCGGAAACATTTTGGCCATCTATATCTCGATTCAATTGGGGAATGAACCCTAATTTCATCCGGTGGCTCACCTTTCCTTGTTGTCGCCCGCGGCCTGTACTGCGGCGGTGGGGGAAGCAGTGCCGCCGGTTCCAGGGGCTGGCTGCTGGAAGGAGACGGTCCCACCAGTGGCGACCCCAGCCAAGCCGCTGGTGACGCGGAAGGCCAGAGGAGGCGGCGGGTAGAACGCCATGGCCGGCACGGGAGGCTGCGGGGAGACCGCCCCAGCGGCGCCGCCTGGTACACCAGCGGGTAGCTGTGGCATGGCCTGGAATATGAGCTGGGGCTGGAGCACCGCCAGCTGCTGCTGCTGTTGCATCTGCTGCAACGGCGCCTGCACCTGCACCTGCTGCATGGCAGGCGCGGGAGCGGGAGCGGCGACCAGAGGAGGAGGAGCAGCGCCCGCCTGGGTCTTGGCGAGCGGCGGCTGGAGGCGTGGGCCGAAGAAGAGGTCCATCTGGTCGCGGATGAAGGTCGCCTTGTGTGAGAGGTCGACGCCGAGCTTGGCCTCCGCTTGCGACAGCACGGCGGGGAGCGAGGCCTCCCCGGCGGCGCCCCCCGACGAGCGGAGGACGGACTCGACGCAGCTGGCGATCTCCTGGTCGGACACCATGGCGGGAGGGTGCGAAAACTCAAATCTCGCCAAAAACCCCTCCCTCCCTCGCACGATTCCCCCCTCCCCTCTCTCTCTCTCCCCTCTCCTCTCTGTGTCTCTGCCGCCTGGTCTCTCCCTCTCTCTCTCTCTCCTCCGGCCTCTCTCTCTCTTTCTCTCTCCTCTTGGGGTCTAATCTATTGTTAAGCAGGGAGCGTTTCGTCGGGGAGGGGAGGAAAAGATGGGAAAAGGACAACTCGCTAAGGTTACCAAAGATTCTGTTACCCTAGTGCTGACAGGTGGGGACATGGATTCGATAAGGTTGCCATTGGGCCCGCGTGTCATTGGGAAGGCTGGGTAGGAGGCCCGTGCCGATGGAAAGTCTGCAGACGAGGAGTTGTGGAATTACGGAAATGCCCATGGTTTTGGATGCGGTTGTTGAGTGGGTGAGGGGTGCGTTTTTTCTGCGCTGGTGGGGTCTCCATGGACGTCTCTCCGGCTCCGGGGAGAAGAAGAGATCGTGGGGGCGATATCATGGGCTGATGGGCCGGGCTGCGTCTTGCCTGGGAGTGACACGCCAAGAAATAAAGTGATTTTAAAAATAAATTTCCACATACATCTAACATGAATTTAGTTTCAAAAAGAAAACTTGTAACATATTTTCTTTTCAAATAACCAAAAATTTTACAATCGTTTTTTTAAAAAAACTTAAGATGAATTGAAGTTTGTACACGAACATTGGATCCTACTAATTATTTCCTTCATCACAAAATATAAGATAATTTGATGTGACATATTTTAGTACTATAAATTTGGACAAACTTTTTCTTAGTTGCCCATGGGGCCCACCATCAAAAAGTGTATCCACGACTTCTTATACCATTTTTCCTATAACATTACTAAATCTGATGACACTAATTCACTTCTTTTTAAAAGATATGTAAGATTGTTGTTTCAACGAATAACTCTCATATAGTAAAATTTATTAATATCCAAAATCACTACTTTATCTTTAGACTATATCTGTATAGTACCAAAATATTTTGAAACGAAGATAGTATTATTTTGATATGCCAACTAATATGTGGCATCGCGACTTTTTTTTTCAAGATTGCATTGTGACCTTTAAAATGTTTTTCTTATCCTAAAGCCATGAGGCAGAATTAGGTCAAACATTGATATTGAACGCATAGTCTTCAATCCCAATGAGTTGTTTATTAGCGTGTAACATGCATAAATATGTTCATTGTTTATATTTGATACCTAACTTACTTTTGCCGTAGTGATGGCACATCCTCGTATAATTGCCATCCTCCTCTACCAAGTAATGCGATTAATTTCAGGTTGTGGTTGTTAAAGTTTAAACGAAAAATAACTCAAATTAAAGTGTAATTGAACCTTTGAAATAAACTAGGTGAAAATTAGCCTATATATTAAAAAGACAGAATACCCATCTACTTCTCATAAAAGTCGAGTTTGTTTTTTTAAAAAAATAGCCATGGTTTCAAAATATAATAGATTTTAAGTGAACGTATTTTAGTACCACGAATTTAAACTAAAAGTCTGTTTAAATTTATAGTAATGTCACATTCAATCAATTTGTTTTATATTTTAAAACGGATGAGTAATTTATTTAGAGTATTAACCTTACCGCTAACCTAACAAGGGTGGGCCGTATCATGTGCTATAATCCGCGTCAAATCATCCTCGAGCTCGGGAGAGTAGTCGAGAAGATAAAACCGTCTAAAAACCCCTCCGAATCCTCAAAACCCTAGGAGGAGAGCACGGTAGATCCCCATTTCCCTCCTCACCTCCGGCGCGCATTTCCCCAAAGAGGGGAGCAAATGGCATCGGCGTCGTCCTCCTCGTCGGCTTCCGCCCTCATCCGCCTCCCTGGCCCGATCCATCTGTGCAGCACCCCGCCCCGTGGGTACGCGCGGCGGCGGCGGCGGCCTCGCCACGCTTCCGTGCGGTGCTCGTTCGCGGCGGTGGAGACGGCGAGGATAAAGGTCGTGGGCGTCGGCGGCGGCGGGAACAACGCTGTCAACCGCATGATCGGCAGCGGCCTCCAGGTAGGGCGGCCAAACCTTCTTGTCGGAATTGGGCTTCTTCGGTTGGCATCTAGATCCATTTGGTAGTTATATTTGAACCAAGGACTACAACAAGTTGATCTACGACTTCATTTCCGTCCTCCCGTGCAATTCCATGCTGTCATTCGCGTAATACTCCTATATCTAGTTAGGCGTACGAGCACCTTTGTTGGGTTATTATTCGCTATTAATGCTGGTGTCCGTGGTATGCCTATCATACTTTTGAATTATATCAGCATCTACGAAGTGCGAACCCAGTGCATAGTTTAGCCTGAAATTCCAGCATGACCGTTGTTTGTTTTCTCATCTGGACTGTACAATTTCAGGGCATCGAATTTTATGCCATAAACACAGATTCCCAGGCGCTTTTGAATTCACAAGCGCAATACCCGCTACAAATCGGAGAGCAGTTAACTCGTGGACTAGGTAATCTTTTTTGTTCTCTTCTGAACTGACACAAATATGAAATGTTCTGTATGTGAATGTAATATCTTTCGTGCTGATTAGTCTGCCTACGAGAACATATTGATATCTGATGGTTGTCTACGATGTATCAATAATCTGATTCACATGTTTTGATGGCCTAATAAGCCGTGTAGGAAATGCATTATATTTTAAAAGGCAGCATATTTCGATTAAAAATAGCAGAATGTTGACTCAATTCACAAATTTATTCCATGCATACAGGTACTGGTGGAAATCCTAATTTGGGAGAGCAAGCTGCAGAGGAATCAAAAGAAGCCATAGCCAATGCCCTGAAGGATTCGGACCTTGTCTTCATAACAGCTGGAATGGGAGGGGGTACTGGATCTGGTGCTGCTCCAGTTGTTGCCCAGATATCAAAGGAAGCTGGTTATCTCACTGTTGGAGTAGTCACTTATCCATTCAGTTTTGAAGGACGCAAGCGCTCTCTTCAGGCAAGTGTTTGAGTCTTCTCCACCCATATACAATTTATGTGGCGTTCCATTTGATAAACCGTTTTGGTGAAGTCTGGAATGAACATTTCCTTAGGTTACGGGAGCTGAATAATTTAAGATGATGATTCGACAATTTTTAATCATTGGACTGGTGGTTAGAATGTGCCGACATATGATACCTGCAGTTTTGTTGTTTTTTCAGTTCAAGGTCTGGTGCCCCGTGCTCAGCTAGGTCTTTTCAGTTTTTGTAGCTGAGGAGCTTTAGAATAATGTTTAGTACTTATCGAACAATGTAATATTTGTTTGACTTGCTGTTGCTATACACCGTTTGTAGTTATCTGCATTGTGAAAATGTCTCAAAGTGCATTTTGATGTCTTACCATAATTTGCCCTATGGGAACTCATTTGGTTCTGTTGGACCTTCTAGTTTCTATACACCAGCTGTTTGTATTATTTAAAGGAACACTTGTCTGTTCCAGATGTTTTGCTTTTGTGTAGCTAATTTATTTTTTTGTGTTCATTTCAGGCATTGGAAGCATTAGAGAAGCTGGAAAGGAGTGTAGACACACTTATTGTTATCCCAAATGATCGATTATTAGATGTTGTTGATGAAAACACGCCCTTGCAAGATGCGTTTCTTCTTGCAGATGATGTTCTTCGTCAAGGTGTCCAAGGAATATCAGATATTATCACAGTAAGTGTTTTTCTTGTCTATGCTGCTGTAACTTGTGAAGTTGTGATCACATAATACTCATCTGAAAACTTTGCAGATACCTGGGCTTGTCAATGTTGATTTTGCTGATGTGAAAGCGGTTATGAAAAACTCTGGAACTGCAATGCTTGGTGTTGGTGTTTCTTCCAGCAAAAATCGGGCGCAAGAAGCCGCAGAGCAGGCAACACTTGCTCCTTTAATCGGGTCATCTATTGAGGCAGCTACTGGTGTTGTGTACAATATCACTGGTGGAAAGGACATAACCTTGCAAGAAGTGAACAAAGTCTCCCAGGTGCGTGTAACATTTCTTGCCATTGTCTTGAACAGTCTTTGAATTAAGTCTGGTAGTTTAGGAGAGCACTGTAATATGTTAAAGTCGAAAAACTCAAGATGCTATTATTCCGATCATACCCCACCATTTAGGGCTACTGGAATTATGTTGTCGCCTAGGTGATTGAAGTGCTTTGTTTTGACAAACACATTCTAAGAATGCTTATCCACGTTTTGCAGATTGTGACAAGCTTGGCTGATCCTTCTGCAAATATAATTTTCGGGGCTGTTGTTGATGATCGTTACACTGGCGAGATTCATGTGACGATCATTGCCACTGGGTTTCCACAATCCTTTCAGAAATCCCTTTTGGCCGATCCCAAGGGTGCAAGAATAATGGAGGCCAAAGAAAAGGCAGCGAACCTCACCCATAAAGCAGTGGCAGCGGCGACGGTACAACCAGCCCCCGCCGCCACTTGGTCTCGGAGGCTCTTTTCCTGAACACAGTTCAATAGGAAAACTAGTAGTTTGTGTACCTGGGATTCTCATGGAATTACGGAGTTGGCGCTCCAATCGGGCTTCTCTGTGTTATTCTTTTTGGACATGTAAACACTTGACAGTTCCCCATAGTGATTAGCTTCACTTTTATTGTATGTATCATCTAGATGAGGTTCAGGTCTTCAGGAGTTCAGCAGTCACGAACTTTTATTGTGTGTTCAGGATGACACTTGGCAGTTGTTCGTTGTAGGTGCGAATTGCTGGCTAAATCTATTGAATTTTTAAGTAGATGTGGGTGAACTTGCACTCGATTGATCTTACATTTTTACTAGATACAGAAACGCTACGTGACGTGACTAGATAGGATCGCTCTCTTGTCTTGAGAAATCCATCATTCCATGCTGGTTGGATACCCAGATAAGTAGTTACTTCCACAGGTGAGAAATCCACTGTCGGCTTTCCCGGCAGCGTATCCCGCCCCAGCACGGCTGGGCTGCGTCACGCCACGCCGTTTTCTTTACGGCCCATACATAAGCCATAGCCACTGAAGCCAGCGATTAGTACCATACCGCTGATTTGGATGCAGAGCGCTCTCCCGGAACAGTACAAAACAAGTGCCAAGCCTGCTTTAGGCAGCAAGCAGCTGCGCAGTGGCACAAAGCGAACTATTCTTTCGCCTTTTACTAAAGAATACCGTGTGCTCGCTGCAATAGCAGTATTCTCGAATTTTTTGACGGGATTTCCTGCATTTGGAGAACCCCAACAATTCTGAAATTGAAATTTGACCTCTCTATTCTTCCTTCTAATTTATTATATTATTGATTTACAGCTTTGGGTTGGGAGGAAGGTTACTGCTTCTTCTGCCATGAGTAGGCCATTGTATCTAATCTAATTTACAAGGCGTTGCCCCCGAATCAGCGATTGATGTGTAGTTCTTCTGCCGCTGTTCGCCCAAGCAGGCTAGCCTTCAGCGATAGAATCCGCACACACAATGACACAATCTCGTCCTCCGGATCGCCAGAGCAGAGGAGGAAAAGGGAGTTTTGCGTCTGGTAGTGACAAGTCCTCAAAAGAAAACAGTTGTGACTTTACACTAAAAATGTGGGCTGTAATGATCCACAGGTCTAGAACAAACAAAACTGTTTGCACGTAGTTTTGGACTACTCCTGAACCGAAAGCAGCTCAATGCTTCAGTTTAGATGACAACAGGAGGAGATTTCCTTTGTCCCAGGAACAGGGCTCTTCTGCACTCTACTCTCTACAGCTGCAGTTCATATTTCAATGAGGTAGATTGGTCCTGACATCTGATCTCGACATAGGTAAGCTATGCATAGGACGAGTTGTTCATCCAATATTGTGAAGGTGAATTGATCTCTAAACGATTTCTAGATTAGATAGTGTTGGCAGGAGAAGGTGATGATGGCCAAAGGGGAGACAACTGGCCTTCAAACTCAATGCTGCCGAGGTTATTGTTGCGTGCGGCGTCGCCGTCAGCCCATGACAGACGGGAGGCTTGGAGGAGTAATGAGCGGGAAGCAGGTGACGGCCAGGGTGCGGCGGCGCTCCGGCGAGGCACGCCATGATGCGCTGGCGGCGTCCTTGCTGTGAATGAGGGGTTCGGAGTTTAACTTTGGACATCAAGAAAAACCACGGTTTTATCAGTCTTGTGCGGTGCAGAAGATATTTTGGGGCGGGATGAGGGCAAAGCTCCCGAGGAAGCACGTGCAATTGGGCTCCGGCTCGGACTGTGGCGCCGAAACGGCCCACGAAGGCTCATCGGCCAACATAGTTCAACATGGCAAACATAGTGGTTAAGGATTAGCTTCACTTGTATTGTACATTTGCACTCCGTGTATCTTCTAGATGTGGTTCAGCAGTTCAACACGGTGTACCAGGCTATAGGACGCAAATTGCTGGCTACCTTTTTTGTTACAAGACACTGTTCTACTGTTCTGTTGAATTTATGTGTGGACGAACTTGTATTCGCTTGGTTTTACCCGGTGCAGAAATGCTAGAGAAATTATCTTTCTGTTATGTTGAGACTTGAGACTTCATGTTGAATGCAGATGAGCTTGCCTGGTTATCCGTCCCAGCACCAACCAGCGGGCTGCCTGGCAGTGCATGTCTTCACTGGCCCATCGCGACTGATGGTAAGGTAGTAGAGCAGCCACCTATTAGTACCATACCACTGCTTTGGGTGCAGAACACTTGTCAGAAAGAGTATAAAACAAGTGCCAAGGCAGCCGTTGAGAAGTAGGCAGCTGCGCAGTGGGCACAAAGCGAACTATTCTTTCGCCTTTTACTAAAGAATACCGTGTGAACGCTGCAAATAGCAGCATACTCAAATTTTTTTGAGGGGGTTTCTTGTATAAGGAGAAACCCCAACAATTATGAAATAGAACTTTAACCTCTTTCACTCTTTCTTCATCTGGTCGCTTTGTGTCATCATGCGTCAAAATTCACAAGTTGCTGCAGGTTCACCGATCACCGGGGGTGGAAGATCTCAGCCGCCATGGCCATTGTATCTACGGATAACGCGTTTTTTCTCCTCCTGCGGAATTAGTGCTGCATCATTTCATCATTCGTCAAAAGTTTTAGAGAAAAGGCTAGAAGCCCGGCTTTTATAGAAAGCAGATATGATGTTTAGCTGGGAACACCAGCGTTACATAGGAGTTCCAGGGCTCGCAAGCCACACACAAAACAGAAAAATGCTCTCCATCATCTTCGAAGAAAAGTTCACCACAGATAACATCAAACTAAAACAACCTAGGAACAGACTAAGATCCACATCAACCAACTCCTTTCTGGGGGTGCCAAGCGCCTGTCTGGTCAAGCAACGACGAGATCAGGAACTTCAGTCACGGTGCATCCTTCGGCTTCATCAAAATCCTCCACTGTTGTAGCAAAGAAATCAAACGAAAAACTATTGTTAGAGGGGTATTAATCACTGTCTCTGAAAATCATGTCGTTTTTTGTCACCCACAATTGCCAGCCCACAACGGCTAAAACAACAAAACTCAAAACTCAGTCTATTCTGAAGGTTATCTCTATCACTAAGCATGGAGGAGAAAAAATGCTCAAAAAAAACAGGGACAAAGTTTCAGTTAAAAGCGTCTCTACAAAAACACCAAACAAAATTCGCAATAGAGCAAGTGAAAAAAATGTGTCGGGCATTTTCAATATTCTGACATAATTGACAAAATTCAGAGCCATCCCAGTTCAAAATTCACAAGTTGTTGCAGGCTCACCGGTGCGGAAGATTCACTGCCGCCATGGCCATTGTATGTATAGATAACGCGTTTTTCTCCTTCCGCCGGATCTGCACACAATATCGTGCTCCCGAATCGCTTGAGCAGAGGGGAGAGGGCGTTTTTGTGACAAGTCCTCAAAAGAAAACCATCTGCTGATAAAATCCTTTGTGACGTTACGCGAAAAAGTTGGCCATACTAGTCCACGCTTCACAGGTCTAGAGCAAACTGTTTGGTCTTTGAGTACGCTGGACGGCTGGACTGTAATTTGCATGCTTCAGCTGAGATGACAGCAGGAGAAGGGATCGTTTGTCCCATGAACAGGGCTCTTCTCTTGTGCACTCACACACAGAGATTCAGTTCACAACTCAATGAGGTAGCTTGCACCCTGCTTTCTCTCGGTATGTGTAGGAGATTTATATAACTAGTTGTTCATCTCAATTTGAAGGTGATTGAATCTCTGCACGAGTTCTAGATTGGACAATGAGCTAATGAATTCGTTTCTTCCCCATCGTTGTCAAGAGAAGGTGGTGGCCGAAGGGGAGACGATTGATGGCTACCATGATTGTTGGGTGGGTTACGTGGAGATGCACGTAGTGCAGTCGATGCGGTTTTAACCTTAAGGTCTCATATTCAATCCTTAATGTACCATAATTTTTTTTGAAAAAATATGTTTAATCCTCAACACACTCATAATTTTTTTTGAAAAAATATTTGAAGGGGCGACTCTTCCTTCAAATCTCGTTTGCTTGGATGAGGAAGGAGTGGGAATAAAGTGACGGCCAGTATGCGGCGGCGCTCGGGCGAGGCACGCCATGAGTAGGTGGCGGCGTTCTTTGCTACGAATGTGGGGGTTGGAGTTGGGTACCTCTAGAACTTGACCGATTGTGAGGGTGGGCCGCACGCGATCACATCGTAGGCTTCGTCTAGTCGGCCGGCTGCACGCCCCTCGCGTGAGCCCATGTGCGTGCGAGTCTCTTGTGTCTGAGTATGAATGTGTCAAAGAAACTCACACGCGCACAAGTTTTTTTCTAAGCTCACGAAAGTCTGAAATGTTTCAAAAGAAAAATACACACACGTATGGTTTTTTTTTTGGAAAAAGACATGTGCACGCAGGTTCAATTCACGAGCACGTTTTATCTTCTTAGCACAATGCACATATTTTTCTTTCTTTTTTTATTTCACATGTTATATACCCAAATTTCAATGTACAAAAACTTTCCATTCAAATTTCTTTCGATGTACAAACTTTCTTTGTAGATATTTGTTCTTGTATATATACTTTATATGTAGATATTTTTTCCATGTATATACTTTCTATATAGAAACTTTTTATGTATATACATTTGTATGTATAACTTTCTATGTATATAATTATAGGTAGAAATTTTCTATATACAAACTTTCTATATACAAATTTTTTTTATAAAAATATGAACTTTTTAAATTTCGATACCGTACAGTTTCCATCGATAAAAAAAAGAAAGAAAATGAGTTAATAAAAAATAACTTGTACTCTCAGGAATTTGGGTCAAAAATAGCCCAACTAGTGGGGAGGCCTATGCAGTTCTGGGCCTCCCAAGCATGCAGCTCATAGCCCCATCCGTTAAAAAAAAAAAAGAAAACCACAAAATAAGCTACCGAGAAAGGAAACTGGATTTGCGCTAAAAATGAAAGGGGCCTGATCGCGCGAGCGGGGGCGCATGCGACCGCTCGCGCCTTAGCCTTTTCGGTCGGAGTTTTAAACTCCGAACCTCCTTGGATCTCTAACGACCGCTCGATAAGGCTTCTGCGGCCCAGATTAACCAAAAATATTCAGGGGCGGAGCGGGTGCAAAGCCCACTTCAGTCGGCCGAAACGAGGCCCAAAATTGTGTGGCGGAACATGAGGAAGAGCTCTCATGGCAGGCTAAAGTGATTAATACCATACCGCTGCTTTGGATGAAGAAAACTTCCTAGGAACAGTATAAAATAAGTCAAGGCTGCTGTTGACAGGCAGGTAGCTGCGCAGTGGGCACAAAGCGAACTATTCTTTCGCCTTTTACTAAAGAATACCGTGTGCTCGCTGCAAATAGCAGCATGCTCAAATTTTTTGAGGGGATTTCCAGTATTTGGAGAACCCCAACATTTCTGAAATATAATATATAATCTGATTACCTCCTGTTTTGTACGTAGGCATGGTGATAGATATGCTTCTAATTTTGCAGGTCCTAAAATAACATATCCTCATTGCCTCTCTCGTCGTTGTAGAGTGATACAAGTGTGCACTATTTACAATCCGCTGTGCTGCTGGCGATCTGTTTCATAGAACCACAACGAGAGGCCTTGCAAAACTAAAATCAGAATCCGTTGTGACTTGACAAATATTCGCTATACTGGTCCACACAGATCTAGAGCAAACCGATCGATTTGTTTGTTTGTACTAGCTTTTTAGTACTCTGAAATTTGCAGCTCAATGCTTAAGTTAAGACAGCAGCAGGTTCCTCCTCTGTCCCAGGGATCTTCTGCACTCTACCGCTGCAGTTCACATCTGACATCTCTTTTTTTTTTCTCGAAAGATGATTGCAGTTCACATCTCAATGAGGTAGCTTGGTCCTGACAATTTGACATGTGTAAGTGAATGCGTACAACTAATTGTTCATCCAATCTTGTCGATGTGAATTGACAAGTTCCAGATTAGATAATGCGCTGATAAAATTGGTTATTCCCACTGTTGTCAGTAAGAAGGTGATGAGGGCCAAAGGGAAGACGATTCACCTGAAGGCTTCCGTTGATGCGTGCGGCGGAGGAGGAAGGAGGACGGCAGCGGCACGGCGGCGCTCCGGCGAGGCAAGCCATGACGCCGTGGTGGCATTCTTACTACGAACGTGGGGTTCGTGGTTTTTTTAGACTGGTAACGGAAACACCGAACCCCTAAAACCCGAACCCTTTTGGATTTCTTTTTTCGAAAGATGACTGCAGTTCACATTTCAATGAGGTAGCTTGGTCCATCTTGGCATGTGTACAACTAATTTTTCATCCAGTTTTGTCGAGGTGGATTGACAACTTCTAGATTATTCCCTATTGTTGTCCGTAGAAGGTGATGATGACCAAAGGGAAGACGGTTCACCTGAAGGCTTCCGTTGATGCGTGCGGGGCGTCCAGCGGCGCCGTGACCCCTTGACAGGAGGGAGGAGGACGGCTGCGTTGCGCCGGCGCTCCGGCGAGGCAAGCCATGACGCGGTGACGGTGTTCTTGCTACAAACTTGGGGTTCGGAGTTCTAAACACCGACCCCCTTGGATCTCTGATAACCGTTCTATTAGTCCTGTGTGGTGATTCTCAGAGTTGGCGTTCCAATCGGGCTTCTGTGTGTTGTTCTTTTTGGACGTGTAAACACTTGACAGTTCCACATAGTGGTTAGCTTCACTTTTCTTGTATGTACCATTTAGACTGGGTTCAGGCCTTCGATCTTTAGGGGTTCAGGTTCAGCACGATGTGCTCAAGATGGCACCAGGTAGTTGTTGTGTTGTTCGTTGTCGGATGGGAATTGCTGGATACCTTTCGTCGCATGAGACATGACACTGTTCTATCGAATTCATACGTGGATCAACCTGTATCCGATTAATTTTACTCATTGCAGAAACGCTACGTGACTAGAGAAATGATCGTTCTGTTTTTCTCGAGACTTCTGTCTTGGATACGCGACAAGCCCACCAGGAGGCCAAGCTTGTTGTTGGGATGGAGCAATGAAGACGAAGACGTCCTCTGACACGCTCCCAGACCTCTTGCGTGTAGGCACAACTCAGGAAGATGTGAGCACAAGACTCGGCGTCATTGGAACAAAGGTGGCAGATGGAAACGAGATGCCAACCGCGACGTTGAAGGTTATCATAAGTCAAGCAAGCACCCTTCATCGCACAGAACATGAAGAACTTTCATCTTTCTGGGGCACGGGATTTCCAGATGATCTTGCCGATCGCACAACGCGTTCTTCCGGCGGAGAGTAACGAGTAGGCCGACTTGGCGGAGAAGTGCCCCCTCGTCGCCGGCCACCAAACCACCTCATCCCTCGTCCCCTGGTCGAGCTGCACCTGCGCCACCGTGTCCCAAAGATGTCATTTTCCACTTCTCGCTTGCCCAGCAGCGTCACCAGGCCCAGCACCGTTGGGCTGCCTGGCCGTGCACGCTGCGCCGTTTTGTATCTTGTCTGGCCCGAAGCCACGGATAGCACACGGCACCACGGAAATGAGTCGCGCAACCAGCGATTAGTCCCACACCGCTGCTTTGGATGCGGAACGATCACTGGGAACAGTATAAAACAAGAGCCAAGACCCCCGTTTAGAAGCAGGCAGCTGCGTAGTGGGCACAGAGCGAACTATTCTTTCGCCTTTTACTAAAGAACACCGTGTGCTCGCTGCAAATAGCAGCATACTCGAATTTTTTGAGGGGATTTCCTATATAGGGAGAACCCCAACAATTATCAAATTGAAATTTAACTTATTTTTATTTTTCCTCTTTTTGTCTGGTCACTTAAATTGAAGCCTACGAAGGGCCTTGCAGTTGCTCACGCATGGTACGCAGAACTGGGTTGCAGTTTTGCTCTCACGCTGTCACGTCACGCATGACATCAGAATTGTATCCACAACTCGCTGATGGTGAGATCCAGCCAGCGTTACAGAGGGAGTTGCCTCCCGATTTGCTGGAGCAGAGGCGAATGGGAGTTCTGCGTCGGGTGGTGATCACTGATCAGTCCTAAAAACAAAACCGTCTGTCTGATGGAATCAGAATGAGGCTTGCAAAACTAAAAGTAGTCTCAAAATCCGCTGTGACTCTACACTAATGTTGGCTAATACTGATCCACAGTGCATAGCAAACTTATCTGTTTGTGGGTAGACGGCGTAGTTTTTTAGTAAGTACAAAGACATATGCAGCTCAATGCATGCTCCTATGGTGATGTTTGAAAGTCTTAAACATAAAGATAAAAATGAAGATTAAGTGTTTCACGTAAAACGAGGTGACATTAACGTGTGATTAATTAAGTTTTTATTATTACAAACTTGAAAAATGAATTTATCTGATATTTTAGAACAACTTTCATATAAAATTTTTTTGCACGAAACACACCATTTAGCAGTTTGAAAAGCGTACCATGAATATTTTTATTTTTTTTATTTGATTTTGTAGCAGTACCAAACGGGACCTAGTCGAGATGACACCAGGAGATCAGTCTCCTTGTCCCTGCAGGAAGAGGGCTCTTCTGCACTCAACAGCTGCAGTTCATATCTCAACGAGGTAACTTGTGTAACGTCCCGCCTCCACGAGGCCGGGCCCGCTTACATCTAGCAGCTTAAATAGGACATAGACTGCCCTCACAAACCAACACCAGTTTTTTCTGCGCACTTTGTCCTCACTCGTGCGCACCCGGGAAGACTTCCCTGTCGGTCACCCATCCCTAGATTTCTCCAAGCCAAGCACGCTTAACTTTAGAGTTCTTTGGAGATGGGCTTCCGGAAAAGAAGTTGCAACTTGTTGGCATGAGTATCCTATCAATCCTATTATGCCTTGGGCTGGGGTGTTACATCCTCACCCCCTTAAGAGATCGACGTCCTCGTCGATCAACCCCAAGCCAGGAACTCCCTCTCTTGGCCACGTCCGTGTGTCCAGTGCCAGCGCATGTGCCATGCTGTGTGACCATACCGGGTCCACACCAGCCATGCACACCATGCCTGCGCAACTGCGACACACCCATGTCCAGTGCCAGCGCATGTGCCATGCTGTGTGACCACACCGGGTCCACACCAGCCATGCGCACCATGCCTGCGCAACTGCGACACACGCGCCCGTGAAACCGCGAGAGTCGGCTCTGATACCATACTGTAACGTCCCGCCTCCACGAGGCCGGGCCCGCTTACATCTAGCAGCTTAAATAGGACATAGACTGCCCTCACAAACCAACACCAGTCTTTTCTGCGCACTTTGTCCTCACTCGTGCGCACCCGGGAAGACTTCCCGGTCGGTCACCCATCCCTAGATTTCTCCAAGCCAAGCACGCTTAACTTTAGAGTTCTTTGGAGATGGGCTTCCGGAAAAGAAGTTGCAACTTGTTGGCATGAGTATCCTATCAATCCTATTATGCCTTGGGCCAGGGTGTTACATCTGTCACGCCCCAAACTGGCCCCGGGCGGAGACCAGGATAGAGCGGTCCAGATTGACCTGTATGCCTGTACCAGTCCCAGGAAATAGCGCTGGTACAACAGGAAGATTTAATATCACAACAACAGCGGTCTCTTTATTTAAGAGTAGGATTACAACCAGGGTTGGAACTGCGGACAGAACCCGAGTTCACAACAGCATTACAAAAAGGCGGAAGCGGAAAGCGGAGACTAGCCCTAAGCCACAAGCAAAGCCTTGGGGAAGGCCGAAACCCTACTACTGCTCGAAGTCTGCTTGCTCCTGGAAGAACTCTTCGTCAGCAGGGTCCACCTCTTCATCTTCGAGAACTGGGGGGGGGTTTAATATATAGAGCAAGGGTGAGTACGGGAGTACTCAGCAAGTCAGGGGAATTAAGTGTTTAATGCAAGCTTCAAGGGAAAGCCAGTTATTTTTCACAATTGATTTTAGTTTAAGACTTTAGAAACATCTAAGTGAGTGCTTCTCAACGACACGGATGAGAAAGTGCGTCTCATCCGGCCGGAGCAGTGAAATTGTATCATTGATTCTTGTCGGCACGAGAGGCTCCCTGCCAATCGTTCACCGACCCGGCTGCTCCAACAGCCACAACTCACACACGCCGGTACGAGAGGCTCCCTGCCAATCGTCACCGACTCCGGCTGCTTCAACAGCCACAAGTCAACACATCGGTACGAGAGGCTCCCTGCCAATCGTCACCGACTCCGGCTGCTTCAACAGCCTTAAACCAAGCACAGAACGGAAAACCTCACACCAGCAGCAGTTCACAAGGTGTTCAATAAAACTACGCTAAGGAATCACCTCACATCCGCCCATGACCGTGGGCACGGCTGTTCGAACAGTTGTTAACCTCTGCAGAGGGGGTACACTTTACCCACACGACGTTACTAACCCCGAATCACCCAGCCCGCGACCCTCGGTCACGTCTGGCGACCTTAAGGCTTTCACGACAAGGCATTTCGAAAGCCGACTCAGGGTCATCTTATGCCAACGGGAGGGGTCCCACGGACCAACACCAGGTTAGGTCCCAGACCATACTGTGCCAGGAAGCCCAGGGGTCCTCCCCGACACCACCCCGGCGAATCCACTTGTCCCTTGGCATCAAGATTTCCCTGGCCTAGCTAATTACTCAGCCAGGGGCGTCCCATATCACCCATGTGGTCGTACTTGACATATGCTTGGATGTAATTCCCAAGGAATCGGTCCTTATAGCGAGAGCGGGCAGACCGTACCTCCAGTACGTCTCCCGAACCGCGAGTTTTAGAAACTCACTTTAGTTTTCAAGGCACCGACCCAAGTGTCGGGTTTTCCAAGCGTTTTGTAAACTCAAGTTTTACCCAGGTGATCAATTTTAAAGTTTGAGGGGAGTCTCGATATTCGTACGCGAGGTACGGATACCGAGGCATCACCTGAGGGGTGACAAGGGTGTTAGGGTATTCAATTATCAAGGAAGGTGAATGCAGCAAATGGGTAGGGCCTGGCGGTTATCTTGCAAACCGAGGCCAAGTGTCAAGTGTGTGACCTAATTAATGCATAGTTTGCGGAATCAAAATACTTAATTTAAATTATGGGTTCAATTGATCAAAGGTGACTTGCCTTGCTCGAGATCTTGAGCTTCTTCCTCGAAATCCGCGCACTGCGGGTCTTCGGGCTCCGAGACTACACGCGAAACGAGACGACTCAACAAAGCGATAAAAAGAAGCCCTATTAAAGACCACTAAGCGTGCCATTAGGTAGATCTCGATTTTACGGATTTACAGGAGGTGGAACGGAGTCAATCGGACGAACGGTTGAAAAGATATGAATTTCCGAAGATTAAAGGATTTTCTGGAATAAAGAAAAGGAATTAATAATTAATTAATAATTCCCTGGAAAAAGAAAAGAGGGAGGGGCTGAAATTGGACTTTAATTTGGGAGTTTAGGCGCAGCCCAAAGAAGGATCGGGCGCTACCGAGCCACGTGGGCCGGCGCGCGGGTGAAGTTGGCCCGCGACCGGGCGAGGCGCGCGTGCGGGGCAATTGGGCCGGTGGCGAGGCACGGCCCAGAAGGAGGAAGCGGGCGCGGCCAAGTGAAACGGGCCAGCGCGCGAGAAGGCGGCCCAAGGCCGAGCGGGGCACGGCCCACGGGCGACGTGGCGCGGGAAAAAGGCCGGACGGCCTGGCCGGCGAGGCGCGGCCCACGGGCGACGCGGCCGCGAGGGGAGAGGCCTTGGGGCCGGACCCTGGCGCGGCCCAAGCGGCGAGAGGGCGCGGTGGACCGGGAGACCTTGACCGGTCTCCCGTGGGGCCCTGGGACGGTGGACGTGGCGTCCACGTCGGCTCCACGTCGGACCGAGAGTGGGGAAAGGGGGAGCTCGCCCCGGAGAGGGCGGCTCGCGGCGGTCGGCGGCGAGCGCGGGCTCCGGTGGGGCGACGAGCCGGAGCGGGCGGCGGCGGGCACCGGCGGTGGGAGGAGGTGAAGCGGAGTCGGCTCGCCGGCGAGGATTGAAGAGAAAAGAGGGGGGGCGGCGGCGGCCGACGGCAGCACCACGCGACGGCGGCATGGGCGCACGGGGACGGAGCTAACGGGAAGGACGGCGACACGACGGCGGCGTCCGGGGAAGGACTACGACGCTCCTACGGCCCTAGACCGGGGAGAAGAGAGGAGGCGGAGGGGGAAAAAGGGGGTTACCGCGGCGGCGGCAAGCCGAGAAGGAGGCCGACGGCGCGGGCGCGGCACGGCACGGCTCCGGGCCGGGGAAGAGGGCGGCGGAGGTGGCGCCCGGAGCTCCTCTTCTTGCGGCGGCGGCAGCAAGAGGGGCGGTGGCGCGACGGCGCGACGGCGGGGAGGGGCGGAGCGGCTCGGGTGGAGGCGACAATGGCGGCCCGGCGGAGGGGGGGTATTGTAGGGCGGCTAGGTCGGTTCTGGGGGGGCAGAATGTCGGTTTTGGCCGGGGAGAGGCGGTGGAGCGCGCGGGAGGGGACCGGCGCTAGCGGACAAGCCGGCGTGGCCGGGTGACATCGGCGCCGGTCGGAAAAGGGGAAAAGGGCAAGGTGAAAAAGGGTTCTTGCCCCCTTGCCGAAACGGGAAGGTGGAGGCTGCGAGAGAGAGAGGAAACGGGGAGAGGGGGGGAGACGCGGCTCTCCTCTGGGCAGCGCGCGCGAAGAGGCCGCGGGGCCGGGCTGACGCCGGCGCTTGGCGCGGCGCGGGGGCAGCGGCGCAGGGGCAGCGGCGCTGGGGCCCCGGGCTGACGACGGCGGCGGTCGTGGCGGTCGGCCACGACGCGTGTGGGCGCGGGCCACACGCGGGAACGGGAACGGAGGGCGCCGGCGGGAGAGAGCTCCGGGAGAGAGAGAGAGAGAGAGGGGAAAGAGAGAAGGGGAAAAACGGGAGAGAGAGAAAAGAAAGCAGAGTGCTCTCCCTCACTCTCGGCTCGGCGCGGATGGCGCACGCGCGGCGCACGTGCCCAGCGCGTGCGGGCCGGCGGCCTGGCACGGCCCAGCGGGAGAGAAGGCGGCTGGGCAGGCGGCTGGGCCGAGTCGGCCCAAGAAGGAGAAAGAGCTGGGCCGGGGCGGCCCAGGGAAAAGAAGAGGGAAAGAGAGGGCGGCCGAGAGGGGCTGGGCCAGGGGCGGCCCAGGGAAGGAAAGGGGAAAAAGAAACAGGCCGGGAAGGGAAAACGGCCCGGGACAAGGGAGGTAAAATGGACTTTTTCTGAGGGTTTGGTTCTGGGAGGTTTAGGGCTCGGATTTGAAATCCGATTTCGCGGTTTTCTCCGGGATTGAACTGAGAGGGGAGACACGAGACCTTGGCACACGACAAGACTCAACCGAAGAGCAAATTTTCGCAATTAGGGTTTTTAGCAGATTAGTTTTCCCGCTAACGCCGCGACAAAACGGGCGTTACAACTTGGTCCTGACATCTTGGTTCAAATCGCGATGCATCTAATTAATTGTTCATCTAATTTTTGATCTCCAGACAAGTGTTAGATTAGATAATGTGTCGATAAAATTGCCTCTTCCACCATTGCTGTCAGAAGGTGATGGCCAAAGAGAAGACGATTCATCTGGAAGCTGCCGTTGGTGCGTGCGATGGCGTCGTGGTCGAAGAGGAGGAACGATCGGGGAGCAGGTGACGGCCAGGACGCGGCGGCGCTCCGGCGAGGCAAGCCATGACGCGGTGGCGGTGTTTTTTTTGCTACGAACGTGGGGGTCGGAGTTTAAAACCCCGAACCCCCTTGGACCTGTGACGACCGTTCGATTTGTCTTGCACGGTCCAGATTAGCCCGAAGTTATCTTGAGGCGAGATGGGGGCAATTGCTCCCCAGGAAGGCCGTGCAATTGGGCTCCGGCTCGGCGTGTCAAACAGAAACGGCTTGAGAAGGCCCAATTTGAGAATCTCTCCCATCGATCTGATCCGCCAAACTCCAATCAGACGGTTTATGGTCGACCTAAATCGGATCGCTACCATTTGGGGTACATTTGGACATAAGTCACAGTCTAAGCTCGGAATTTTTTATCTTTTGAAATTTTTAATTTTTAATTTTAGAAATAAACTCTTTTAAAACTTATTTTTAAGATCTAAAACGCTAGCCAGACTAGCATGACAATACAATACTGTCATGTCGGTTTGGCTGGCGTGAGCAACATTATTTGGTTACGCCGGTCTAGCTGACATGGCAACGTTATTTGTTCATGTCACCCTCGTTGGCGTGACAGGATAAAACTGTAACACTCGTGTGTAGCGTATCAGTATTGTTTTGCCACGTCAGGTGGGCTGGCGTGATCAAAAGATTCAAATTCTGAAATAAGTTTCGGAGGTCTGTTTTTAAAATTAAGAAATATAAAAGTTCAAAAAATAAAAAAATTCTCTAGGCTCTCTTTTGCAAAATTCTCGTGCCACTTCTTTTCCGGACCGATCTGATCCGTCTAACTGCGATCGTACGGTGCCCAAGCGGAGCCGGTCAGCTCTGAGCGTAGAACGCCGCCGCGGGAGGCGGCATGGCGGCCGCGCTCCTGCCGGAGACGGTGCCGCGTTCTGGCCACGCCGGCCACTCTATGCACGGCGGGGGAGCATCCGCGTCGTGCGTGCCGGTCTCCGTCCGCCACTCTGCCTTGCCAGTTGCCATTAAGTACGACCCCGACTGCCCGAGTCATCGGTCAGTCTCTCCTACCTCTCCCGCTCACCAGCTGCTCGACGAAATGCTCCCGTACAAACACTTGAGCCCCGAAGGTAGCACAGTACTCTGATCTCACTGCTTCCTCCCACCTAGAAGTACGCATGATGATATGGTCATCTCATCATCTGTGTGACAAGCCCTCAAAACAAAACCATCAATCTGACTATCTGAAATCAAAATGGTCCCTGTTCAAGTGTTCAGTTCTTCTTGGGCGGCACATGACTAGCTAAAAACTGTATTCGGTCGACAGATTTGCGAATTTGGTCTTAGCAGCCTACCACCTCTAGATAGCTAGGATTTCTAGCATTATATAGTGCCGTGTGCTAGGTGCCTAGGTCCAACACTGATCCTTAATTTAACCGATCAGTTACTGAGGCGCATGTGCAAGGCAGCGTTCTCTTGGTGACCAATCCGTTGTGTCTTGAAGCGTTTGTAGATTATATTGCTGGATTGGAAAACCCTTGTCATGATAATTGGATAACAAGAAGAACCCAATTAAGCTAAGACTGTAAGTAAAAAAGAAGAACTAGACAGCTGGGCTAGGCCAGGAAACGGAGCTATGATTCATCAAATAGATGCTAGTCAAGGCAGAAAGATACAAGTACATAGAGAATTAGATGTCAGTCACCCATGCTGATAAAGAATGTCTCCATGTCCCTATATATAGGTGGTGCAGGAGCACCAACCGACCGAGTGCTTATTGTGCATAGAAATCCCGATGCAGTCAGGCAAAAACATATCTTGCCTCGTAATGTGATTGGTGCAATTGGTTCAATCAAACAAATTTTGTGCCTTGTTTGATTCCCTAACTTGCTGGTCAATCTGGCGACACATATTATTGGATGCCATATTCAGGTCTCATGGCTTGATCGTAGTACAAGTAATCACATGCAAGGTGCACGCAGTTTCATGTAGCATATGGGCTTCAAACTTGTAGAATTACACAACATGGCACCGGGGTCCGGGAATGACTTGACCTAGCTATGTTAGGCTTGTGCATAGCACACTACTAGGCTCGTTTTCATGTCGTCGCTAGCTTGCTAGCTAGGCCGGCTCTCAGGCCGTGAATCAAGGTTTAATCTGATCCATTCATTATGAAAAAATGTTATTAGTCGTATCAAAGATTAATTTACACTCTTTTGACGAGCACAACTTCTATTTGATTAGAAGCTACATTTTTCTGAACTGTGTATTTTTCCCTCATATGCAAAAAGATTTTCAGACTTATGAAATTTAGGAACTAAGCATGCATCATGCATCAACGAGACAAACAGTATAGCTTAGCCACCCACCCAACAAAATCAGCATCTCCTGCCTTTTCACTGGACAAAATGGCAATCGGCCGTTACTTTTGAGGTCACATGGTCTCTGATTAATTAATGGAAAATTGTGCAGGGGCATTAAGTAATGCGTGTTAGTCACTTGTCGCATTCGAATATCGTTAACAGGTCGCATTACTGATAGCACCATTTTTATATGCAATATGCTTATCATCATCCCAAACTTGATCAGACAGGCAGGCCTCACGATTAACTAAGCAAACTAACTGTTAAACTTCCTGTATAAATATGCATGGAGAGTTGGAGACCACCACACTTCACACTCCACTCCACACTGCCCATCCATCTCTTCTGAACAGAGCCTCTGCATTGAGTTAAGAACTAATCCGTTTGACTAATTCTGTTTGTGCATACAAGTCGTCATAATCACCATGACAATGGCCATGGCGTCAGTGAAGGGAGAGAACGTCGTTGTATCTGCAGCATCAGCAGCTCCTCGGACGAAGAAGCTGGCGAGCATGCTTTGCATGAAGGGAGGGAACGGCGATGGCAGCTATCTCAACAACTCCCAAGCTCAGGTATGACGTTTCCAAACACGAGCTTTACAGAAAGCAGGGGCAAATCCTGTGAAATGAATCACTGGGATCTGAACTATTCATTTAACAAAGAAAAAGTTAGTATCTGAACTGAACCCTTGAGCTTTACATTCAAATGATCATGTTGATGTTTCAATCGACTAACACTTGTAGTTAATATATTGAATATGGCTTTCAGTTTCCTCCAAAAAGAGTATGGCTTTCAGCTACTACTATATTTTTTTACAAATAAAAGAACTCAAAAATTTTCTGAAGATGTGTGCAAAACGACGAGTGCTTTTGTCCTGCTCAAGATATCAGATGCACCCATCCAATATTAGTCCTACTTTACTGTACAAGTAATGCATGATAGTTATAGTACAGGTTAAGAATTGGTACCGTCAGTTTTTAACCTGTAAACCGGCTATAAATAGGCTCTGCACGCCCGGCGCATGCTTCACTTTCTGGAGGAGACACTGGACGCGATGATGGAACGTTCATCGAGCGACAAGCTCTTCACGGCGGCCGACCTGGGTTGCTCCTGCGGCAGCAACAGCCTCTTCATCGTCGACGTCATCGTCCGCCACGTCGCCGAGGCGTACGAGTCCCGCGGCCGCGATGCCCCCGAGTTCCAGGTCTTCTTCTCAGACCTCCCCAGCAACGACTTCAACACATTGTTCCAGCTGCTCCCGCCGCTCCTGGCGCCGGCGGTCGGCAGCCTCGAGGAGTGCCTCGCCGCGGGGGAAGGCGCGACGGCGACACGGCCGTACCACGCGGCCGGCGTCCCGGGGACGTTCTACGGGCGCCTCTTCCCCGGCGAGTCCATCGACGTGTTCACCTCCACCTTCTCCCTGCACTGGCTCTCGCAGGTGCCGGAGGAGGTCAGTGACAGTACGTCGGCGGCGTACAACGGCGGGCGGGTGTTCGTCCACCGCGCCACGGAGGCCGTCGCCGCCGCGTACAAGCGCCAGTTCCAGGCCGACCTCGCCCGCTTCCTGCGATCGCGGGCGCGCGAGATGAAGCGCGGGGGCGCCATGTTCTTGGCCTGCCTCGGCCGGAGCTCCGCCGATCCGGGCGACCAAGGTGGCGCCGGCCTCCTCTTCGGCACGCACTTCCAGGACGCGTGGAACGACCTTGTCCAGGAGGGTGTGGTCGAGAGGGAGAAGAGGGACAGCTTCAACATCCCTGTGTACGCGCCGAGCCTGCAGGAGTTCCGCGACGTCGTGCGCGCGGACGGCGCGTTCGTGATCGACAGGCTCGAGCTGGTGAGGGGAGGGAGCCCGCTGGTGGTGGACCGGCCGGACGACGCGGCGGAGGTCGGCCGCGCGATGGCGAACAGCTGCAAAGCCGTGGCCGGGGTGCTCGTGGACGCGCACATCGGCGAGCGCCGCGGTGCGGAGCTGTTCGAGCGGCTGGAGCGGCGCGCGGCGAGGCACGCGAGGGAGCTCGTGGAGAAGATGCACTTCTTCCACGTGGTTTGCTCGCTCTCTCTGGCGCCATAACAGCATCGGAACGGATGCGTATAGCAGCATCCGTATAGTAGTAAGTTCGGTGAGCCCGTTTTGAGTGGCTGCACACGAATTTGCTGCAGCTTTCTTTCATTTCCTTGGCTTCCAATGAAACGAGTTCTACGTTTGTAGTGCCCTGCACGTCCCCGTGCTCAGTGATTTGTACTAAGTGAGCATGCGTGTTTGAAACAGATCGCTTGATTCCATGGCTAAACGCAACCACGCAAACCTGATTCTCATAGGAAATTTCTGCAACTGAAAAAAAAAAAGAATTCTGCAAAAAAATTCTACGGAAGAAGCAATTGCTGTACCCTCCCGCAGTTTCGCTTGGCACTGTACATGTATTTGTATGGTGTGTTGGGGACTTTTCTGACTATACAGCAAATGCGTCGTTCAAGATACAAGATTATGCAATAGTTCTGGAAATACCATTTTATTTGGGAAATTTGGTCGCGAACAAACAGTAAATTATCGTCTGAAACCTTACATTTCACACTGAACCCGGAGAGGCAGAGAATTCTCTACTGTTTCTAACTTCACAAGCTAAAGGAACATCAGGAAATAAAAGTCATCAGTTCACGTGCTTCAGACTAACATCTTATCGCACATCGATCCTCTGTACTGCTCAGCCGAATAATGATCGTCCCTTGTTTCGTTCAAGCCGAGCCTCCCTCTGTGAACAATAAAATACAAAGGAAATGAAGCATACTCAACTGAAGGAAATAATATGAGAAGTAAAATGTTGTGATCATTGATCAAGCATATATAGAACTCCTTGGTATTTACATATAAAGAAAACATTCTTGCAAGTAAAGCTCATCACAGCATCTGAATATATGATATATATACAAGTTAACTTTGCTCGCAACTTGCACGTAAAGATCATATACCAGTTTTACTTGAATAGATTTGTCATGGGCACTGGGACCAGAGGCCAAGGCCCAATATTATGTAACAAAAATTTAAATCTGTATCACATTATCGCTCCTCTGCATGGGTGCTTTTCAGACTCAAATATTACTAATGAATCAGCTAATGTGTTTGAGAGAGATGTAACAGGAGTTCAATTATCAACTCAAACAATTCTGATGTAGCAGATTGTTGTTCATGTGTTCCGGCAAGTGTTTCATCACAAATAAGAACACATCACAGAGAAATTCTAGGTGAGAGTGATGTTTTTTATACAAGCACTAAAACTGCACATTTGAGGGTGCTTTGAAATCAGAAAAAAGGGTTAACTCAGGAAGATAGGGAAGATGGAGAGACTGAAGGTTCAGATAGACGGGCATAAGATGACAAAATATTCAGGCCACCAAAGTCAACAATTGGGACAGTAATCTTATGGTGAGTTCGTAATGGGTTCACTAACTGATTAGTATAAATATCTACTTTTATGGTGCAAACAATAGGTTATATCTGAGGAGAAAGCAAGTGTCGATCAAGTCAATAGCGACGTGCACAATCTATTTCTTACTAGTCTATGGACATCTTATATAATGGCCTCGGATTTTTATCAGCACATGGAAGGAGGAAAATTAACAGACAAGAGCAGTGGTAAGATAGGATAAGAACAAAAGCGATCACAGTGGTAAAGGAGGGGCCGTAGAATTAAACTCTAAACAGCATCAATTTCCTAGCGTTTTGCTGGTGAAACAATAGCTACTGATGTTATTTTGAAGTGGTCCGCTCATGGAGTCAGGGACACTCAACAACGTACTTCTATAGTGAACTGAATGAAGGTGTTGCATAACATGCCACAGTGCCCTTTTGGTAAGTACATGCTATATACTTACTGTATCACTGAACCATCCTACAGCTACATAATTTCCTGAGTAGTTCTATATTCCAATATAATGTAGGAACACGAAGGACACAGTCAGTCAGTGAAATTAGCACCACATGATGACAGTACAATTCGAGGGGAATTAGCATATAATAACAGGATAGCATGGTGAATATGCCACTGATGTGTAACCAGGGTCATCTTTGGCCAAACTGTGCCAAAAGTTCTAAATTAGGATGCACCAAAAGTGCTCAAGGCATGTGGCCAGACAGAAAACAAAAACATATTGTCTTGCACGATCGATTGGGGTCGTAAATCATACAGTACCATCACTACATACTTTAGACAGATTAGGGGAAAATAGGATAATAGCATACCTCTCTCTTTTTGCACTCCTTGTAGTCGTCGAACTGCTGCTGGCACTTGCTCTTGTCTTGGTTGGCCTCCAAACCTGCAGAACCAACATGAACAGAACCAGAGATCAACCACACACGCTTGAAAATCCGAGCTCTCCACATAGTATGACAACTGCGAAGGGAGCAAGGACGCGGCGAGGAGATGGGGGTAGTTAGATCAGGATTAGGACGGATGCAATCATACACTTGAGGGAGGCGGTGTACTGGGGGAAGCAGTCGGAGTCGGCGATCCTGGCGGCGCTGGGGTACGGCGGGGTCGACGCCGCCGGCGAGGACGCGCGGTGAGTGGGGGGCGCCGTGGCCGCCTTCGCCGTCGCCATTGATGCCGTCTTCCTCTTCCTCTCGCCTCTCTCTGCTCAGCGTTGCGGGGCTTTGGATTTTTTTTTTCCTTTCTATTGCCTGAATAGAGTCCACATCGGCAGTAATGGGCAGAAATATCTATAGACGTTGGGCCGTGCAGCAACTAGTTTGGGGCCAGAATCCGGCCCAACACTTGCAAGACGATAGCATATGCTGCATGCATGCTGATTTTTATTCGAGAACATATCCGATGAAAACGAGTTAAACATTGAAAGCTCGTGAAAATTATATCTAAAAGTTTTGTAAATTTATTAAAAAATTACTAAATATAAGTGTAGATATGAAATACACTCTCACCAAATTTCAAATTCAAACTTAACTTTATATGGGAGTAACAAAAAAGACAAATTTTGGGTGAATAGTAACAGGACACTATTCACCTAAAATTTATCATTTTTTTCTCTCAAATAAAGTTGAGTTTGGACTTAAGATTTGGTGAGAATGTATTTCATATCTATACCTATCTCTAGTAATTTTTTTATGAATTTACAAAACTTTTAGATATGATTTTCACAAGTTTCCAATGCTTACCTTATTTTCACCCCTCTTTTTATTTCAGGGATTTGCTAACCATATATGGGGATAACTTGGGTTCTTTTGTACTAAAGAAGTCATTCGGAAGAGTGGATTCGGCCAAAGTTAACAATTCTTGAAAGTATTTTTTAGCAACTGATAACATCCATCCTGGTTGGTTGGCCAGCTTCAGAAGCAGCCTTGTACAATGTACAATGAGCTAAATATCATGCAAAAATGTACATGATTAAATTTAGTCATACTCAGTGTTCAGAACATAAGAAAAAAAATCAATTACTGTATACACTTCCAATAGACATCTTGTGACTACAGATAGAGGTCAGTAGACCGTGTGCAAGTGCTGAGTCACTGCGTCATAGATAACTTATTTTTTTGTTGATTACTGCAATTGAAATTTCGTCGAAGTATAGGAGATGTTGAGTTCCACCGAAGCAAACTACCCCCGAGTTGCTCATGATCTCACCTGAATAGTAACCGTTTAATCGATAAGATGTATTTTCTTCATTTCATAAAAAACTATCTTCTGACTGCAAACGACATAATTTTTTTTTATTAGACCGAGCGAGTAAGCACGAAATAGAAAAGATGAAGTGCTATCATAATGACAAGACAAAGTCTTCTGCAAAAGTATTAAACTTTGGAGACCTGGACGACAATAATTTTGCAGTCTTGTGCAACGTGGTCAATAAAAAAAAAAGCTTTATGCAACTTTCTGCTCTTATATAAACCTCATTCGCGGCCATAGCAATGCAAAGTCTCGTCCTGTTCATCTTCTCCAATGTGCCCTGTGAACGGAAAGCTGCACCTGCTTAATGGCAGAACTGCCTACCACTTCCAGCCTGCCAAGTTCTGGCAGAATGGTAATGTACACCTTACGTTTATTGTTCTATTATTGTCTGCTTGAATCATAGCAAAGTTTATAACTTCTTTGTCACATCGTGTTTGGATCTTTGAATTTGGCTGGACACTGCCGCTGGCGAAACTGAACAGATCCGAATGGTACGATGTCCCTTCTTCTTCCTCCATCATTTTCTTTTCTTTCCATTATTCAGTCATTCAGAATGAATCAATGCATCTCGGTTCTTAATTTGGAGCTTAATTTACCTGTAATCGAAAGGTATTAGTCCATATATTTAAGCACATTTCACCATACACAATAAAGTTTGGATGAAGCCATAGAAGGAGTAGTGCCAATCATCAGGTTGTCTTGATCATGATCAGCATACTTGCCCAGTAATGGCAGTGATTTTCCGTTGAAATGGCAGGGCCTCTGTACCACAACGGTTTGTACCATTTCTTCTACCAGTACAACCCGCACGGCCCGCTCTGGGACACCGGCAAACTCTCCTGGGGCCACTCCGTCTCCGGTGACCTCGTGAACTGGGCCTTCCTCGGCACGGCGATCGACCCCACCGACCCGTTTGACGTCAACGGGTGCTGGTCGGGCTCAGCCACCGTCCTCCCCGGCGGCCGCCCCGCCTTCCTCTACACCGGCAGGGACGCCGACGGGGCGCAGGTGCAGAACGTGGCCTTCGCCAAGAACCCGCTCGACCCGCTCCTCCTCGAGTGGGAGAAGCCCAGCTGCAACCCGATCATCCCTTTCCCCGCCGACGTCACACGCAACAACTTCCGCGACCCCTCGACGGCGTGGCTTGGCCGGGACGGCCTGTGGAGGATGGTCGTCGCTGCCGAGGTCGCCGGCGCCGGCTCCGCTCTGGTGTACAGGAGCGCCGACTTCCTCCGTTGGGAGCGGAACGCCTCGCCGATGCACTCGTCGGCGGTCGTCCCCGTCCTGGAGTGCCCGGACTTCTTCCCGGTGGCGGAGCACGGCTCCGAGGGGCTCGACACGTCGGCGAACGGCGGCACCGGCGTGAAGCACGTGCTCAAGCTCAGCGAGTTCGACACGCACCAGGACTTCTACATGGTGGTGCGGTACGACGAGGAGGAGGACACCTTCTCGCCGGAGGAGCCTGACCGCGGGGACAACTGCCGGAGATGGCGCTGCCTCGACTACGGCCAGGCGTACGCCGCCAAGTCGTTCTTCGATGCGCGCCGGAATCGGCGGGTGCAGTGGCTGTGGGTCAACGAGTACGACAGCAGGGCCGACGACATCGCCAAGGGCTGGGCCGGTGTCCAGGTCACCTCCCGCTAGCCACCATGCACGCCGGCGATGTCGCCATCAATCTGATTCGACGACGAACTGAATATCTTGAGCTGCCGTGCAGGCGTTCCCGAGGAAGGTGTGGCTTGACGGCGACGGGAAGCAGCTGCTGCAGTGGCCCGTCGACGAGATCGAGACGCTGAGGACGAAGCGTGTCGGACTGCAGGGCACGGAGGTGAAGGCCGGCGGCCTGCACGAGATCGTCGGCATCGCGAGCTCCCAGGCCGACGTCGAAGTGGTGTTCGAGATCCCGAACCTGGACGACAAGGCCGACAGCTTCGACCCCGACTGGCTGGATCCCCACAAGCTGTGCAAGGAGAAGGGCGCCGCCTTCACGCACGGCGGCGTCGGCCCGTTCGGGCTCATCGTCATGGCCTCCGGCGACCTGCAGGAGCAAACCGCCGTCTTCTTCAGAGTGTTCAAACACCATGGAAAATACAAGGTCTTCATGTGCACTGACCTCACAAGGTACTTGAAACTCCTCCAAGCCAATTAAAACTTAAAATTTGTGATCCAAACGATTACCAATTTCTGTACAATTTTCGCTGAAATTGCATACTTGTAGGTCATCGACAAAAGCAGATGTTTACAAGGACGCTTACGGAGGATTCGTTGATGTGGACATAGAGAAGGACAAGAGCATATCACTCAGAACACTGGTAAATTCTGTCACTAAAATCTTAGTTCTTCAGTACGTAACCATGTGCGTGGACTGAAATCGAACGAAATTCAGATTGACCACTCGATGATTGAGAGCTTCGGAGGCGGTGGCCGAGCGTGCATCACGACCCGGGTGTACCCTGAGCACGCAGCAGCAAGCAGCAGTCACATGTACGTGTTCAACAATGGATCAGGCACGGTGAATGTGTCCAAGCTCGAGGCGTGGGAGATGGCCACGGCGACCGTGAACTCTGCAGATGCATTGAACGCAATACGCGTAGCTCAAACCTCTTTGTATGCATGACTTGGCTAGTTCGATCAATGGTTACTGTGGTGTGGCCGATCGATTTTATCATTTATCCTTCATCAGTCACGACCTTAAAGGCCATAGCCTGCCTGTTTGGAGGCTTATTCCCACGAGAAAATAAAGGTTGTATGTGAGTTGTGACAAATGTTTGACAATAGAACATTTGTCTCGGACTTATTCCCAGAAGAAAATAAAGGTTGTATGTGACAAATGTTTGACAATTAAACATTGATCGGTTCTCAAGTCCACACAGTGATGGATGTTGCTCTTGCAGATTATAGTACTCCATTTTTTTTAAAAGAACCAGCACTAGCGTTAATTTTATTGAATATAGTGAGAAAAAAAATACTTATACATAAAAACAGGAAAAATGTGATATATACAGAGTTTTTTCCGTAGGCCTAAGGCAAGAACTCCACTAAGCGCTTAGCTCCCGCCATTGTCCATGTTCACCCCTTCTCCTTGATTTTTGATAGGAGTGTCGCCATCGACAACCCCGTTTGTCGGAAAACACTCTAATTCCTTTCTTTTCAAATTTTCCAGTTCATTAGGAGTAGTAGGGATTGTGTTGCTTGCTCCTTAGCAAGTTGTCATCGTCTCTCACTACTTATGGACTGTGGTCGTATCTTTCAATAGGCCGGCTTTAGATGCTTGCACGCTACCCAGGTCGCTATCCTGTTCCTCATTCTTTGGGTGTATTGGCATTCCGTTAGGAGGCAAAAGGAAGTTTTGATGGCACGTCGGCATAGCGGGCAACACCCGCTGTTTGGATCATCCGCGGACCACAAATTTATCGAAAGTCCAGACTCTATTTTACAGGATAAGCCAAACGAAGAATTGTTACTCTTTCATTTGGCTCTGAAAATTCTAATCACCTGGAAAAGAAGCCGCTTGCTCGATCGAGTGCAGCAGGCAAACGGATCTCTTGTGAATTGTGACAGCCAAGGTTAGTCAAAAGAAAATGGTGGTGGGTTGATGCACCGAATTGAACAAATAAGCAGATCTGATCTGATTAGCACCGATCACAGGTTGGTCAGCATGCTTACGTACAAATATCATCGCATTTTATATGACCTAATGGTCATCAGTGTTTAAGAAAACATTAGTGCGCACATGGTGGCAGGTGCTAATTAATCTGTACTAAACTCGAAGACTTGGGAGTAATCCCTTCGTTTCAAATTATGAAGCCTGTATTTTTTACATGATTTTTAAATACATATTTTGGTCGTTAATTTATTCAATGTTATGGTTTCAACGAATATGAAATTAGCGTCATATAAAGCTACTTTAAAATATAAATCTAATAATATGTTATATATAATACACAAGATATGATTAGTATGATTATTAGTCAAAAAAAATTACCGAGTTTGATTTTTTTAAATAAAATACGTCTTATAGTTTAGTACTGAGAGAGTGCCTTCTAAGGCTTTGTTCTTCACCTCATCTTCTCAACTCATCGCTCTTTTTTTTCACGCGCACGCTTTTCAAACTACTAAACGGTTACTTTTTTGCAAAAAGTTTTTATACAAAAATTGCTTAAAAAATCAAATTAATCAATTTTTCAAAAAAAAATAGCTAATACTTAATTAATCACGCGCTAATGAACCGTTCCTTTTTTCATGCGTACGGTGTGTCTTCTCAACCCAGGAAACGAACACACCCTATAAGTCTTCTCAAAATCGCTAACTCTACTGTTTGATAGTTTTGCTAGCTGCTGCTTCACTCTACTGTTCAGCCATGGCGTTGGCCAGATTGCCCCTCGCCGTCTTTGCCATCGCCATCCATTTTTGCCTTGTTTTCTCCTCCTGTTCTTCTCCTCCGGTTTGCCCTGCAAACGCACGCCACCGTGACCGAACGGCGTACCACTTCCAGCCCGCCAAGAACTGGCAGAATGGTGCGTATGAATTTACCTTGCTCAGAATTTGTACTGGAAATACTATCATTTCCCGTTCTCTGATAGTGTCTTGGACTTTCATTTGTATATCTGGATGAATTGAACCCTGTGGAAACGGATGAAACCGACTACTAGATCCGAATGGTGTGTGTGTGTTTTTTTTACTTATACTCTGCTCATATTTCTGTCTTCTTCAATCCATGGTGATTTGCACTTTAATTAGGGCGTAGTGATCATTAGGTTGTTCTCAATATGATCAGGGCCTGTGCACTACAATGGCATGTATCACCTCTTCTACCAGTACAACCCGCACGGCGCGCTCTGGGACGTCGGCAACCTCTCCTGGGGGCACTCCGTCTCCGGCGACCTCGTGAACTGGGCCGCCCTCGACAACGCGCTCGACCCCACCGCGCCATTCGACGCCAATGGCTGCGCGTCGGGGTCAGTCACCATCCTCCCCGACGGCGTGCCCGTCATCATGTACTCCGGCATCGACGCCCGCCGCCGTCAGGTCCAGAACGTCGCGTTCCCCAAGAACCCTCACGACCCGCTCCTCCGCGAGTGGACCAAGCCCGGGTACAACCCGGTCATCCCGGTCCCCGCCGACGTCTCGCCGGACAATTTCCGGGACCCCACCACCGCGTGGCTCGGGCGCGACGGCCTGTGGCGGTTCGCCATCTCCGCCGTGGCGGACGGCGTGGGCACGACGCTCGTGTACCGGAGCGCCGACTTCCTGCGGTGGGAGCGCAACGCGGCGCCGCTGCACGCCTCGCGGGACGCGGTCATGGCCGAGTGCCCCGACCTGTTCCCCGTCGCGGAGCACGGCGAAGACGGGCTCGACCTCGGCACGTCGGCGAGCGGCGGCGCCGGCGTGAGGCACGTCCTCAAGGTCAGCATGCCGGACACGCTCGAGGACTACTACATGGTCGGCCGGTACGACGACGCGGATGACACCTTCACCGTGCCGCCGGATGACCAGCACGCGCGTGGCGACGATCACCGGCGGTGGCGGCGGATCGACCACGGCCACCTGTACGCGTCCAAGACGTTCTTCGACGCGGGCAAGAGGCGGCGCGTGCTGTGGGCGTGGGTGAACGAGTCCGACAGCGAGGCCGACGACGTCGCCAAGGGCTGGTCCGGCCTCCAGGTCAGCGCGCCTGTCGCGATCAACATGACAATGCAAGTATGCAACCAACCTGTGTGCTACTGCTCACTGGCTCGTGCGATCTGTGTTACTGTGTACGTGCAGTCGTTCCCGCGGGCGGTGTGGCTGGACGAGGGCGGGAGGCAGCTGGTGCAGTGGCCGGTGGAGGAGATCGAGACGCTGAGGCGGAAACGCGGCGTTCTGCTCGGCGGAAACGAGGTGGAGGCGGGCGGGCTGCGCGAGATCGGCGGCATCGCGGGCTCGCAGGCGGATGTCGGGGTCGTGTTCGAGATTGCGAGCCTCGCGGGCGCCGAGCGCCTCGAACCCGACCGGCTGCGTGACCCCGACGCGTTGTGCGGGGAGAAGGGCGCGGCGGTGCACGGCGGAATCGGCCCGTTCGGGCTGCTCGTCATGGCATCCGGCGACCTGCGCGAGCGCACCGCCGTTTTCTTCAGGGTGTTCAGGCTCCCACGCGGGTACACGGTCCTCATGTGCATGGACCTGACACGGTACGCATATAGAACTGACATTTTAAGTGGACATTTTTTTAGCGATGATTTTATATGGGCCAGTCTGGGATATTCCCAAGTTTTGGGCCAGGTCTAAAACGTTTATTCTTCGTGGCCCATAGAGTAAACGATAGGTCATATGTCTTCTTGGGCCAATTTTTCTACCTTTGCTGCAAACATTTGTACAGGTCCTCTACAAGAGCACGGGTGTACAAGCCATCCCACGGAGGATTCGTAGACATCGACATAGAGAAGGACAATACTATATCGCTTCGAACCTTGGTGAGTTCATTTCATATGTTGAACAGTTACCAGACTTTGATACTCCACTGAATAGCCGATAACATGTTAGACCTGACCAACATTTGGTACTGATAACATGCTCGACCTGACAAATTGAGCAGATCGATCATTCGATCGTGGAGAGCTTTGCTGGCGGTGGGCGGACGTGTATGACGGCTCGAGTGTACCCTGAACACGTAGCAACAAGCGGCAGCCACATATACGTGTTCAACAATGCGTCGGGTGCGGTCAAAGTGTCCAAGCTGGAAGCATGGGAGCTCGCGACGGCGAGTGTTAATGCTGGAGACGACGGGTTGATTTCATCGAGTGGTTCTGTATGTAGTGCTCAAGTGCAGTAATAGCCGCTAGCATATGCTCTACAGTACTCTCTTCCTTCTAAAATATAATAATCCAAGTGTTTAAAATATAAAATAATGTCTAAAATCTCTCTATTTAAAGAGATATGTGTATGTGCGGACCTACCAGTATACCTGATAAATACACAATAAATAACAACCCAAAAGACAAAAAACACGTGATCTTTATTAATTAAATTAACAAGATACAATTTTTATGTATAATATAAAAATGTGCGCGCTCCAGATATCAGCGATGTGGTCTTTTGGTCCCAGGTCCTCGAGAGGCTCCTGGTTAATTACCTCCGCAGGGCCTGAACCTATAAGGGAACCTTCAATTAAGCTGTTTGTGGTTGTCTCGTCGTTTTCGCTTTGCATTCTCCATGCACAATGATGAGATGGTGTTGATGTAGGTGTGGGCGTTGGCAATGATACATGGCCTTGTCGGTCCGTGCGCTAGCGTTGGTGACGTAGCCTTCATATAGGCTTCGCCCACTCTTGTCGTCCAGCCTCATCAGTCTTGAACAACGTGTTGATGTAAATTATTGTTGAAGGCTGTTGACGAAAGATTTGTGCCTGATCGATAGTGTCAAATCTGTGTTGACGCAAACTATGTCGACAAAAAAAATGGTCTGGGAGATCTACTTAGCTCCAATGCAGATCCTAAATTTTGATGAGATGCGAGCGTGTTAATCAGTTTGATCCTGCAACTGACAAGATGAATAAATATATTGATGATCAAAAAGCCAATCGGTCAATAAGCCGAAATAAAGATATTAGCCGATGTCAATAGGGTTTGGACCAATCGGTTATATGTCCGATGTAGATTCCGACACTTGGATAAATAATAATATAAAGGCAACCGGGTGATGATAATATAATAAGATAATGAACCAATCGATCGAGATAAATATGACAAAGTAGATACCAATGAACCAGTCAGCTGATATAGATATACTAAAGCAAATATCCAACAAGTCTATCGGCCGATATTGATATAGAATATTAGACGTAGGCTCGATGGTTAAAACCTATATCAGCTAGAAGTCCGATGTTATTAAATTCAAATGATTAATTAATCAATAAAACCTTTGCTTCAATCGGTTAAAATCAACTTGTATGTAATCCTTATAAGCCGATGCAATATTTAGATAACTCATCGGCTAAAATCCCGATAAAACAATGATTAATGCCTACTGTAAATCTAATTTACAATCATAACCCCATAGGTCGAACCCAATTGATGCAGCATAAGGTTGATAATTGCCTGATAGATTTAAGCAAGCTGATATGACTCCGATCAAAATGATCATGCATTAAATTTAACTAAAATAGTAAAATCATCAAAGAAAAATTTAACACAAATAAGATCGGCTAACACTCCAATGAAACATTAGCATGAACCTATCGGCTTAACAGGATTTAAATTTTTAACAACAATCTAGTAGGTCGAATCTAACTGATGCAACACGAGATTGTATATAATAATCTAATATTCAATGAGTCGATAAATCTGTCTAATGTGATGAAAATAACGAATCTATCTAAAAACAACATTGTGATTGTAGAGATATATTGACTAAGCCAGAGATCAGACCTAACCGAGACAGTCCCAACTAAACCGATGTGTCTTTAAACACAATGCAATTAAAGATAGAATCGAGATATCAAGTAGACAAAGATATCGACTAAACCAGAGCAATACAAGAAAGATGCAGCCTTGAACAACACCAATATAGTCGATACAATTGCTAGGGTCGGTGGAACTTAGGGCTTGCCACTTCGCTGGAGATCGAAGTCGATGTATCCCGTATTAGATGCCAAGTTTCACCGGTAATAAAAACCAAAGAGGGTGACGATGCGCCGAGAGTAGTTGTATTGATCTGTGGAGATAAATTACAATGACCACAAGTGTATATATTTATATACCCATGAGTAGATACTAGTCCTTATTGGACACGATACAGACTTTTTCAAAGATAAAGTGAAAGATACAAGTCCAGATCGGACTCTAAACAATCCTTCCTAAAAATAAAGGAAACTAATCGACTCTGCCTAATTAATAGATAAATTGTCATGCCACGTCCTATTTGAACTCGATCTCTTCTGGATAAACTTTTTTTATTTATTAATTTTCTTAATTGAATCCATTAAACATTCGACTGCTGATCCAGGACTCTGAAGCCGATACTTGACTATAGACCGATGAGTTCATTGGATTTTATCAAATTTTGATGTTAACAAAAACATGCATAAAATTGCGTAGCTCGAACGACTTGACATGATAGCAATTGCATCAGGATTATATTAGAAAAGAGAGAGGTGGTTGCAGACCGTAGATGCAGACGATAGCAGGATTTAGTCATGGCTTGGCACCTCCCATAACTTGATTGCGTCTCTAAGAGAGAAGAAGATCGAAATAGATAGAAGTAGGAGCGACTTGTTTGGCCAGCACATTGGCACAAGTGCTTGCATGCATGGCACTGTAGCTTGCAGGAGCATCATACATGGACATATGCATGCCAAGCCCATGTACGGTCATGCCACTGCTTGATCCATAACTCGATGGTGCAGTGACGGTTTCGCCATCTCGGATGAGTTCTACCGACATCGGTGAGGCACCAGTGGTGGTAATGGTTTGGACGGATGCCATCTCGATCGAACGGGTGATGTGACGTCATGGTAACTCATCGGGCGACTCAACAACACGCTTAATTATTATGGACGCGGGCAGCTCGGCGGTGTCCTTGGCGGCTCCGACAATCTTCTTCTGGATCAGGGCGGCTCGGCGACGACCGTGACTTGCTCCGACGATCCCTGGCGCTTTCCGGCATGCGACGACATCCATCTCCAGTGGTGATCGATTGGTGTGGACGAGGACTGCTTGGCAACGCCTCGGTGACTCAACGACATTCATCGATACGGGCAGCTCGACGACATCCGCGTCGTTCTCCGACGCGCTCTGGTAAGGTAGCGCGATGACAGACTTCTCCGGTAGACGATCGGTTGGCACGGACGAGCACTGTTTGGCAGTGCTTCGGTGACTATGATGTTCATGGATGAGAACAGCTCGGCGACGTTATCGGAGTCCAGCGTCGGTGCGACGATGACGGTTCGACAGCAGCCTCCAACGGGATGGCGTGGACGGCGACCGGCGTGATAACGATGGCATGAATGGACAGCAATCTCCGACGTATACGACCGCCAGCATCTTGGCAACACGAGACGGCTCCTCGACGCGGCACCCCCAGCGGCTCCAACAACCGCCGGGATCAGGGACGGCTTGACGACACCCGTGGCCGCTCTGACGATCGCCGGTGAGGGTGCAGCATCACAAAGAAGAAACCGCAGTTGGCAAGATGAGGACACCCGGGAATTTCGGCGACGTAGCGGCCCCCGGTGGATGGCGTCATCGGCGGCTCGAACTGGGACGGCGAACGCTAGCTAGAGCGTCGCCGACGAGGTGTACGAGATGGCCTCCCGGTTGACAGCAACTTCGCTCCATCGGAACGGCGCCATCTTGCTTCGTGTGCGGGCGCCGGCGCTCCAGTAGTAGCGACGCCAGAGAGAACGCAAAGACAAAGAAGAGAATAACGTCATCTCCGATGGGGACGACGTCATGGCTCCGTGGGCGGCGTGATGACCTCCATCGCCCGGTGATGTGCTCCGTTGATATGGACGCGGATGGCTCGGTGGCGTTCCCGGCAGCTCCGACGAGATCTCTGTCGGGCACGGCTTGACGGCATCCACAATGTCGTGATGACGTGCTCCGACGAGATAACGTGACGAGAACCTTAGGCCGGACATGACGTATCGTAGGCGAACGGCGTCTCGCTCCACGGGTCCACGAACGGCATCTCCACGACTTGGCGGACTCGACGACGGCGTTCGGGCGCAGACCAGCGGTGCTCCGGCATTCTCATCTCGTCGCCATCTCATGCATGCGTGAACTGAAAAAGAAGAAACAATGAGGCCACAGGATCCTCACCCATGATACGGGAACTTTTCTAAACTCTTGAGAAAATTTTAAGATGATGTATTAATATGTGATTCACAAACATGCAACTTAATTAAAATTCAACTTCTACATGTCGCAATTAACAAAACTTTCTTAACTCTCGAGGAAATTTTAAGAAGATGTATTAATACGTGATATATCACTTCACAAACATGCAACTTAATTAAAATTCAACTTCTACATGTCACAACTAACAAAACTTTCTTTAACTCTCGAGGAAATTTTAAGAAGATGTATTAATATGTGATATATCACTTCACAAACATGCAACTTAATTAAAATTCAACTTCTACATGTCGCAACTAACAAAACAAATTAAACAGCTAGTTAACATATATTTGTAGTCAAATTTATTTTTTCGTTGTGACATATAGAATTGAATTTTAAGTTGTATGTTTTTGAAGTAATATCACATGTTAATACATCTTCTTAATTTTTTAAAAAATATTTTCAACTATTTAAGTGACATGCAAATAACGAGGAGTTGTGATCTCGCGCCGGCTTCTTGAACACGTGCGTGCTCTGTTCCTCGCTCTAGCCCGCCGGCGTGCCGCGTGCACGACTCCTGTGGCGGCGAGATCTCCTCCCGGCCGCTCCGGTGAGATTGTGTCGGCTGGATGGATGTCGCGATGTCTGCCTGGCGCCATCTCTTGGATGGCTGCCTCCATCGTGCTCCATGGCGCGTCCGCCTCGCTTGAGTGCGCGCCCGCCGCCAATGGTTTTCTCCGTGCGTGTCTTCATGTGTAGACGAGGACAGTCTCTTGCCTTCTTGTTGTGCTGCCTTCATTGTTCGGTTGGCTAGCTTGGCCCGCGCCATGACTCCGGCATCTTCTCCACGGTTACATGGGCTGAAAAAGAGAGAAAGGGAGAACTAGACAGTGTTAATTAATGGTAGATGAGATCGTCATGCACGGCGCGGCGTCGATCTTGCCGCAGCCTTCATCTCCAGGTAGATTGATCTTCCAGCCTCGGCCGCCTCGTGGGGTTTAGCTTTGGCATCTTGACGGCGCGGAATTGTCGTGTATGTGGTCGACGGCTTCCTCCGATCGCCGGCGCGTGCGCGCACGCCGCCGATGGTTTTCTCCTCCGAGCGCCGACGGCCGGCGCGTCCTCCGGACAGCCGCGCGGTAGTGGTGCAAGTGCACCGGCCGGCGAGGCCGCGTCCCCGTCATGTGTGGCTTTTCTCCATATGTGTATATGTTCTCGCGGCTTTGATGCCCCCTTTGATGAATGACTGGCTGTGCCTTTTATAAGCAATAAGGCAGGGAGGTCGGTGGAAGGCAGGGGCGCGCGCATTGTCCGGCGCCGCACGCTTATCCGCAGGAACGCCCGTTATCCATGCAGATTGAGTTCCAATATTCCTGGAGATAGAATTGCAGTCGTTTGAATGGATAAAACTGAGATGGAGTCGATTAGAAGCCGCTATCTTCCCATTTTCTGTTGGTTTGCTTCAGCAGATTACAGAAGGCCCGGCGGCCACCAGTCGTTATACATAATGCGTAATCATGTTGATTAGTGGCTAAGCAAGGTTCCACGTGCATGCATGCAGTACGTAGAGCCTCCCAATTCCTTGTTGGTTTGCCCCTCATCGGCTAAAAATGCATGCAAGTCCGAAAAATGCATGCTGCATGCATGGGTTAACATTTAATTAATTAGCTTAGCACATTGGCATCGCTAGCTAACCCGGTCCCTGAAAAATGGCAATTGATATGCAATATATATACGGTTATAGTTTATAAATCTGTATAAAATATAGTCAAACATTAAAAGAGAATGAGACGTATCTTAGTATCATATATCTAAACGACATGTTTATGTCTAGATATATTGTATTAGGTTGTGCCCAGGTCTCTGAGGCCTGAACAGAGCACCTTTTTAGCCTTCAATCAGACAGAATTCGGCCTAATGCAAAGACCAGGCAATAGAGCAAGAATGCAGATATCCCACCGCACGGGATCAACGGTGATGACTCATGTATGGGTAGGTTTCGATTGAATCAAACTTACCTTACAAAAACATTTCGGTATTTCAAACAGTACTGTCTCCGTTTTAAAATTTACGGTGCATTTTGTTTCGTTTTGTTAGATAAAACTTTGATCAACGTTTGCTCTATTAGAATATTATTTATATGATACATGACATAGATTATGTTACAATCCTTGCTCCAATATGATGGCAAGATGGATTCTTAAGAGGTTACTACCACCAGAGCTATAAAGTGACTTATGGGACTATGGGACTCTAAATCCATATTTCACCCGCTTTTATTTTATAGAAGCTGGTGAGAAAGGTTTGAGTTAGACTTCGTCTTATTTTTATTATATTGTAGCATCATGGGTTTGTCAGGAAGTTGCACATTTTCTACTGATAATAGGTTATTGTCCAATTATTTTTTCCCTCGTAATATGGTGATTGTCACTCACTTCATGTTGGTTTGGATTTTTTGCGTAACTTGTCAACTTATTCGATGCCCTTCAATTATTACTATCCTTGGAATTTTCTTCTATATATTTCAACAAACCCTTCATTATGTGTACAATCTACCATGCCCGAATACCTTATCAATTTGGCCCTTTATATATATATATATATATATATATATATAAAAGCTATTATTCCTATTGCCCATGACAACCAATATCATCAGTATCTTCATAAAAAAGAATATTTTAAAAAATTTTCTCATAATAAATTTAAAAATAAAAAAATTATAATATTAAAATATATGATTTTATAGATATGGATGATCAAAGATTAAAATATTTGACTTAAGATAAATTTAGAACGACGAGTAATTTGAAACGGAAAGAGTAGTACTTTGATAAACAATAATGTTTATGTTGCTATCCAGACTTACCTACATCACATATGTATATGCTGACAAAATATTGATAATGCTACTGTAACTTAATTAGTTTTTGGTGTTGATGCCATTTTGACAAACAAACACAAACATTTTCTTCAACCCTCACGGCCTCAGTTCTTCACCAACCCACAGCTTGAGACATGTAACCTCTTTATCCTTGAGCTACATCAAATGATATTTTTGAAATAAAAACAAGAGGGGTCTACCCAAGGTGCTGCCTAGACTAGGAGCCGCCCCAAAAGACTTTGACAGGTGGTTGTTTTTTTCACGTTGTAGTTTTTCTATAAATGCCCAGGAAGAAATGGCATCCAGATTCCAGAATGAATCCAATAATTTGATTGATATGCCTTTTTTTAATAATGGATTAAAAACCTGGTCTTTATATTTAACGGGGTTGTACGTACTCAGCCTATTGATTGATATGCCTTGTACAGTGTTGGTATTATAACTTGTCACGAAGCTAGAACTAGAATATCGTGTGATTGAATTTTCTCGCGTATTCAAGTTTTTATGTTTTGCTACAAGTATGGATAAATTTAGCACTAGATTTTTAAGGATTTGTGGAGTAAGGTCAACATGTGGCTCCATCAGTACTGGTTGGTGTAGACATTTATTTTCTCACGTTGTGTTCAAAAGGAGAAAAAGAGGCACCCAATTCCCAGTATTTAATATTTTCAAACAAATCACAGTTTAATTGTCAAAACTGGTGGATTCATACTGCTGAATATAGGGATTTTAGCTTCTGTTGGTCTTAATCATTTTTTCCCGCAAGGACAAATATCAACATTTTTGAAATTTATAAGATTAAATCGACACAGACCATGTGTATATTTACGTTGGAAAATATAATTTGATAATTTTGTAGATTTTTTATTATATTAGAACGTAAAAGTTAGTGGTAATATTAAAGTTATATTTCGAATACCCAAGTGGTGAAGAAAACGACATCTAAAGATAGGTCGAATGTCTCTTCTCCGCAGAGTAGTTGGATAAGTCAAATGTCTCTAGCTAGCTTATTCCATTTGCCACGTTCAACTCCAAGCACCCAGTCAGAGCTCAGTATTGTTTGTACTATCAATATACACCACCTATATATTTTATCCATCAGCTTACTGGTGGTCTAACATGTAACGTGTACCGCTGTTTTTCCTCTGTTGATGCAGTTCACCAACTTCCAAGTTCCAAATCACTGGCGAATCCTGGAAGGGGATAAAAAGGACGCCAACTTGCATTGCTTGCTGACTTCTTATTGTGCATACTCCATGTCTAGAAATATTGCCACCTACTAGCTGCAATTATTATTCCTATAAAAAATCAAAGTGGGTCCACACCACTAAGAATTTGAGCCGATAGATTTGATCTCGATGGTTCGTGCTTATCCTCACATGATACTCTCTCGGTTGAAAAAAAATCAAATCATTGTCATGAATCTGAATAAATGTTTATTCAGTTTGATAGACAGGATTTGATTTTTTCGATGAAGGGTATATATTGTTGGGCATTTGCAATCCTAAAGTGTCAAATGACCCTTCCAAAGTTCCAAAGCTGACTTTCTACCAGACAAGAGCCAAATATTAAACGAAATGACACGAATTAATATCAAACTGTTTTGCTTATTTCGATTGAATTTTTGAAGTGACATGCGTGACGACGACTCACCTACCTCCCTACGTATATTCCTAGCTCTCTGTCTATGCCTAATGCCTCTATTATCAGAAGAAGGGGTTAGGCGAATATTATAATCAGCTTGTTGCTTGGTAATGCGTGCCTTACAAGCATGCAAACTGCCACCATTGTCATTATTTATCTGGGTACGTAGTTCTTTCTTCCTCCAAAAATAAAAATATAAAGTGCTCTTAGTTTTAAAAAAAATCAACGTTCATAGCTTTTAATTACTACTACTTCCTTCGTCCCAAAATATCGAGAATTTTATGTTGTACTAAGTCAAACTATCCTAAACAATAATATTTACAATCAGGTGAACATCATTAGACCTATCATGAAATATGTTTTCATAATTACTTCTTTGATGTGGTATATATTAATATTCGCCTATGCGAAACTTGTATAGTTTGACTTTGGACACCTTTATATTTTGGGATGTCATGTGTGTGATATTATTATATTCATGTTTGAAAAATTTTCATATCATATTTATTTTATAGTTGTTAATAGCATAATATATAAAAATAATGTTTAAAGGTTTACATTGAAGACCGTATTTAAAAAATTAATAACTAAAGTTCTACATTAGAGGTCGGAGGGAATACTTGTCTCGTTGGGTCAATGAACCCATTTTTTGCTTTGGCTTTGAATCAAGTGGCCTCAAAGGCAATGTTAATTCGTCTTAAATCTGATAATCTGCATAGTCGTTGCAGGCGATGGTGGAAGCATGGATAGGCACTGCCGGTACAAGCCAGATTGCCAGTCTAGCTTGTTTTAATTCCTACACAATATTCTCTCCGTTTCTTTTTTCATATATGAATTTGGACATAGGTTATGTTTAGATTTTGATTTTTTAAAAATGAAAGTACATGGGAGGCTAGCTAGGAGCTAAGCAAAGGGTTCACGGGCCGGGGATAGATGATGCAGTGTTTTTTTTAGAGAAAAGGCCAACGGCCTAGCTTTTATAGATAGCCAGATAATACAGTGTTCAATCAACTAAGTGGATTTCATGTGATTTATGGATATTCACTTGAATTAATTACGCAAAAATTTTGGTAGAAAAAATCATACATATACTACCATTGTCCCAGATGAAAAACGGTTGTGATTCATTAATATGAAAAAGTAGACGATGAAATCAAATGGGAGATAGTTTTATGAATGGTTGAAATAAAAAAAGCATGTAAAAAAGTAGTTATATTACTGTTAACGATGGATTTTGGTAATCGACTTGGAAGTGAAAGAGGAAACCGAAGCAGAGAAGAAAGATTGAGTTGGAGTCGGACCAGGCTTCGTATCGGACTCGGTAACCGTATCGGACTGGGGAGGTGCTGCCAGAAAGGACGTATTGGCTGATACGGATTCGATGTGATTGTTGGCCGATACGGGTTGTAAGTTGACAGAGTCAGCGTGGGCTTGGTCTGGGCTCAAGATAAGCTTTAAGGAAGTTGCCAAATAGAGATAAAGCTCGGTTTTAGGCAATTGTATCTTGTAAATCAAGTAGGTTTAGATCTAATCTGTGGCAAGAGTCTGTCATAAAGACTTGCTGTTTGTTAGAGATAAGATCGTGCCCTACAAGGGTCCTGTTGTAATCTCGGGTATAAATATCCCGGTAGTTTATACATAGAAACTCTCTCACAATCCAATACAACAAATCAGATTAATCTATTTTCAGCGCATCGTCAACCCTCGCAAGAGGTTGACTCCTGACGAGTTCTTGCTTCCCTAGAGCAAGGTAAGAACTCGTACCCGACGATTTGCATCGTCGGGGCTAGCGTGTCGCTTTAGGCACGTTATGCCCTGATGATGTGATCGTCGTTATCGTGTGTTAGCTAATCTCGATGTGGTTTTTTGATTCTATCTCGTCGGCAGTTAACTCGCTTTAGGGTTTATTGTTGACGTCGGTCGAATCAGTTTGCTTGTTTAGATTATCTAAGGCATTTACCATCCCCAAAAGCAATCGATAGCTTGATTTTCTTTGTGTTAAGTCTCGATTCACACTTTGAGTTGCTATCGACCTTAGTCCTATTTCAAGATCTAACCCAAAGCCTGCTTTCGATTGTAATTAAGGATAGCGCCGGGGTTTCAGCCGGTCTTATCTAATGCATGCGATAATTCATGTTTTTGCATATGTTTGCCACTTATACATGTGGATCGATGAATATAAACATATCGGTCGCAGGGTGTTCTTAAAGATGAATATAAATACACCTTTGTGGTTGGTGTATTTATATTAGCCGATTGGCTTGTATAAGTTTACACTGGAGTAATAGCTAGTGTAGTTATCTTCATGAAACCCTCATCGGCCGATTCCATTAATTTGTTATACGCATGTTAACATGGGTCGATGAGATTGGATTTGTTCAATTTATTTATTATATTGAGTAAGCCGATACAGTTTTGCCCTATCGGCTGGGCTATAACAATGTGACATCGGCCTATCGGCCGATCGACCATTGTTTTCTGACATGGTTTACTTGTTTCTTGTTGATTACAGATCAAATCAACTGGCACGCTCTGCGCACGACTAGGCAAGCCATTTGGACCTGCACTGGAGTTAAGCAGATCTCCCAGGCCACCGTGGTAACGCGGAACCCGTTTGGTTGCAAAACGGGTCGAAATTCTGCGCCAACAATTACGAGAAAATTTTTAATGTTAGAAGTAGCTATAATATGAGACAGGATAGTCCTATGTCTAGCGTACATGTATGCTGAAAGATCAATGTATGCAACCAAAGGGATAAAGGAGCCCTTTATAAGTCACATAAGAGCAAAGCTAATAGTAACGATAGCCATTGGTTCTAAAAATTTGCTTGTCAGCATGTTTGCCGCTAATACCGAAAGTTAACAGATACACTAATTAGCTGCATGCATGTATATTGTTATAAAACCAACCCCGATAGCACATCGATAACCGAACGCGAAAGAAACATCATAGAAGATCCAATACTGAAGACGACACTGAGACACGATATTTATTAACGAGGTTTAGCTGAAGCCTATATCCTCGGGACACTGATTACGGGCGCTCCTCCGTGATCCAGTATATTACAGTGTATCCGGGTATCTACGACCCTCCACCGGTTAGGTCGCCGGTCAGTCGTACCCACACCTATGTTACTGTCGTCATGCAGTTACAACCGGTGTGTCTCTCTATTTAAGAGAGAGCCTAGTATAGAGTCCAACTCTTACTCTATTCCTACACCTAGTACAACTCCAAGTCTCAAACTGTAACCGATTTTGTACACATATTTGACACAAACTCTAACATATATTTTTGTTATCTAATGACATCATTTAATTTTTCATTTTCAGTTTTGGATTCTACAATTTGGTTGATGATTGGTTGATAGGAAGGCATAACAACGTTCACATCTAGGACAAGCTATCTACTGACATTTTTTTTCATTCTCAGTTTTGGATTCTATGATTGGTTGATACGAAGACATAACAATATTCACACCTAGGAAAACATGAGTAGGAAGCGTCACGTGGATTTTTTACAATTTGGTTTTTTTATAAAAACTTATTTTATAAATAAACCTCTGAAAAAACTTATCCTAGAAATGGTCCTTTTTGAGACGCCAGAGTGACTGACGCCGTAGTTCAATGGGACAGCGCCAAGGATGCTGGCGCCGTCCCCCTGTCACTGTGGCACACCCAACGCGAACGTAGCCGAAGGAGGGCGCCAGCAATGCTGACGCCGTCCCCCCTCCAATCTCTCTTTTTTCTCTCTCTAGTGTAGAGGAGAGAGGTGTAACTTTTTTTTTATTTTCTTTTTTAAATATTTTTTTCACACATAGGAGCACGCAGGAACCAACCACAGAAAATTTAAGCTCGAACGGACGAAATATGTGGTCCGTAAAATTTTTCAAAATTCTATCGAAATGGATCCCGAAGCTTCTCACCTTAAACACACAATCTTGCAAGCGAAATTTTGAGATTTTGATTTCACTTAACCTGGCAAAGCGGGGGAGCAACGAATGTAACTTTTTCTGTAGATGTCCGTCGATATATTATATGTCTGATTTCGAAACCATATGAAAAAGATATGGTTGTTTTATCGAAGGACATTCGAGTTATGGCTGTTTTGACGACAGACTCAAAGACAATCGGATTCCAAGGAAGAAACAGATCTTGCACATACGGAAAGAGATTTAGTGGGTGGCAACGATGGTGGTAAGGGCAGCAATAGTGATGATGACGGCAAGAACTCAAAACTCTAAACGACGGAACGCTAATACTAGCAACTCGACACAACGATATAACAGAAAACTTAACAAGCCCTAACTAAGTAGTACTAGTAAAAAAAGCTCAAAGGTTTATAGAACTACAGAAAACTAATTTATTAATTTTTTTTGCTCCTTTTGGACTATAAGAAAAAAAACAACGAAGAATATGATGGCGCGCCAGCGATGATGGCGCCGTGGTGGTGAGGGCGACGCCAGCATTGCTGGCACCCTCCTACTGCCATGTCAGCGTTGGGCTGCCGGGTTTGCCACGATGGCAGGATGACGGCGCCAGTGATGCTGGCGCCGTCCCGTTGGACCACGACACCAGTCACTGTGGCGTCCCAAAAAGAACCATTTCTAGGATAAGTTTTTTCAGGGGTCTATTTGTAAAATAAATTTTTGTAAAAGACCAAATTATAAAAAATCCACGAAGCGTCACTGCCTTGAGAGGTGCGTGCAGCCAGTCGTCCGTATTTCTCTCCTTTCGTTATCTCTTCTTCACGTATACAAATATCTAATATAATAATCATTATAACTCATTGATATAGGTTTATTGTACCTGTTCTAAGACACCTTTCATCTCAACACTAAAACTGATATCAGTTTAGACTGAGGGTAATGCTCCACAATTAATAAATTTTCTTATTATCTATAAGACAACTCGAAAAAAAGACACCACATTAACTGTGAAGGTTAGAAATTCTCACATTAATCGAAAAAAAGAAAAAAAAAGTCCATGTAGAAATACAATCTAAAAAATAACCAAAATTCGAAATTAAAAATAAGCAATATTGAAAAAAGAGTCCATATAAGAAACCAATACGTGATTAATTAAAATTTGAAATAAAAAATAAAAAATCTGAAATTAGAAAAAAAAAATAGAATTCAAGTAGGAATACAATCTAAAAATAACTGAAATTCAGAATTAAAAATAAGCAATATTGAAATAAAATTCCATATAAGAACCCAATACATGATTAATTAAAATTCGGAGTAAAAAATTTAAAAAATTCTGAAATTAAAAAAAGAAAAAAAAAGTTTAAGTAGGAATACAATCTAAAGAATAATTGAAATTTGAAATTAAAAAAAGTAATATTAGAAAAAGAGTCCATATAAAAATCCAATATGTTATTAATTAAATTCGAAATAAAAAAATTCCAAAATCAGAAAAAAGAGTTCGAGAAGGAATAAATTTTAAAATGGCTAAAATTAGAAATAAAAAATAATATTGAAAGAAAAATCCTTCTCGAACCCAACACGAGTTTAATTAAAATTTAAAATAAAAAATAAAATAAAATTTTAAATTAGAAAAGGAAAAAAGTTTAAGTAACAGTACAGATAAAATGCAGTACGAGGTAAAATTTACCAAAAAAATAAACTCTAAAAATTAGAAAAAAAGTTCTAGTGGGAATATAATTCATAAATAACAAAAAAAAACAAATCATAATGAAAAATATTGAATGTTGAAAGAACAACCCATCAAAAACACAATGGTAGTAAATAAAAATAAAGTAGGGACAAGTAACGGACCTGTGAAAAAGTAGGGTGACAGTGGTTGATGGGATATCTAGAACTATAAACAAAACCCAAAATTGATTATATTCGATTTTTTGAATCCCAATAACAATTAAAAGGAGGGATAGCAGACATCTCATTAAGCAGCTCAATGGCGGGACTTTAAGAAGTAAAAAAATAAACCCTAATGATAATCATTTTTAATTTGTAAAATCCACAATGACACTAAAGAGAGGAGACAACGGATAGGCTATAGAGAAGTATAGCAACGACATTTGACAGAACTTTCAAAAATTATAAAAACAAAACCCAACAAAACAATAAACTCTATAAACTAAAAGATTTATTTTTTTAAGGTTCTAAGCATGATGAATAGAAATTGTGATAGGTCAGACAAACAGATAAAGGAGTAAGGGATAATGACTGATATGAGTTTTAAAAAACTATAAAATTAAAAACCTCGGGAGGATAAAATTTGATCTTTGAAAGTCATAAAACAACAAGATGATTATTTTACAAATTTTAAGTAAAATCATGTCAACAAATATATAATTTTGTGGATGTTAGCTGCGCAATTGCGCGGGCCATCTAACTAGTTTAATTTATTTAAACTACATGAGAAAACTAGTACTTGTACTACAAAATGCGTGAACTTTTCTTGTGATTTATATGATTTTATTTTATAAATAGTCTGAATACATAGCGGCAAAATCCTTCAGCCGCCATCAACAGCACATTAGTTGGATGGATTTCTCTGTAGAAGACGAAAATTCTAAGTCTGAGCTTACAGTATGGAGTTATGGACGTTGACAGTGCCTACACCATACAGTACAGTACAATTGTACAAATTGTGGGGATCAGATCTTTCGTGTACTCACATGGCTATCTCGTATGCTCATCCGTCCCGGCCCTCTCTCCTCTATATAAAGCATTTGCTACGACTAGCTCATTGTGCCACACCGCCCAACACATCTGCTACCGTTTTAATCGTGTTGCTACGCACGCACACGCCTCGGTAGTTCAAGAACACATATACACTTCAAAAATCTTTGCTAGCTTAAATTACTTTGCATATTAACCATACGGATCGATTGATCTATCGATCGGCTATGAAGATCACGGTGCATTCATCCAAGGCCGTGAAGCCGGCGTACGGCGACGCCGTGGCCGCTCCGAGCACCGCCGACGTTGTGCCGCTCAGTGTGTTCGACAAGGCGAACTTTGACACGTACGTCTCCGTCGTATACGCCTTCCGCCCGCCGGCTCCGGCCAACTCCGTCCTCGAGGCGGGGCTCGCCAAGGCGCTGGCCGAGTACCGTGAGTGGGCGGGGCGCCTCGGCGTGGATGGCGACGGCGACCGCGCCATCGTGCTCAACGACGCGGGCGCGCGCTTCGTCGAGGCGACGGCCGACGTGACGCTGGAAAGCGTCGTGCCGCTCGAGCCGACGCCTCGGGTGACCAGCCTGCACCCGAGCGGCGACGACGGCGCCGAGGAGGTGATGATGATCCAGGTCACGCGGTTCGCGTGCGGGTCCCTCGCCGTGGGCTTCACCGCGCACCACATGGTGTCCGACGGCCGCGCCACCAGCAACTTCTTCCTCGCGTGGAGCCAGGCCACCCGCGGCGTCGCCATCCACCCCGTCCCGGTGCACGACCGCGCCTCCTCCTTCACGCCGCGCGACCCGCCACGGGTGGACTATGAGCACCGCGGCGTGGAGTTTAAGACTTGCGAAAAGCTCGACAGAAACGAGAACGACGACGGCCACGGCCACCACGACGGCGAGGTGGTGACACACAAGGTGCACTTCAGTAGGGAGTTCATCTCCAAGCTCAAGACGCTCGCGTCGGCCGGTGGCCACCGTTCGTACAGCACCCTGCAGTGCGTGGTGGCGCACCTGTGGCGCTGCATAACGATGGCTCGAGGGCTCGAGGGAAGCGTGGCCACGAGCGTGTCCATCGCCGTGGACGGACGCGCGCGGATGAGCCCGCCGGTGCCGGATGGCTACACGGGCAACGTCGTGCTCTGGGCACGGCCGACCGCCACCGCGCGGGAGCTCGTGACCATGCCGCTGCAGCACGCGGTGGGTCTCATCAACCGGGCGGTGGCCCGGATCAACGACGGCTACTTCAAGTCGTTCGTCGACTTCGCCAACTCCGGCGCGGTGGAGGAGGAGCGGCTGGTGTCATCGGCCGACGCGGCGGAGATGGTGCTGAGCCCGAACATCGAGGTGGACAGCTGGCTGCGGATCCCGTTCTACGAACTTGACTTTGGCAGCGGCCAGCCATTCTTGTTCACGCCTAGCTACCTGCCGGTGGAGGGTCTTCTCATCCTCCTGCCATCTTTCTCCGGCGACGGCAGCGTCGACGCCTACGTGCCACTCTTCAGCCACGACATGGACACCTTCAAGAAATGTTGCCATGTACTCCCTGAACTCAGCTAGGTCTGCTGGTCTTGGTCGTTGACTGCACGTAATGTTCGATCTTTTTTATTCTGTCTTTTGAAAAAGTCTATTTTCTCGAGGGATATCAGTACACCTCATTTTTTACATACCGCTCATAAAGTCATAAAATGTTTTTAAAAAATAAGAACTGAAAAATTATAAACTGTAAATCTAGCGTGGGGTGTAGAAGGTTTTGATACTTGGGGAATAGCTTCTCATCATATTGTTGTGGGTACATTGGATATATTAGCTAGTCTATTTTATTTTATTTTAGTGTCCGTTCAGCTTAATGTCTATACAAATGATTACGTATGGACAATATTGAAACTGTATTTTTTTCCGTAGTATCACTGTTGTGTTTTTTTTTTTGTAGTTTTCATAGTTGCTGGAACTATATGGTATGGGTCAGCAACTAGTACAGTTGAATTGTTTGGGCCTACTTGTTAGCAGTGGAAGATCAATATGTGATATGTTATTCCACGAACATGTATATTCAAATTTAATTTATACAAGCAAAAACAAAAATAATAAATTTGACTCTGGACAGAACAAGTAATTCGTAGTCAAATTTATTATTTTTGTTTCTAATTGTATAAGTCGAATTTGAACTTATATGTTTGTGAAATGACATATCACATTTTGATCTATCTTATCAAAAAAAATTGATGGTTTTTTAAACGACAGGCGCATGACGAGAGGATATCTCTTAAGCGACAAAAATTCCATCTGATAGTATCACAGTAGTGTTTATCTAGGTGGTTAGCTATATACTTCTTTCTTCCCATGAAAAACACCTATAATTGAATTTGATATATCCTAGCATAATAAATCTAAATATGTTTGTTCAGATTCATTATAATATGTCAAATCTAATTCTAAAATGGAGGGAGTACTCGTTTGTACCAATTCCTGTTCTGATCCAGGTCCGATTTCAACGGCCCAAGTCTATTCCGCGGATTGAGTTGGATCTCGGCGCCCAGAAGGGCCTTGAGAGTCAATAAAATGGAGAAGTTTGGATAAAAGAAAGAGTTCACAATAGAGAATTGTTTGGTCGGGGCACGTTCACTTCGGCTTATCAGGAAACGAGTACCCAAAGTAGCATGAGCACGCGTACTGGCGTACTGCATATACACAAGAGCAGACATCTCAGCCCCAAATCCCAGCCTAATAAGCAAGAGTGCACGACAAAGGTCAAAGGCGAACATTATACACGGCTTTGGATCCACAACAGCACAATTTTTTTAGATAGATAGTCCCTTTCTTTTTCCTTTCCTTGAGAGAAACTGAACCGCTTGAAAGCTACCGATAGTAGTAATTTACAGATAGCTTTATTTATTCAATTCAACCCACGTCGGCAGAGCATCACGAGTAACTAATTCAATTTCATGATTGAATCAACAACATCAAACTAACATTAACTAGCTAACTAGTCTCAATCAAGTGATCTAGCATTACCTGCATGTCTTTTTTTTTAATAATATAGTTCATGCAAGGCTAGTAGTTTGGTCTTGGTCCAATGAGTAGCAGCAGTTCTTGAAGACGTCCATGTCGCGGCTGAAGAGTGGCACGTACGCGTCAACGCTCCCGTCGCCGAAGAAAGACGGCAGCAGGATGAGCAAACCTTCCACCGGCAGGTAGCTGGGCATGAAGAAGAATGGCCGCCCGCCGCCGAAGTCGAGGTCGTAGAACGGAATCCGCAGCCAGCTGTCCACCTCGATGTTCGGGCTCAGCACCATCTCCGCCGCGTCGGCCGACGCCACCAGCCGCTCCTTCTCCACCGCGCCGGAGTTGGCGAAGTCGATGAACGACTTGAAGTAGCCGTCGTTGATCCGGGTCACCTCCCGGTTGATGAGCTCCACCGCGTGCTTCAGCGGCCTGGTCACCAGCTCACCGGCCGTCGCGATTGGCCGCGCCCAGAGCACGACATTGCCCGTGTAGCCATCCGGCACCGGCGGGCTCATCCGCGCGCGCCCGTCGACGGCGATGCACACGCTGGTGGACTCACGCCCGTCGAGCCCTCGTGCCTTCGTCATGCATCGCCACAGGTGCGCCACCACGCACTGCAGCGTGCTGTACGGCCGGTGCGCGCCAGCCGATGCTTGCGACTTGAGCTTCGAGATGAATTCCCGGCTCAAGTGCACCTTGTTTATCACCACCTCCTCCTCGTCGCCGCCGGCCGCATGGCCATCCTCGTCGCTGTCATCCTTGTCGTTGTACGGCTTGAACTCCACGCCACGGTGCTCGAACTCGACCTTGGGCGTGTCGCGCGGCGTGAAGAAGGAGACGCGGTCGTGCACGGGGACAGGGTTGAAGGCGGCGCCGCGGGTGGCCTGGCTCCACGCGAGGAAGAAGTTGTTGGTGGAGCGGCCGTCGGCCACGATGTGCTGCGTGGTGAAGCCCACGACGAGCGAGCCGCACGCGAACCGCGTGACCTGGATGAGCATCAGCTCCACCGCGTCGTCGCCGCTCGGGTGCAGGCTCAGCACCTGGGGCGTCGGCTTCAGCGGCATCACGCTGTCCAGCGTCACGTCGGCCGTCGCCTCGACGAACCGCGCGCCCTCGTCGTTGAGCAGGATGGCGCGGTTGCCGTCGCCGTCCACGCCGAGGCGCCCCGCCCACTCGCGGTACTCGACCAGCGCCTTGGCGAGCCCCGCCTCTAGGACGGCGTTGGCCGGAGCCGGCGGGCGGAAGGCGTATATCACCGAGATGTACGTGTCAAAGTTGGCCTTGTCGAACACGGTGAGCGGGACGACAACGTCGCCGGTGGGGAGCTCGCCGGGGCCGTATGCCGGCTTGATGGCCTTGGATGAGTGCACGGTGATCTTCATGTGGAAAATTAAATGTGCTGGTGAGTACGTTCTTGGCCTGACTGCTTGGCCAATGTGGTACGTGTCCGGCGAAGTGTACAATCGTGTGTGCATTTTCTTGATGGTGTCCAGCCTCAATATATAGTGGTGTGTTCAGGAAAGAGCAAAGGGGACGCTGCTGCTGGAGCCTGCAAGCTGAATGCATGTGTAAATTCTTAACGAGAGGTAGTCGGTCGTTGGACTTTGCGAGGCTGAACCGCCGAAACTGAAAAACATGACAAATTAGTGGCCTTAATAAAATAGTATTCCTTTTGGATATGCGTGTGCTTTTCTATGAGGAATGTGGACCGTTGGTGCCTTCTAACAATTTTTTATGTGACCCCGCAGAAAATATGGGTTAATTACATGCGCATGTGTTCTTACATGGTTTGGTGTTTTCGGATCATCAAACCTATATCTACATGATCATGTTACTAATAAAGAACAATTGATATAATAAGAGACATTTTCTTATTTAAAATGGGTTATATACTATCACCTATATGCAATATTGTGTGCCTTCTTTAGTAGGTGGAACAATGTAATTAATGATGGTGAGAAGATGCCACTATTAGCTTAAGAACAAAACATGGACGGAAAAATAAATATATATACCATAAAGTTTTTATATCTTTTGATTTATTGTATCATTAATTATTAATTAAAACAATACTAAAGGATCCATCACATTTTCTTTATAGCTAGACATAAAAATTAAGATGTTAATTAGATATGATATGTAACTCTTAGTTTGTAATTTTCATAAGTACAGTTGTATTTCATCCGTTTCAAATTATTTTTCATCCTAGTTTTGTCGTAAGTCTAAGTGTTTTTATCTTTGACCGAAACTTGAATAGTTTAATAACATGTGAGTTACATATTACAAAATTATTTCTTGTGGTGAATATATAACATACATTTTTATGTTATTAAGTAATATATGAATGTGTAGAAAGAGAAAAGAAGGATAAGTAATTTGAAACTTGAAACAGAGGAAGTATCTGAAGCATGAGTATTAGAGCACCAGAGATTGGTAGGCTTGGTATATTGTATGGTCTAAAGATGTCTTTTGCACATATTTATGGAAGTCATGTGTCTTACATTTTCCTGTTCCGTTACTTCGTCCGTTATTTTTTACTCGATGTTTTAGATATATATACAATTAGTGATAGATATGTCTCATATTATTTGTTCTAACTATACGTTCATTAAATTTATTAAAAAGATATTTTACGAAAGTGTTTCATGATAAATTAATCAATTGATATCATGTCCACGTATGAAATCTTAATATTTTCTACATCTATTAATTAATTTAAGATTTTTAGGTCTGACTGAATATATTTTAGGACATCTATATATTTTAGATTGGATATGGTATCTTATTACCGTACAACATTTTGTAAGATGATTAACAAGATGAACAATGATTCGGTGAAGTCTCCATGGAGTACTCGTAGCTCAGCTAAGCTGCAGGGCTGCAGCCTCTCTCTCGATCGTGAAGGCAGAATTTTTTTGACCGCGAGTGAAATGGCAGGATTTTGAAGTGAACTTTCAAAAATCATTATCCATAGGCCGTTAACGAAGACTATTGCTAAGAGATACGTGGAAAATCGACCGGTCTAAGCGTGCGACACTAAATTATTATGCTAATAGTGGACTTTCGCTACGTAGAGCTGGTTTTCGAAGTAGAGTTAGATTTGATGATAATTTCTAGTCTTTTGTTCCTATGGATATAGTTATATTGTATAGAATTGATTCTCGAATTGCTACATCAATATAAAACTTCTAGTAGTACTAATAGTGTTTTTTATTCAATTATAATGTGATAATTTTTAGGCTAGAAGAGTGAACATGGTGACATCTCTTAATAATGTAACTAGTGGATTTTCTGCGTAGTTTTACACAGAATCACGTTTTCAATAATGAATTAGATTGATATAAAACTATTATATAGACTTTACGTATATAGCAGATCTGAAAAATACAATTATATTTTTTATATAATTGATAGCTTCCATTTCTAATTATCCATATACAATTAGCTTCCATTTCTAATTATCCATATACAATTCACACTTTGTATACAACAATTATCAATCAATCTTCATTGTTAAAATCTGGACCATCATGATCTAATGATATAAATCTTTCTCTTTTTCTCTTAATGCATAATTTCTACACCTCACTACCTCCTTTTCAAGCTTAATAATATTGATAGTACTAGACAAGGGATCGATCAATACAAGATGTTGTCGGGATTTTGACACGCTTACCATTTTATGCAGCGTTCTTTATTTTCTTTTGAAATGACCCATATCAGATAACACGGAATTCAATATTAATATAGTAGAAAAAATTACAAGATTAGTGCCTTAAAATGATGTAACCATAGAAAAAAAAACAAACAAACACATCACCGCCTCATCTGCTAGTATAGTCATGTTCTTTATTTACTCATTTTTTTAATCAAATTCTTAGTTCCTATTTTTTTGGGTCGTCTATGGTCTCGTTCTAAACTTCAACAAAATATAGATTTTTTCTCGGTTTTTGTTAACACGTTTTTCAAACTACTAAACGGTGCATTTCGTGCGAAAACTTTTTATATAGAAGTTGCTTTAAAATATCAAATATATCTATTTGTTAAATTTATAATAATTAAAACTTAATTAATCATATGTTAATGGCTTTCTCGTTTTACGTATATCAACTTAATCTTTATTTTTATAAGTTTCAAATACTTAGTCCAGTCACTCTACACTAACCATTCCCCAGTCAAATTACATGCTTCTTGGTAAGAGGTTAAAGTACTAGATTGATTATATGTTTCATATATTGTTGGCTTCTAGCAGTGCACATTTGCTCACCAACATTACGTTCAGAAGTATTTGCTCACCAACATTACGTTCACAACATTGCTCACCAAAATTGTTGGCTTCTAGCAGTTCAATGTTTCTCACCAACATTTGCTCATCAACCTAAAAAGAAACAAAGGAAAAGAACAGATTACCATGGTAGGTGCTGTGCATTGATCAAAATTATCCATAGCATAGTCAAAGCATAACAGAGCGTCAGCAGGAGGAAACAGAGTTTCAGTTTCTTCCTCTGAAGCTTCAGCTTGCATGATTGGTCAATTCAGTAGTTGAGTCTCCCCAAATATTAGTAGAATACTGATAGGTTGCGCGCGGCGCGTAGAATGTGTTGCTTGCGTCGAATAGTTTCGTTCTACACCTTACTTGTGATGATTTGGTGAAGTCCTCGGAAAGTTTGGTGAGTCGCAACTGCTACAGATATTCCACCTCAGCGGGGTTGTTGGCCCGAGTTTTAGCAGACAAGGCGACCTTAACATTCTGACGAGCGAAAAATCGCCCGGGTGTATTCTGAACTAGGGTTTTTCACCTCCTACGTTTTCAACGAGCACATGATTTTTAAACTATTAAAATGATACGTATTCTATAAAACTCTTTTAGAAAAAATATTTTAAAAAATATATTAAATTAATTTTAAGTTTTTAACTAATACTGTACTTGATTAATTGTGTTCAAATAAGAGTTTCCATCCCTCCTAAACGAACGCACCCCGGCAAGATCCGTATTTGGACATTCGAATGACTTTAAACAGAATCACTGAATCACACATGCTCGTCGATATGATCCGAGGATTTATATTCTGCAGGCCTCCCTGATAGTAACATAGGAGAGGAAAAAGTTCAAGCAAAAACATGGGAGAGGAAAAAGAATGACGCTGCTGCCTGCTAGTGGGATTTGACCAAGACAAGAATATACTTGAACAGTTGAACTTGAACACGACATACTACGGTACGTAGTACGTACACAAGTAACACAACTGCTCCATCGAATTTCAAAGGGTGACCGTGCAATATGCCTGAAAGGCCCACATGGCCCAACTTGGATCGAGCCGCCAAACAGGTCCAACAATTAAGGTCCAATAAATCACCAATCTGTTATCTGTTCCTCAAATGCCTATTGTCATGTGCTGTCACAGCGTCGATCTTCCCTTGAACTCACCTGGCTTTACTATCATACTATTTTAGTTTTTTAAGATGTGATACTGTTAATTTAGTGTTAAATATTTAAAAACATATCTTGTGTATTTTTATTTATCTTTTCTTGATTCACTGGTCGCGTGTTTGTTGGCAGAGATTGAGGATGTAAATTATTGCTATTATCTTAAAATATATATTTAAAAATACGGAGGTATTTTAACTAGTGTGCGGCATGGTGATTTACGATCATTTTCACTGTTTAATATACTTACGAGCCTCTCTCCCTGTCTATATGATTTCCTAGTGATCACATAGTGCCACAAAGCGAAAACTAGCGATCATATCTCTCTATTAACTTAATGAGGTAGTCATTCTCTCATTTCTTCCCACACTATAACACTTAGCACAAAAAAACCTTCGTAAAAAACTGAATCGTTCCACCTCTCCTACGAGCCCACATCACCGTGAAGCCCGAGCGACTAGTAACGTTTTTCGGTGATCGATTAATTTTTATACACGTCGACGGCTAACGACAATGAAGACGGCAGCGGCGGAGCAAGGAGCTGTCTTTGCCGCTGCTTACGCTCCCTTGCAAAATTAATTGACCTATAAAATGAAAAAAAAGACCAAATCCTGTAAATCCATTGGAGTACTTTCATATTCTTCTAGGCCCCTTTCTTCCAAAGAAAAGTTAGAGAAATTTTGGAGGATTTTATTTTTATGAGATTTTTTTCTAGATGATCTTTCGAATCAAAGGAATGGATAAAATTGAATCATATGAAATTCTTATAGAATGTCTCATGTCATGCAAGTTTTGGAGGAAATCTAACATGAGAGGTAAAACCTCATGAAAACTTTCTTTTAAGGGTTCATTTGAATCGCATTAATGGAAAATCGGATGAATAGAAAAAAACGCAGAATTCTGATAAGAATGCAAGTGCAAAATAAAAGATTATAGAACGTAATAAAAACATAGAAATGACCATTTGATTGGATCGCAGGAAAAACGCAGGAATTGAATGAGAGAGATAGACTTAAACAAAAAATTCCAAGAGATTGGAGCTCTTACTAATTTTTTTCTAAAATCTCTATAGGATTGTTCATTCCATAGGAATTTAAAAGGATACGATAGGATTCAATCATTTATTTCAAAGGTTTTAATTGGAAATTTTTCTATAGGGTTAAAATCCTCCAAAATTCCATGTTTTTCCTTCAAATCAAAGGAGCCCTAAGTCTTTATCTCTCTTTAAATTCCTGCGATTTTCTATGGTCTAATCAAACGGTCATTTGTGTTTTTTCTGTGTTTTTACACTTACATTCATGTTAAAATCTTATGTTTTTTTTATTCATACATTTTCTCAATCATATGATTCAAAAGAGCCCTTATATCTTGCTACAACTTATGAAGATTGACACCAGTAATAGGTCTCTATGCTTTGAAATTTCTATGAAATGAATAATTCAAGTTAGATTTTGAAGAAAAATTAGCAAAAGTTTTAACCTTTTGAAATATTTATTTTGAGTCTATCTTTTATTCGATTTCTGTGTTTTTCTTGCAGTTCAATCAAACGGTCTTTTTTATTTTTTTGCGGTTTGTAATTCTATGTTTCGTATTTGCATTCTTATCAAAACACTGTTTTTTTATTTCTTTAATTTTCCAATTCAGGGATTCAAAGGACCCTTAATCTGGATTATCCTATTTTAGATTGATTTTTTTTAAGATAATAGGTTGTACGGCAATTGAGTACTCATATGCCTTGGCCCTTGGCAGTCAACCCGAGAGTCATGGGCTCACGAGAAACCAAAGGTCGGGCGAAGGGGCGGAAAAGCACGAGTCACATCCGTGCGCGAGCGGCACCACCGTGGCAGACGGCTCCATCCATCCATCGATCCATTCCATCCGAACGAATGATCACCTTCACCCAGTCGCGCGGGCGCCTCTCCCTTTACCCGTACCGTACACAGCCGCGTGCTCCTCGGCCTGGGCGCCCCTCCCCATCCTCGCCGTCCACCACTTCCGCGGCCCGCCCGCGTCCGCTTCGCTTCCCTTCGCCTCGGCCCGACCCGAGCCGCGCCGCGTGCATGTGGCGACAGCCGTAGCACGCGCCGTCCTCCCATGGCGACGTGGTCAAAAAAGCCGGGGCTCTTTTCCCTCCTCGCCTCAGCGGCTCAGCCTCTCACCGACCGCTTTCTCATCACTTTTCCCTTGCCCTTTGGATGGATTCCACCACCACCGGGGTTTAGGCCGGCGTTCCGCTTCTTCTACCCTGTCATTCCAGGTCGTATAATAACCGTCGCCCCATCGGCTGCTGTCAAATCAAATCTACTCTATCACAAGCGGCATGCAGGCTGCCGCCGCCGTCTAATCATGTGCAAGATTCCAAGGCTTAACTACGGCTTGTGTTTTGTTTATTCCGTGGCACGTCTTTTCTGCGTGACAAAATGGTTGGAGCTCAGGGCTTGGCCACCCTAAACCTCATCATTAGTGCATGGTACAACATGCTTTCCTCGCCGTGAAACTGCCAGCGTTATATCTTATTTTTTCCCCGGTTCTCCATGCTAGTAGATTCATCCGGTTGGGAGATATGTACACACTAGTAGTACGTACGTATGTACACGTATGTGTCGTAGAGTTATTTTGCTTTTCTTGTGCACGGCATCGCATCATGATTCGCTTGCGAGCTGCTCATGTGAATTTCTTTCTGCTATGTTCGAGGAGAGGACGGACGAAATGTGTAATCGTGAAAGAAAATCTTCTTTCCACAAAAGTAACATTTTCATATGTAGTCCAGTCATCCAGTGCAGAGCAACGGCGAGCACATTTTCTTTCTTCTTGGTTTTTTGGTTGTGAGCTCGCACGATGGAGTGCTACGTAGGAGTATTGGAGGAGTAGCAGGAAAGCAAAAGCGAGTGGCAGAATGGGAGATACTCCTAGACTGCGTGCACTGATACTGCTACTGTTGCACCCGTAGGCTATAGCTAGGTGAGGTGGTAGGCCGCAATTTGAGGCAGTTTGAGCAAAGTGTATCGTGGCATGCAGAAACCGACCGATCCATGCCTAAGCTTTTGACGAAGGGGATGTACGGATGGAACACGGGAAGGAAAAGGCTTTGCCTCACCATCAAACACGCACGCGCCGCGCCGCCACTGTACCCAGCATTCACTCCACAGAAACGCATGGTGTGAACAGTAGTAGCGCTGTGTACTGTACGCCTGTACGTATCAGCATGGAGCACCATACCCCCACGTTATACGTTCCGCATTTGCAGCTTGACAGTTGAGAGGACAACTCGCATTGGGTGCTTCTAAAAATCCGCTCGGTACATGCTGCAACATACTACTACTAACTCTCGGAACCTTTTTTTTTTATTATTTTTTTGAGGTAAGGCTGGGGATAGCCTGTGTTGTTTGGTAGTGAATACTTCTAGTAAGCTGGAGTATTTTGCTCGAATATCAGAAAAAAAAGTGAGAAATACTCTGGGTTTTATTTTTTGGTGTCACTGGTTGATACAGAAGCAAAACATTTGGTGATTCTCGGTTGGATTGGTTGAACCGGCACAGAACATTTCTGCCGATGCGAGGCAGAAGTGTTGTGGTTGGGTGGTGTGGCACGCAGCGGCAATTCGCATGCGAGTAGCGAGGCGTGGTGGTGGTGAAAAGGCCTGCGCGGTTGTACCATGATTACAAGGGGGAGCTCGTACTCGTAGCTGCTGCTTTTGATTCCCTCTGACGGTGACGTCATGTGACACGTCCTGTCTCCCCAGTGGCGTGGCGTGGGCCCCACCCAACGCAACATTCCCGGGATTCTGTCTCCCATTGCCCCCGCCAACCCGGCCCTACCTCTCCACACATACAGTGCACTCACCGTTCTCCTCGTCGTCGTCGTCTCGCAGCTGAGACATGGCACGACGGTCTCATGCCCGACCGAAAATCCTCGGATCCCGATGACGACGGCGAGCCGTTGGATCTACCATCCGACGGCTACAAACGACTACAGCCGAAACAGTGCCCGGCCGTACGCACATACAGTATACAGAGAAAAGTACGTGCACTGTACATTTGGACTGGTACGAAAAAAGTTTCAGGCCTGCACTGCATGGCTGCACCTGTGCGCCTGGGTGTGTGTGTGTGGTTGCCGATGCATGCAAAAATACAACGCCCAAATGCATTCGGCGCAGTCGGAGCCGTGGCGTGTGGTCAAGCTTGCTTGGAAAACCTGTCTCTGTACTGCTAGGTCAAGCAGGCTCCGTACGTAGTACGTACATGCTCCAGTCTGTACATGGAAGGCGTCTTCTTTTGGCACATCTATCGTTGATCGATCGGTCGAATCCGTCGTTCGACGCCGTGCTGATGCACAAGACGACGCGTCGATCGACGCGTGTGTGTGTTTTTGTGATGTGATGTGTGTGCCTCGCTGAGATCTCTGCTGCGATACGTGTGTGCATGTGCGGAGCTCGAGCTTCCTGCCCGAGACGAGATACTATGGATCGGGATCGGATTCCATGCGCCGCGCGGCGAGCGATCCATCCATCGACGCGACCCAAGAGTCCAAGACCAAAGCGTGTGTGGGTGTGTAGCCGCGTCCTGGTCTTTTCGGCTACGTCTTGTATGACATCTGCTCTGCTCAGCCTCAGCTGAAATCACCAAGTGAATCAGTACTAGCTCAGCAGAAGAATCCTGCTGCCTCATAAGCGTGACCATTGAATCGAGATTGTTTTCAACCAGCAGGAGGAGCAACTCAGGAGTAATGGTCTACACGCTGCACAATTTCACAGTCCAAGCGATGCTATACTGCACTATTCTACTGATGGAGTATGCAACTGTGCACAATGTGAGTTCTATCTGAAAAAAAACTGCTTTTGTATACAATGCAAAGGGTAGTGGATTTTCAGCTCACAATGCGAAAGCCGTCGCATGACTTCTTTTTGTAATCGTACTAATCGCGCGCTTTTTGTGACGGCATGGCATAGGCGCATGTAAACGCATGCCTTTCGCAATTTGTAAAACGAAACGAACCTTTTGTCCCAACTGGTGCAAAAGCGTGAGGAAAACGAAATGATTCGTGGTGAGCTACAAACACACTTCACTCGATCGATCGTAGTAGCAGGCTAGCAGCAGCAGCAGTAGGTCATCGGACGCCACAGCGATGATTTGCATGATTCCTCATGTTGATCCCTGGTGGTAGTAAGAAGAGGGGAAAAAGTGACTTTTTATCGTCAACAGCGAAAAGCAAACCGCGCGCGGGAATCTCATTATTGGCGTAGCATTATTTTTTTAACCTTTCGAGGCCAAATACGCCATGCCTTCCATCCATCGATCTACCGGTTGGAGTAGTACTCCAGCTGTTATATTGTGCTAATCGGGCTACTATAGCTCACGTTTTGCTACTAGTGTTGTAGACGTGGCCGCGTGCATGAGAAAACGAGACCGAGAAATGTGGCGTCTCGCATGGTGGAGGGAGGGAGATGTGGCACGGCGCGGCGCGTCGCGTTTGGCTGGACACGAGGACAGTACGTACGCCTGCGCTGACAAGTGGGGGATCACCATGGAAAAGAGAAGCGAGCAAAAGGGGATAGAGTGTCATGCATTGAGAGAGAGGCGATCGACTGACGACGACGACGCAAGGAAAAGCTACAGCGAGCGAGCCTGCGCAAATGAGGAATCATGGCTTCTCCCCTCGAAAGGTCGGCATCTTTCGCCCAAAGCAGCCACGGTCAGCAGCATCACACTGCAGCAGCAGCAGCAGGAGGAGGAGGAGGAGGAGGAGAGAGGCTGCAAGCCCGCGACTGCGAAGCCAAGAGAGAGGAGGCAAAAGGCGCAAAGGCCACCCTCCTCCGTATCATTGCCATCTACTGCCCCCATCCTACTACTCCTATACCCGTCTACTCCACCACAGCATCACTCCACAACCTCTTCTTCTTCCTCCTCGCGTGCGTCCGGGCCTAGCTAGCACGAGCTCGCCTGCCCATCTCTCTCTCCACCGCTTTGCCTTTGCTGGCGTTGCGCGTTTGGCACACTTGCTGCTTCTTTTTTATACTTCGGGTTTGGGCGAGTGCCTTCTTTAGATTTCGCTTGAGACATTCGTGGGGTGCCATTGCGGCGTCTTCTCCTCTCTAGGGAGGTGAGTGGGCTCTGTGCTCTTGGCTTGTCTCTCAGCTAGTACTTGCTTTTTCTTAATACTAATTCTTCTTAGCATTACCCATTTTAAGTTTTTGGTTGTTCTAGTCTGGTGATCTTGGGTGTTCCACCCGGCATTGCCGTTGTTCTTGAGATTACGATCACATATTCATATGCATGGCAGCATGGGTGAGTGATGGCCATTGGGTCTTCCGTATTCGCTTCTTGTGAAAATGCCTCACCTGGGGAAGGAGGGCTGGTACTAGTGCTACTAGAGGGGTGGCGTTCTTGTTCCCTTGTTCGTAGGCAATCGCTTGGAGCTGTGTTTGCATTTGCAAGCCGCACGATAGAGGATGATTGCCAAGTGGCATTTCGTCGAGCACGTACCTGATATTCGTGGTGCCATTTACTAGTACTACTACTCTCCCCGTAGCTTCTACTACTACTAATTCTAGAGACATGAGCGGTGTGGCGTAAAAACACAAAAGCCGCCTGCTTTCTTGGGAAAGGGAAGTGGTTTTGGCTGCCATGGGGACCCAACACCCAAGCTATAGCTAGCCAATGCATTTTGAACCTTCCTTCTCCATGAACTCCTATTTTGGCTCTCCACTTTGACTGCTGCTCACACTACACCACGGTATGAAATGATATCCTCTGCCTCTGTTGCAATGGCACCCAGGCATTTGTGACATTTGGTCGATGGTGAAGTGTGGATAAGCTGCTCGCTTAGCTTAGTACTCTGGAATTGAGGTTTCATCAGAATCTTGGCATTCAGATTGCAGCCGTTCTTGGGTTTCTTGGAGACATATGGCGTCCTCGCAGGAGAAGCCCATGACGGGTGTTCTGAGAAACGCCGCGGCGCTGCTCGACGAAATGCAGCTCATGGGAGAAACGCAGGGTGAGTGTTTCAGGCTGTCAGTCAGATTCTGCTGTTTGTTGATGCATAATTGCGCACAAATTTGTTGCAATTTTTGGCATGATGCGAGTAGTGTCCGTTATTTCTTCAGGTGCCAAGAAGGTGATCAACTCGGAGCTCTGGCACGCTTGTGCCGGGCCGCTTGTGTGCTTGCCGCAGCGGGGGAGCCTCGTTTACTACTTCCCCCAGGGGCACAGTGAACAGGTCCAAAATCTTACTGTCCTTTTCACAAATTGTTCAGTTCATCTCGTTTGGAAATGCTGCGACCATAGACAACAATTTGGTCAGATTGATGCTCAATAGTACTTTGGGATTGCTCTTGGAATGATCAATGTTGAAGTGATGATGCTATTGCAGGTTGCAGCCACAACTAGAAAGATTCCAAATTCCCGCATTCCGAACTACCCAAACCTGCCATCTCAGTTGCTGTGTCAAGTTCACAACATTACCTTGCATGTGAGTTCAAGCAAATTCAACTGCAAACATATTTGCGGCCAAATGGGTTTTGCCTGTGCTTGATTGTTTGTTTTGCACAGGCTGACAAGGACACTGATGAAGTCTATGCACAGATGACCCTTCAGCCAGTAAACTCTGTAAGTAATGATGTTTCTCTGTTGCATTATATACTGAGTGTTGCATGACAGTATTTGGTTCTATTAAAATGTAAACACCAGTCAATATCGAAATGCACAAAATGTGATTACAGAAACAAAAATTCAGTGTGTAAGGAATAAAAGTTGGATTCTAAATTAATATCTATTTGTGCCGTCTATTGGAGGAAACGGATGTATTCCCCATTCCAACTCTTGGAGCTTATACCAAAAGCAAGCACCCCACCGAATATTTCTGCAAGAATTTAACCGCAAGTGATACGAGTACACATGGTGGTTTCTCGGTGCCACGAAGGGCTGCAGAGAAGTTGTTCCCACAACTGGTATAGGCTTTTATCTACATTTTGTTTGCCGCATAGTTTTTTGTAAAAATAAATGCTTCAGCTCATGAGTTTAAGTTTTGTACCGACAGGATTACTCAATGCAACCTCCTAACCAGGAGCTTATTGTTCGAGATTTGCATGATAACATGTGGACATTCCGTCACATTTATCGTGGTAGGGTCAAACAGTATTAGGATTTTATTTATCTTGTTCATTGATACATAAATATTTGCTTCTTGGGCCACTGTCTCCTAAAAGTTTCTTCTTTTCTTGTCCCTTGCAGGACAGCCAAAGCGACATCTTCTAACAACTGGATGGAGTCTCTTTGTTGGGGCAAAACGTCTTAAAGCAGGGGACTCTGTCTTATTTATAAGGTGAAATAAGTTCCATAAATACAAGCAAAGTCTGTTTGTGACTTAAACTGTGTGTGCTATCAGAAAATTGAATCTGAGATTGTTAATCCTTTTGATAATAAACCCTATGTAATTTTCTGTAATAATTGATATGGATTCTGCAGACAATTAATGCATTGAAATACCACAAGAACTGCTTATGTTATTTGCTCTTTTGAAAGAATGTCCATTACTAGTATTAGATTTTCCTAGGGCTGGCTATCTACTTAATCTTAACCAATATATACATATTCAACTTTCTAGAATATTAAATTCTCTACAAAAATGACTTACTTCATAACAATATTTGCTATTTCTTGTCAGTTCTAGTGTGAATATGACTGCTATAGGACACCACACTTTTTACTCACTCGGACTGACAACAGCTTGTATGCTATAGTATGATATTCTCTTCACAAATATGTGAGGATGAAATGCCATTTTTGACAGAAGTTCCTGATTGCAGGGATGAGAAGTCACAACTTCTTTTGGGTGTTAGGCGAGCCACGCGACAACAAACAACATTGTCATCTTCTGTTCTATCTACTGATAGCATGCACATAGGCGTTCTTGCTGCTGCAGCTCATGCCACATCGAGTGGTAGTTCATTTACTATCTACTACAATCCTAGGTATAGAAATTTACTTACCTTTTTACATATGCATTTTTTTTCCTGGTGAGCATTTGGTCATTCTTGGAATCTCCATAGGACAAGTCCTTCGCCATTTGTAATTCCTGTAGCAAGGTACAACAAGGCAACATATATGCAACTATCAGTTGGAATGAGATTTGCGATGATGTTTGAGACAGAGGAGTCAAGCAAGCGCAGGTTTGTCCACTTTTTGTTCATCATTTTACGTAGCTTTTGTTTTCTGTTTCAGATTTTATCTTTATGCTATGCATTTATGTCCACAAACTAGACCTTGATGTACAACCACGTAATGGATTATGCTGCTTTAAAAATATAAATAATTCAACTGTGAATTTTCATGATTCACATTGGAAAAATAATGACTAAATCAAATGTTGTCGCATGGGCATACTTGCGTTCTATGTTGAGTTTAATGTCTTGTTGATTAAGTACAGCTAGAAAACATATTCCATATTATAAACAAAATTGTCTTGTTTTACAGATACACAGGTACAATTGTGGGAATAAGTGACTACGACCCCATGAGATGGCCCAATTCTAAATGGCGCAACTTACAGGTGCCTTTTTCATGCAAAAGCTTTAGGAAAACTCAGACTTCTGCCTATCATGGTGTATTTGATATTTATATACTTCTTTCTGCTAGGTCGAATGGGATGAACATGGGTATGGAGAAAGACCTGAGCGTGTGAGCATATGGGATATTGAAACTCCAGAAAGCACTCTTGTGTTCCCTTCGTCGACCTTGAATTCGAAGCGGCAATGTCTTCCTGGTTATGGAGGTATGTCTCTGACATGCTATACCAATCTTTATGGTCGTGCAATATGTTGAAACTTGAAACATGCCTTACCCTTCTGCAGTTTCAATGCCTGGGCTGGAAAATGGATCAACAAATATGTCATCATTTCCAAGGGCTCAGGGTAATCCATATGGTAGTTTGCAGCACATTCCAGCTGTTGGATCAGAATTGGCTACCATGCTTCTCAACCAATCTGGTCAAACCCTTGGGAGTCCCCTTAGTTTTCACCAGTCCTCATATTCTAGTATTATCCAAAATGTGAAGCAAAATTATATCCCTTCTCTAACAGTTAGCACTTCAGCTTGTTCGACAAAGCAAGAAAGCATGCCTTCAGATGATGCCCAGCACCAGTTCCATATGGCTAATATGCAAAATGGTGATCTTGAAAGCTCTGAAGTCCAGCCTGTCATTGATTCGATTTCTGAGTCAAAGTTGAATGTTACATCAAGAGATCCAAGAAACACAGATTCCTACCCAATTCGAAGTATTTCAGAGCAAAACAGTAAGGGTGAGCCTAGAGGCAAGAATCGTAGGAGTAAGAAGGGCTTGTCTCACAAAACCATTTCAGAGAAATCTGACCTTTCTTCACCCCCTTCTTGGATATGTGACAATCAGCAGGTTGGTTTAGAATCGAAACTGGTTAGTTGTGATGAACAAGTAAACTGTGGAAATATTGAAGATTCATCTGGTGCACTTACTCAAGGTAATTTTGCTGGACATCCACATGGCCATCAGGTTGAGCAAAATGGAGTGTTGTCGCCACCAAAGGTAGAATCATCAAAATCACCTGATGGAGGAAAGTCTGTCAATTCATTTCCAAACCAAGTGTGTTTTTCACAGTTTATTGATGGTCTCGATTGGATGACTCAGACTTCCTACTACCATGACTCCATTGTAATTCAACCAGCTGATGTGTCAGAGAACATTTTCAGTTCATCTGCAGATATACCTCCCCCAATGATTGCTGATACTATGGAGACTTTTCAGGCCTCATGTCTTTCTGATTGCCTTCCTAATTCCATACAAGAATTCATCTCCAGCCCAGATCTGAATTCACTAACGTTTCTTTCACCTGAGATGCAAAATTTGGAGGTCCAACTCCAACATGATGGAAGCAACTTGCCGAGTACGTCGAACTCATTTGTACAGATGAGCTTCTCTGAAGAGAGTGGAAATCAGAGTGCAAACTTAAGTGGACTTCACATGGAATCTGCACACAGAAGCATGAACACCACTTCATGCTCTCAACCAATGTCTACTGGCGGCTTTGATGCAGGGATGTACTCAAAGTTGCCACGATTAAAAGAATCCCAAATCATGTCTTTGCCAGAGATTCATACCAATTCCATGGGAACATCAGCTTGCAGTATGGAAGCAACCGAGTACAGCCTTGACCGAAGTGCGAAGCCGATGAAACCACCAGTACGGACATATACAAAGGTTTATACTACTTCACTGTTAATATGTTACCATTTGTCAAATGCTCTTGATAGTAAAATATAACTTAACAACTATCTATGCTGTTCTTTTTGTAATAAAAAGGTTCAAAAGCAAGGATCAGTTGGAAGATCTATCGATGTCACAGGGTTTAGAAATTACCATGAGTTGAGATCTGCCATCGCTTGCATGTTTGGTCTCCAGGGGAAATTGGAGCATCCTGGCAGTTCAGAGTGGAAGCTTGTATATGTCGACTACGAAAATGATGTTCTTCTTGTCGGAGATGATCCATGGGAGTAAGTAGACATGTCTTCGAATTGGTTTTACCTGTTCTTCCTACGCCTGGTCAGCATATAAATTGACACTCATGCCTATGTGCTTTTGCTTCTACAGGGAATTCATCAACTGTGTCCGATGCATCCGGATTTTGTCACCTTCAGAAGTACAACAGATGAGTGAGAATGGCATGCATGTCTTGAATGACTGCATTCAAGCAGCTTAGTAGTACCATTTTCTGGATGAAGCTCTAAATTGACATAAAGGCCACAAGAGAAATGCACATCCGAGAAGCTGTAGCCTGTAGTTCTCTTACTGAATGTTAAGCAGATTTGTTGACACTTGACAGTAGTGTTTGTGGTAGAGACTTACAGGAGACGTTTATAGTGACAAGAGCCACCATCTTTGTAGCTATGAAAAAAACGGCTCATCTTTTGCAAGAAAACCAGGTAGGAAATCCAAGCTGTGGAAAATGGTGTGCTGTGATTACTCATATGCTTTGATGCATTTCTAACTTCCACTATATGTTGCGAGCTATGTCGAATCAGAAACTTTAGTTACCCTTGTAAATTTAGGTATATTGGGATTCACGAGTTAACTGTGACTGCCAATGGATTGTCTGTCAGCTTCCAGATGACTTCTTGATCCTTTGAGGTTAATGCCTCTTGTAGACCGTAACTGATTACTGATGTTCATCTGGTTCCTGACTTCACTCAGTATAAATTCAGTTTGATCTCTGCATGCTGGTGCTGCAATACAGAGGAGAGGTAGTACAGTATACAAACAGTTTTATCTCTTCATGAGCTGTATGAGTCAGATTGTAGAGCCAAAAACAATGATTTGCAAATTTTTCAATGTAGTATTATAGAACGACTGATATGATCTTGAGAAGGGTGAGACTACAGGCAAGGGCCGCAAGGCTCGTAGGAGTAGGGAGCATGTCTCACAAAACCATTTCTGAAAAATCTGACATTGCTACTTTGAGCGAACAATCTTTGTTTGCAACACCCTGAGTACCTAAGCCCCTCATGCTACATGTAAGAGCATCAAAGGATGATAGAACAGTAGCCAAAAAACCCAGTGCAGTCACAAAAGAGTAGTATCTACTAGCGACGATCCAAAAGAAACCGCTTCCTGGTAGCAATCGTCTGCTGCAAACATTCCAGCCAATCCAGTTGCCTTCACCACCCGCATCTTGATAAGTACTCGTAGAAGACTTCACCAGGCGTAAGTTCCAACATGCATTCAAAGCTTTTTCAACTGTGGTATTTTTAATAAAAGATGTCGTACAGTGAAGCAAAATTATGTGCCAGTTGCTTACCCAATCCAATATCCTCCCAAAAGAGTGTCTTCCTATGTCATACTTGTTTTCTGCAAAATTGAAAAAAAAAAAACTCCTTCAGTTCCTCTATATTTGGCAGCCCTAAGCAATGTACACCTCCCAAGGCAAAGCAACTGTTTATTGAGAAAATGACTAAAATGCCCTTAGCTTATGTTAATCAGTTGGAAAACATGCGGCAAAGAAAACACCGGCCAAGCTCTAGATATTTCTTGCCATGGTAGAAAACGTTCTCGTCTTTAAACATCAAAAGAACAAGCTGTAGCAGATGCTACTAGCTACTAGTAGAAACTATTACTCATTCTGCATGCTGTGGTGCAAAGTAGGATAGTGTAAATTAAAAAGAAAAACAGATGCTACTAGAAACTTCTATCGTTGTCTACTGGAATACCGGAGGCCAGGAGGGTGCTCCAGTGCATGCCACTTAAGCTGGCTATAATAATTAAACTATGACAAAGGGACTGTAGCAAAGTACAATGGAAAAATTAGAACAAATGTGTTGGAAAACATGTAGTGCCAAATACTTAGGAACAAGAAAAGTGATCATAGTGCCAACTAAACAGGAACCAAGGGAGTATCGATAAGTCCACTAAAAATTTAACAGCCCATCGTGTCGCGCATGCTTATGCTTATAATTTAAAATTTAAAATTTAAAATTTAATTTTGAAATTGATTTTATGGTTTTTTCATCACAGTTTATTTATAAACATTTTCTTTTGAATCACTAATAATATATATATATATATATAAAATAATATTACCGACAAATTATTTTAAAGTAAATTTCACATCGGACCATATATTTTGACCAAAGTTTTAAAATGGGCAAGGGCTAAACCAACATTTCCACTTAACACCATCTATCTTTACACTAGTTGGTGGTTTGTGTAAGATCGAATCCCACTAACCAAGCCAACCAGAGGGGGGTGAATGGTTGGTGTATCCAAAAATCAAAACTCAAAGCGGAATATTAAAGTTACCTCTTTCGATGTAGATGCGATCTTCTGTAGCTGACTCTGTCAGTCTGACCGCCCCCGTAGTCCGGTCTGACCGCCCCTATGCGTCGGTCTGACCGCCCAGACACCTCCGATCTGACCGCCCAGTCGCCGCCGGTCTGACCGGTGTAGATTCGCCGGTTAGACCGTCGAGACCCGAGAAAACACAAATCAAAGAACTCTTAAAGTAAATTGAAATTTTATTGATTCTCTCTGTGTTTAGAAAGTGCAACAACAACACTCCTCTCCTAAAACTCGAACAAATTCGAAACCCTAGCTTTTTCTTCAAGTCGAATCTCTCAAAAACCGATATCTAGAGGCAACACTCTGCCCCTCTATTTATACCCTCATCGCAGTTGTCCCAAGCCACGAATTCTACTCATACAAGGAGTCCTAATCCTCTAGGAAAACCTCCTCATATCAGCAACAAACTTTACATAATCAAAATTACCAAACTTGGACTCTATCCAAATTTGACTCCAACTTCCATACGCATACAATAACTCCATCGCATGCCATATGGAATCATCTCAACCACGTGCATCAATCTTGAACCTAAGCATCCCGTATGAATATCAATTTGCTTCGTGTGTGAGTGTTGAACAGGATTCTTAGCAATGTTAATGGCACTTGTATTATCATAAAACAAAGGAACCTTTTCAGAAACAAGACCATAATCTTTCAAAGTTGAAATAAGCCATAGAATTTGTGAACAACAATTAGCAGCAGCAACATATTCAGATTTAGCAGTTGATTGGGCTACACTCGATTGTTTCCTAGAAGACCATGCAATTAATGAAGTACCAAGAAAAAGACATGTTCCACTAGTACTTTTTCTATCAATTCTACAACCAGCAAAATCAGCATCTGAATATCCACTTAAGCAAATTGAAGATGAAGTAGAATACCAAATTCCAAACTCAAGTGTATGACTTAAATATCTCATGATGCGCTTGACCGCTTGACGATGTGAAGCACGAGGAGAAGCTTGAAAGCGTGCACACAAACACACAGCAAACTGTATGTCTGGCCTAGAAGCAGTTAGATATAACAACGATCCAATCATACTTCTATACTCCTTTTGATCCACAGCTTCACCATCTTCATCGGGATCCAAAACTGCCGTAGAACTAATAGGTGTAGAAATTGGCTTGCAATTCTCCATCTTGAAACGTCTCAAAAGATCTTTAGTGTACTTTGTTTGATGCACAAACGTTCCTTGAGGTGTTTGTTTTATTTGCAATCCCAAGAAGTAAGACAACTCACCCATCATGCTCATCTCAAATTCCCTGCGCATAGTCTCAGCAAACTCCACAACCAAAGTATGAGATGAACAACCAAAGATAATATCATCTACATAGATCTGAACAAAAAGTTGATGATCACCATGCTTAAGAACAAAAAGCGTTTTGTCAATCTTTCCCATTCGAAACTTTTTTGAAGGAAAAAGTTCTTAAGTCTATCATACCATGCTCTAGGTACTTGTTTCAAACCATACAAGGCTTTTGACAATTTAAAAACATGGTTGGGAAAATCAGGATTTTCAAAACCCGGTGGTTGTTTAACATAAACTTCCCCCTGTATAAAGCCATTTAGAAAATCACTTTTAACATCCATTTGATACAATTTAAAACCTTTAGAAGCTGCAAAAGCTAACAAAAGTCTAATTGCCTCAAATCTAGCAACAGGAGCAAAAGTTTCATCAAAATCTAAACCCTCCACCTGAGTAAAACCTTGAGCAACAAGTCTAGCTTTATTTCGCACAATTAAACCATCCTCATTTTGTTTATTTTTGAAAACCCACTTGGTTCCAATAATATTATGTCCAGAAGGTGGTTCAACTAAAGTCCAAACTTTGTTTCGCTCAAAATTTTCGAGTTCTTCATGCATGGCATTAATCCACGATTCGTCAGTTAATGCATGAGTAATATCTTTGGGTTCAAAAGAAGCAACAAATGCTGAATTTGCACAAACATCATGAGTAGTTACCTTTGACCTTGTTGTTCGCTCACCTAAATTACCGATGATCAATTCCGGTGGATGTCGTCGTTGAATATGCAAAGGTGCAGCGACTTCTGATGATATATCCTGTTCTGAACATTCATTGGTCGAAGTTGTAGCCTCTGGACCAGAATCACCATTTGACGACCCTGGCCAGTCTGACCGCACGTCTTGTGCCGGTCTGACCGGCCTTGGTCCCGGTCTGACCGGCCGAGGCATCTTCGTCGTCTTCATCATCGCTTTCATCCTCGAAAATCCGACCATCCTCCCCCTGAACCTGTGACAATGTACCTGCAATGTCGGGTCTAGTTCCAGGACTAGCCTCATCAAAAGTGACTTCGCAAGTCTCAACAATTTTGTTAGTTTCCAAAACAAGTACACGATAGCCACGAGAATGAGAGGGATATCCAAGAAAAATTCCAACAAGAACGTGCTTCAAACTTATCCAAATTTCCAGATTTCAAGACAAAGCACTTGCAACCAAAAACACGCAAATGTGAAACTTTGGGTTGATAGCCAAATCGAAGCTCATAAGTAGTCGTTCCAATTTTAGATCTCAATAAAACACGATTGGAAATATAGCATGCAGTGTTAATAGCTTCAGCCCAAAATTTTCGAGGAGTATGATACTCATCAAGCATTGTTCTAGCCATTTCAACCAAAGAGCGATTTTTTCTTTCAACAACACCATTTTGTTGAGGGACACGAGGAGAAAAAAAATTGATGTTCAATTCCTTTTTCGTTACAAAACTGCTCGAAAGAAGCATTTTTAAATTCACCACCATTATCACTTCGAATTCTTTTGAAAGAGCAAGGGAGTTCAAGTTCCAAACGAAGAAACAATTTCTGAAAATGTTCAAAAGCTTCATCTTTGGTTACCATGAAGAAAACCCAAGAATATCGAGAAAAATCGTCAACAATAACTAGCACATACCATTTTCCTCCAATGGATTGCACTCTAGCTGGACCAATAGTGTCTATATGTAAAAGCTGTCCTGGTGCATCCGTCATCACAGAAATAATAGGAGCACGTGAAGAAGCAACTATTTTTGCATGATGACACGGTGTACAAACCAAATCAAGATCTTTCTTAAGTTTAGGCAAACCACAAACAAGATCCAAATTACTTAACCTCGTGAGATGATCAAAACCAACATGTCCAAGTCGACGATGCCAAAATATCAAATCTTTAGAAAATTTAGCAACTAGACATGTTATGACAGGTGAAACAGGATTTTCAAAATCAGCTTTAAAAACCTTTCCATAACGAGAGATATTCAACACAGAGTCTCCAGAAGAATCAAATATTTTACTTCCAGTTTTCTTAAAATGAACTTCAAAGTTTTCATCAATAATTTGTGAAACTGAAAGCAAATTATATTTTAAATCCTCAACTAAAGCTACATCTTTCAATTCAAATTTGTTACTTACCTTAACAGATCCTGTAGTGAGAATGACACTGGTAGAAGCATCACCAAAGATAATTGATTCCGTCTTGGATGCTTGTTTGAGGGAGGAGAACCAATTTTTATCACCGGTCATGTGCCGCGAACAACCGGAATCCACGATCCACACGTTCTCCTTCCTCACTATCAAAGCCTACACACAAGAAGAAGTCGAGGGCTCAGTACTGGGGTTAGATAAAAGAAATTTAGGTATCCAGTACTGAGACACACGACCGGTAGATCCAATAGGCATATATCCACGTACAAAAACAGTTTGAGAATTTTTAGAAAAATTCCTCAGAGGCCGGTCTGACCGAAGTGGTACTGCCGGTCTGACCGGGGTCCGGTCTGACTACTGCCGTACCGTCGGTCTGACCGGGGTCCGGTCTGACCGAAGGTGTGCAGCCGGTCTGACCACGGTATCCACTGCGGTTTGACCGTTCTCCTCGAAGGAAAACCAGATTTTTGCCATTCTAGTTTTGCAAAATTATTTTCTCTTTCCTTCTTTTGTTTATGAGCCAATCTGAAACAAAAAACAACAAGATGACCATCTTTACCGCAAAAAGAGCAAGTGTACTTTTTCCTAGTAATGGATGGTTTAGAAAAAATATTTTTTGTTTCCTTTAAAGTTGAAGAAAGAGATGGCAAAATTCCAGCAGATTTAAAAACTGTTTTATTCTCACTTGGCTTAATCAAAATTTCACCTTTTTCACTTTTATCCAAAATCTTAGGTTTATTTTTGGTGAAATAGTCATATGAATTAAAACCAATTCCCCTATTGTAGGTAGTCACTTTAGATTGATCCAAAATCATGTTTAGTGTCTTTTCTCCTTCATAAAACTTTTTCAAAAAACTTTTCAAATAAGAAACTTCTTTTTTCAATTTAGAACAACTTTCACAATCTATCATGACACCTTTACCTTTTCTACACTTGGGGCAAGAAAGCACTTCATCAACTTTTACAATGTTTTCCATGTACTCAACACGACCTAATGCATCTTTTAGTTTCATCTTGTTTAGAGTACATGTTGAGCAAATAAAAACACTATGTTGTTGTTTTAACCTCTTAGCACATATCATGTTAAACATCACACTTGCATGAAAAGCAACTTGATATTTTTTCAACAAATTTTTGGTTAAAAACAACTCATCCAAAGTGCGTGTGTGCATGGCAGTACCAAGAACAAAGGAAGACTTAAATCTCAGATTGTGATCAAAATTAGTATCTCTAACTTTTGAAATTTCATGCATTAAAATCTCACAATTTTTGCAGTCATCGTCATCAGGAATAAGAGATTTTAATCTAGCAATTTTAGAATTTAGAGATTCAATTATAAATTCTTGCTTTTTGATCCTTTTCTCACATTTTTTATTTTTGAGAGTAAAGGTAGAAACTATCTCATCAATAACTTCAATAGATGAGCTTACCTCATTGTTTTCAAATTCCAACTCAGAATCTCCACGAGCCATGAGGCAAAATCCAGAGATGTTCTTGTCTTTGTCTTCTTCGTCGCTCTCATTATCAACATCACTTGCCGGTTCAAAGGCGGCGTAGACTTGATTTAGCACCTTCTTGAGAGCCTCCTTGGATCTTCTTCCCTTGAATGTTGTAACGGGCTTGTTGTCCTTGGTCTTGGCTCCATTGTCATCTTTCTTGTCTCTCCCCAACTTGGGACAATGTGAGCGAATGTGATCAAGCTCTCCACATTCAAAACATCGAATTCGACCTCCTCTTTTCTTCAACCTAACATTGTTCATAGCTCGAGACAACTTGTTAATAGCCAAAGCCAAATCCTCCTCCTCGAATGATTCGAGTTGATCATCGGACAAAGTATTAATGGAAGAAAGAGAGACAGAGTTCGATGAAGAAGCACCAAGATCCAATGAAGAAACCAAAGCACTTGACTTAGAATCAACCTTTCGAGAAAGAATATTCATCTCATGGGTTTTGAGTTTTGTGTAAAGAGAATCCAAAGTCAAGCAAGACATATCAACTGATTCTTGAATCGAAGTTACTTTCATCTCCCAAATTGACATATCAAGTCCATTCAAAAAGTGGCGAGAAACTTCAGATTGAGAGTAATTAACATCATAAGAAGAATCCACAGATCGAAGATTACTCAAAATCTTATTGAATCTAGCAAGATAATCATCTAAAGCTTCTCCAGATTTCATCTCAAATTTTATGTAATCCTTTTTGAAAAGATCTTTACGTAATTCTTTAATGTTGGAAGTACCTTGATGAAAATTACGTAAAGCATTCCAAATTTCATTGCCAGTTTTTAGATGTGACACTCGATCAAAATCCGAGCGAGAAATTCCACTCAATAAAATATTTCTAGCTTTGCAATTATTTTCAAACTCAGTTTTCAAAGCAGTAGTGTTAATTTGATCTGGAATTTCATAGGGTTGAGCAACCTTAAGCCAAATGTCATAATCTTGAGCCATAATATAAGATTGCATCTTGTCACACCAATAAGGAAAATCGACACCATTGAAAACATGTGGCTTGGTTGAAAACTTGTCAGCCATGGCTTAAAAACTTTAGATTAGTAAAAATCCAAAGAAGAAGAACAATGTTCTGATACCACTTGTAAGATCGAATCCCACTAACCAAGCCAACCAGAGGGGGGGTGAATGGTTGGTGTATCCAAAAACCAAAACTCAAAGCGGAATATTAAAGTTACCCTCTTCCGATGTAGATGCGATCTCCTCTAGCTAGCTCTGTCAGTCTGACCGCCCCTGTAGTCCGGTCTGACCACCCAGTCGCCGCCGGTCTGACCGGTGTAGATTCGCCGGTTAGACCATCGAGACCCGAGAAAACACAAATCAAAGAACTCTTAAAGTAAATTGAAACTTTATTGATTCTCTCTGTGTTTAGAAAGTGCAACAACAGCACTCCTCTCCTAAAACTCAAACAAATTCGAAACCCTAACTTTTTCTTCAAGTCGAATCTCTCAAAAACCGATATCTAGAGGCAACACCCTGCCCCTCTATTTATACCCTCATCGCAGTTGTCCCAAGCCACGAATTCTACTCATACAAGGAGTCCTAATCCTCTAGGAAAACCTCCTCATATCAGCAACAAACTTTACATAATCAAAATTACCAAACTTGGACTCTATCCAAATTTGACTCCAACTTTCATACGCATACAATAACTCCATCGCATGCCATATGGAATCATCTCAACCACGTGCATCAATCTTGAACCTAAGCATCCCGTATGACATCTTGATCGTCCGGACATCATCTTCTCCCAAGTTGACTCTCAATCCATCACCGGCAATACTCTCCCGAGGCTTCAAGACTACCTACACATGAATCGAACACAAAATCCATATCCGAGCACAAGTTCTCACAAACTTGACTCATTGTTAGCACATAACAGCATCACATACGTATAGAAACTGAATAAAAGTCGTAGACATTGAATAATCATAGAAATCCAACGAAACAACCCAACTCCGAAACCGACAGGAAGTCGGCCGGTCAGATCGCGGGCTGGCCGGTCTGACCGCACACAAGCTCCGGTCTGACCGGCCACAAACGCCCGGTCTGACCGGCAAAGCCTGTCAGCAAAATACTGTTCACCGTCCGATAATTTCAATCATCTCTCAAATCATAAATCCGATTATCTCCAAATATCAAAACCAATAACCAATGAAATCCGATGCCAATTGTTCATCATCAAATAATCAAAACAACCTTTGATTCAATAGTTTGGAGTTTGGACTAAGGTTGAGCACATAAAAGGACTATGTGAAAGGAAAGTTAGTCCAAACAATCATTTTTATTATGTCATATTATTAAGATAAATATCTTTTATAGAATCTCATCAAACGGTTTATAATTTAGCATATCGCAGAAACAGTTTTTTCAGCAGATCACGCTAGTGATGTGAACATATTTAATAAAGGCACAAATTGATCTATACATAGGGGAAAAGTAATAAAAAAAGAAATAGAAATAGCACCCTAGTCGATTAGATACCGTGTGAGAAAGAATGAAAAAAACATTTTGCCCTTTCTATATGCATCCTGTGTTGTTACGGGTTTGAAGTTCTCTCAAATATTTCATTGGTATGCTCATCCCTAGTCCAAATTGCAAATAATGTAAGTAAAGATATATGGTGTTAAGTGAAACATGAGTATAGTCCTAGTTCATTATGAAACTTAGATAAAAGAATATGACCAATAAGCCATATGAATAAGCATAAATATAAGCGAAACAATAACCTTCACTTCATGCGATATTTTTACATGCAAATTAAGTCATTTTACCTCCAGAAACCATACCTTTAGAGGCCCGATGCATCAATATCAACACTGGCCTTGCAATATAACTGGATAGCTGCAGCACCCATGATTTCAAGAAAATAAGCAACAGCATGCGCAACCACTTTTGAGTAAATCTGATGTTCTCCGATTTTTGCGTGACCCAGCATGAGAAACACCACAAGTGTGAAAGCATGGAGGCACAAATGGATAAACTCGGTCTTTCTAGTGGGCTCAAAGTCGTAGGCAGTGTCAACAAGATACTTTCCACCTTGGAGAGCCATAAAGAGACCGTACCAACAAAGAGCAACATACGCATCAAGCTTTTTCTCATCTGTAATGTGTTTCAGCAGCTTCCAGGTAATGAACACAAGTGAGCCATGGAACGAGAAGCAATAGAGCGAGTATACCTAGCCTCGCCCAATGCTTGCGTGCTTTTTTCCTTACTCTCATTACTCTCGGGATGGCCATTGTTGCTCCCGTTGCGGCCTCTCCCCATGCTGCCATCGCTGTTCATGTTGCTGCTGTTAGATTTCTAGAACGCTAGCAGCCAATCTAGGGCTTGATCTCTAGTTCATAGAGATAGATAGTGTGTTCTTTGGAAGAAGAAACGGGAGAGAGAGAGATAGAGCCCATACCTTCATCGTACTTGGAGCTCGACGCTGCCATGGCGACGGTGTGGATGGCGGCGGCGGCGAGCGATTCCCCCCACTTCAGTGCAAACCTGGATCGGTGGGTTCTAGGGTTTTTGTGGGAAGCTCATGTGCACGGTGACGAACGTTGGTCCGTGTGCGCCGGCGGCTTCCCCTCTTTTATCGTGCGCTGCATGAGAGGGACCCACTGCCAATTGATCGGCTAGCGCCCCCGATCAGAGCGCGTGGGCGGAGTGGGAAACGGTTTCCCGATTTCCCCGGGGATCGCAACTAACATTCTCCCCTTTGATCTCCGCCTTTCTTATTTCTCATACTCAACATTTACTTCTAAATAGATTGATGTATAGAACACGTTTCATCATGATAGTCATTACTAAACCATCAAACGCAACGACTACAATACACCTCTCCATCTCAAAATAAACGCTAGACCCTTTTGTAATCCAAGGATCATAGGCTTTCCTGTAAACCCATGCCGGCTAAGTGTTCTCTGAACACACTGGACGGTAAGCCTTTTGTAAGCGGATCCGCTAACATCTCCTTTGTACTTATATGCTCAAGACTAATAATCTGATCCTGGATTTTCTCTTTCACAACATAAAACTTAATGTCAATATGTTTGGCAGCACACTTGACTTATTGTTGTGAGCATAAAACACTGCTGGCTCATTGTCGTAGTACATCTTGAGTGGCCTTTAAATGCTGTCGACCACTTTCAACCCGGGTACAAACTTCTTTAACCATTTTGCCTGCTCCGTGGCCTCATAACTAGCTACAAACTCGACATACATCGTTGATGATGCTATGACGGTTTGCTTGGAGCTTTTCCATGAAATGGCTCCTTTTGTGAGAGTGAATATGTAGCCTGATGTGGACTTTCTATCATCTACATCTCCCGCAAAGTCTGAGCCTGAATACCCTTCTATCTCAAGGGAATCAGTTCTTCTGTACGTTAGTATGAGGCCTTTTGTGCCTTGCACATAACGCAAAGATTTCTTTATCATTCTCCAATGATCTATTCCTGGATTTTCATGATATCTGCCAAGTATCCCGGTAACAAAAGCTAAGTCAGAACGCGTACATACTTGAACATACTGTAAGCTTTCGACAGCTAAAGCATATGGAACCGCTTTCATTTGATCGATCTCATACTGGTTCCTGGGACATTGAAATTTTCCAAATCAGTCGCCCTTGACTATGGGAGCAGGTGTGGGCTTACTCGCATGCATACTGTATTTCTTTAGAATCTTTTTCGGATATGCCTTTTGCGATAATCCTAAAACCCCTTTTCTTTTATCTCGGTGAATCTCTATTCCTAGAACAAATGAGGCTTCACCAAGATCTTTCATATCGAAATTCAAGGACAAAACCTTTTTCGTCTCCAATAGTAGATCAACATCACTACTAGCGAGCAGGATGTCATCTACATATAGGATAAGGAAGATAAATTTTCCATTTTTGAACTTTGCGTAAACGCAATTGTCCTCTTCATTCTCATTAAACCAAAAACTTCTTATTACTTCATCAAACTTTAAGTACCACTATCTGAAGGCTTGTTTTAATCCATAAATGGATTTTTTCAGATGGCATCTCATTTGTTCTTTTTCTTCCACAACAAAACTCTTGGGTTGTGCCATGTAGACGTTCTCATATAAATCCCTGTTAAGGAATGCCGTCTTTACATCCATTTGATGTAGCTCTAGATCATAATGTGCCACAAGTGCCATTACGATCCTGAAGGAATCTTTACATGACACCGGAGAAAAGGTCTCATTATAATCAATTCCTTTTCTTTGAGTAAACCCTTTTGTCACAAGTCGTGCTTTATACCTTTCTACATTCCCTTTGGAGTCACGTTTTGTTTTGTAGACCCATTTGCAGCCTACTGTCTTGGCTCCTTTAGGAATTTCTTCTAAGTCCCAAACTCTGTTGGTACTCATTGATCTCATTTCATCTTCCATGGCTTCAAGCCACTTCGACGAATGAGCACTTCTCATGGCTTCTTCAAATGAGGTGGGATCTCCCTCTGCTTGAACTTTTTCACTAGCATAGACTTGGTAGTCACTAGGAATAGCTGTCCTTCTCTCTCTTTGAGATCTTCTGAGTTGTGGTACGTCTTCTACTTGGGGCTGATGTTGCTCTTCCTCTTGTGTGACAACTTGTTCTGTAGGATCCTGAATCTCAGGTTCCTCCTGCTCATTCGTTGTTGTCACAGGAGAACTAACATCAGGTGTTATCACCGCAGCGTTCTGTGCTGACGGTGTAATAGCAACAAGTATCGAGAAAAAAAGTTCATGAATCATCGAAGTAGGTACATGTACCCGCTTCTCTTCAAGAGTAATTTCTCGGGGTACCATGCTCCCCTTGACTATCTCATCTTCCAGAAACACTGCGTGTCTCGTTTCTACGAACTTAGTGTGTATGTCAGGACAATAGAAACGAAAACCTTTTGATTTCTCAGGGTAGCCAATGAAATGGCAACTGATTGTCTTGGGATCTAGCTTCCTAATATTTGGGTTAAATAACTTTGCCTCAGCTGGACAGCCCCACACCCGTACATAATTTAGCGTGGGTTTCCTTCCTGTCCATAGCTCATACAGTGTTTTGGGCACCGACTTACTTGGTACTCGATTAAGAATATGGGCAGCAGTTTTTAATGCCTCCATCCATAGACTTATCGGTAAAGTGGAGTGACTTAGCATACTTCGCACCATGTCCATTAAGGTGCAGTTGCGTCTTTCAGCTACTCCGTTCTGCTGAGGCTCGCCCGGTGTAGAGTACTGAGCTACTATGCCATTTTCCTGTAGAAACCTTGCAAAAGGTCCAGGTATTTGGCCATAAGGGGTATGCCGACCGTAGTATTCTCCTCCACGGTTGGACCTTACTACTTTGATCTTTACATCATGCTGATTTTCTACCTCAGCCTTAAATGTCTTAAATTTATCCAATGCTTCTGATCGTTCTTTAATTGGATAAATATAGCCATAGCACGAATAGCCATCTGTGAATGTTATAAAAGAATCATAACCATCCACTGTCTGAATTGAAAAAGGATCACAGATGTCTGTGTGTATGATTTCCAATCTTTCTAAACTTCGTATGGCTCCTTTCTTTATTTGTTTAACATACTTTCCTTTAATGTAATCGATGCAATCTGTATCCGCAAAGTCTAACGGATGCAAAATTTCTTCTTTAATCAATCGTTCAATTCTCCCCTATGAAATATGGCCTAAACGACAGTGCCACAATTTTGCCAAGGTTTCCTCATTGCATCGTTTGCGCTTACTTCTTACAATCGTAGACGAGGAAGACACACTATTGCACGCAACATTCACATTTTCATGTTTAGATAACATGTAAAGTTGGCCTTGTCGGATAGCAAGAGCCACACACTTATTCTTGAATATAATTGAACATAAGTCTGGATCAAAATAACAATTATATCCATCATCTGCCAAACATGAAACGGAAACTAAATTTCTACTTAAGGAGGGTACATAGAGCACGTTCTGCAAATAAAGTGTGAAGCCATTATCCAACTCTAATGGATAATCTCCAATAGCTTCAACTTCTGTTTCAACACCATTTGCTACTCTAATGCATCTTTCTCCTCTTGCTAGCATCCTCCTCGTACGGAAGCCCTGTAATGAATTTACAACATGAATAATCGCACCTGAATCAACCCACCAAGTGGATTTTGAATAACTTACATACAGGGATTCATCTACGAATGTAATGATGTCCTCACCTTTCTTTATTAGATGTTTCAAGAATTCAGGGCAATCCTTCTAAAAGTGCCCCTTCTGCTTGCACCACCTGCAAGTGTCCCTATCCACTTCTACACTTGGCCGTGGATGAGGATCACTTTGTGGCGTCTTTCCTTGTGCCTTGGGAGAGGCGACATTCTGATTGTGGTTGATCCTCCTCTTGTTCTTCACATAGTTTGTGAAATCACCACGAGTCTTGGGTATGTCCTCTTCTTGCACACACATGGCAATCAACTTCTCAATGTTCCAGCTTGCGGGCAGTGAGTTGTAGTTCACAACAAATGCGTTGAAATCTGAAGGTAGGGAAGCAAAAATGAGGTGAACTAGGAACTCGTCAGGGAGAACCAAGTCCATCTTCTTGAGCTTTGAAGCGATGCCACTCATCTTCCAAATATGCTCTCTAACCCCTCCGCCATTGTACTTCATAGTAACTAAGCTCTTGATTAGGGAGCTCGCATAGGCTTTTGAAGAACCAGTAAACTGATTCTCCACCCTCTGAAGATACTCTATGACGGTGGTGTATACTGGGATTGCTCCTCGTATTGCCTCCATTATTGAGCTCTTGATCACCATCAAACATTTGCGGTTGGAAGATTCCCACTTCGCACGATCAGTGTCGTACTTCTGTACTATTGGAGCATGGTCCAACATTCTCTGCTTAAAAGCATCTTCGCTCTCACCTTCCCCCCTCACTGATGCAACAGGCTCAGTGGGGCAGGGCGCGGTGAGAGCTAAATCTATGTCCGATAGCACAAGTGCTATCTCAATCTTCTCTCGCCATGAGCCATAATTATTCCCGTTAAGGGGCTCAACGGCCGAGATATACACTAGTGGGTTAGTGGTTCCTGAAGGCAAATTAAAGAAATTGAGAAACATTAAAACTCTTGTATGTTTTAATTTAACGTTGGTCAAAATTAAAACATACAAACTACCACATTAATTCTACATCACCGTTGGGCAGAAATAGAACTAATGCATAAACATCATCATAACAGCGGAAAAATAAATTACATACATGTTCAGAAGCAATTATTACAATTTATCTACTCTCTAAACAATTGTCACGTTGGTTAAAATTGCTTAGACATAAATCCATTCAATAACTACGAATTGTAAATGCTTCTGAAAAAATAAGGGACTAAAAATAAACTTCTTTTTCTTCGGCCACGAGGGACCTGGATCAGACTTCTTCCCGGCCTTGCTGGTCGGCCTATGGCCTTTTTGCGCATGGGCGGGCGCTCCCGCGCACCACAGGCCGCAACCTGGACCTGGGCCGAGAAAACGGCCCTGCGTGCGTCCCCCTCTTGGGCCGGTTTCGGCTCGACCATTGTCGGCCATCTGATCGTTAGGGTTTCGATCGGACGGCCAGGCGCCGAGATCAGGGAAACAAAACCCCCGACGGCCCAGCCGAAACCCTAGCTTCTCTTCCTCCCTCACCGGGGTTGTGGCGTGGCGGCACGGCGAAGCGCGGCGGCGCCGTCGCACCCCCCTCGCCGGTGCTCGCATCCACCCGAGGGTGAGTGCGCCGCCGTCGAGTGGCTGTGCTGCGGCGCCCTATTCTTCCCGCGACATCGACGACAGCCGGTGGCGGTGGACTGGCTACCCGCACGCGTCGGCGAAGGCCGGCGGTGGGAGAGGTAAGGGTTTTACCCTTTTTTTTATTCTTTGGCTTTTCTTGAGCTTCTCTTCGGGGATCCGAGGTCCCCTTCCTCTTTCTTCTTCCTAGCCCGCCTAGATCTAATCCTAGGTCTGCCTCTGATACCCATGTTAGATTTCTAGGAACACTAGGAGCCAATCTAGGGGTTGATCTCTAGTTCATAGAAATCGTGTGTTCTTCGGGAGAAGAAACGGGAGAGAGAGAGAGGGGGGGATAGAGCCCCATACCTTCGCTGGACTTGGAGCTCGACGCTGCCATGGCGACGGTGTGGATGGCGGCGGCGGCGAGCGATTCCCCCCACTTCAGCACAAACCCGGATCGGTGGGTTCTAGGGTTTTTGTGGGAAGCTCGTGTGCATGGTGACGAACGTTGGTCCGTGTGTGCCGGCGGCTTCCCCTCTTTTATTGTGCGTTGCGTGAGAGGGGCCCACTGCCAATTGATCGGCTAGCGCCCCCGATCAGAGCGCGTGGGCGGAGTGGGAAACGGTTTCCCGATTTTCCCGGGGATCGCAACTAACAGCTGCCCCTCCTCCTCCTGCTGCTGCTGCCGCCGCCACCGCTGTTGCTGCCCCTCCTGCTGCTGTTGCTGCTGTCTCTCTCCCTTTTCCTCTGCCTCAATTGCCCAGCATCTCCAAGTAACCTTCCCGTGCCATTCTCAGTGCCCTGAGCTGCATCCCACTCCCTGGCCAAATTGTTCAAGCCGTTTTCCATCCTCCATTCACGGCCTGATTTAGGACTTCTTTGAATCGTAGGAATAAAAAAATAAAGAAATAGAAAAAACATAGGATTCTGATAAAAATACAAGTGCAAAACAGAGGATTGCAAAACACAGAAAAACACAGGAATGACCGTTTGATTGGACCGCAGGAAAAACACAGGAATCGGATGAGAGAGATAGACTCAAAGGAAATTTTTCAAGAGGTTAAAACTCTTGCTAAATTTCTTTCAAAATCTCTATAGGATTGTCCATTTCATAGGATTTTCAAAGGATAGAATAAGATTCAATCCTTTGTTTCAAAGGCATTCATAGAAATTATTCCTATAGAATTAAAATCCTCCAAAATTACTATGCTTTTCCTTCAAATCAAAGGGGCGCTCAGTGTAGTTGCTCTCGTCAGCCAGATTTTGTAATTCCACCATATCAAGAGTTACATCAGCTCTCTGCCTATCTGTCACCACATTTGTGCTTGGGCCTGCCAGAAAATTAGAGCTGAGCTCAATGGTGCTCCTTGACATTTCCTGGTGAGGCACTGGGCCTGGTGGATTGAAAGGCATGAGAGGTGGAGTGCGCGAGCTGGCGGGCGCTGGGGGTGAGAAGGTCGGTGAAGGAGAAAAATCCGGCAACGACGAACGGGAACAGCTCCCCCATACCGTCGACGAGCTGGTCGCAGGGTTTACTTTACCGCGGTAAACCGCGCGGTTACCACGCTTACCGCGGGCATACGGTAACCCGTACCGCGCGGTACGGTTTGATGAATTTTGACCGAATTCAAAAATTCAAAAAAATCCAAAAAAATGGTAAAGGTAGTGCTTGATTTGTAGTGTATTATGGTGAAGAAATTTTTCGAAAAAGATTAATATTTATTTAAATTTCTCTAATTTTTTAATCATTTTTTTATTTCGTTCTTCTTTCAGCCAAACATCGAGCGGTAACTGCGTCAAACCGCGCAGTTACCGCTCCATACCGCGCGGTTACCGCGGTCCTTACCGCGGTTAAATTTGGAAGTCAAATTTATCGCGCGTACCGCCGGGTCGCGGTAATCAGCCGGTAAACGGTAAGGTAAACCCTGGCTGGTCGGTGAGAGCTCCAGCAGCTGTGGTGTTGGTGGCGACGAGGTGGATGAAGCCGAGAGGATTCGTCCCTTCGTCGGGGGCGGCGACAAGGAGCGTGTAGGAGCGGACGCGGCGTCGCGGGTATGCGGCGGGCTCGACGAGGAGCGTGTACCCCTTCCATGCCGTGCCGAGGTAGGTGCTGCTGGTGATGAAATCATTGTCGGCGACGAGGTTGTGATCGGCGTGGAGAGGAAGACGAGGGTTGGCGACGAGGAGCCGCCGCGTGGCCTCGCAATGTTGCGGTGGCGCCGACAAGGAGAGTGTACGCCCTCCCCGCCGCTCCGCGGCGGGTGGGGTTGGGTTGCTCGTGTTCTTCGTCGGAAGGGAGGAACAGTATCCGCAGATTTGGGAGGAATGTGGGGTTTGATTTTGGGAAAACGGTGGACAGAATGGTGAGGGGTTTATGACTTTTAGGGGACACGCCGGTTGCATGTGAAGTGTGTGCACGCAGCAAATTCCTTTGCCTCGTTCCCGCTGGCTGACAGCTCTGTTTATTGCTATGTGTACGCTATAAAAGATACAGCGATTTTGCAACAAAGTTACTAGGATTGATAGGATTAATTCTATGAGAAATTCTACCCTTAATAATTGTATTTTTAGGATTCAATGAGAAATTACTAGGATTGATAGGATTTCTCAATTATTGTATTTCTATGAGAAATTATATGAGAAGCTCTATTGTGACAGCTCTGTTTATTACTAGGATTAATTCTATGAGAAATACAATTATCTGATATTCACATATACAGCCAATCATGAGAGAAACATGAATGTTCGATATAATTAGTGAGCATATTTTAATATTTTGGACGACCCTAAACATGCTTCAGCTGCTTTTCTTAGAATATAAGAACGTTCATGGCTCTGCAACTTCATAATACCTGTCAGGAGCATTACGTGTTAAGCTGTATTTTTTTTCACACTTTCTGCATATAAATAGGAGCTAATTTGAGCGTAACCACATTGCGTACATGATTTTGATTGTCATTATTTGGCCTTCAGTCTTACATTGTCATTATGGAGTTGAAATATCGTTATGACCAAGACTGGGTGCATTGTTAAAAAGCTTACTGTTGCACAAAGCATGCCGCTGTTTTGCCAGTAACTGATGGGAACACTTATATAGAAATTATATGCTATCTCCGTAGTTTGATCAAATTTATAAAAAGATTTAGTAACATCTACCACACAAAATTAGTTTCATTAAATTTAACATTAAATATATTTTAATCATATGTTTGTTTTGTATTAAAATGTTAGTATATTTTTTACAAACTTAACCAAACTTTAAAAAGTTTGACTAAAAAAAGTCAAACAACTTATAATATGAAATGGAAAGAGTAGTTAGCATATCGGGGAAGAAAATAGTATGATCTTCAAATTGGGTAGAGAATAAGGGTTTGATAATAGTGACCGTAAGAAAGTTATATCTAGATTCTATAAGACCAGCATAAGCAGTCAGATGATTGAGGGTGTCAATTATCAGCTATCTACTTGTTGCTGAATTACATTCTATTTTGGCAGCGTAACACTTTCCAAACACTTTGCCATTGCCAAATGTCAGCACCTTCACACTGCTCTTAGTGTTCTGCTAAACTTTTTGGGTTTGACAATCTGGGGGGATTTTGCAAGGTTGAAAGTGCATTTTGGTTTTTGCAAAGGTAGAAGATAATTAGCAGACAGACACATGGTCCGGCAGAAACCCTACTTGAAGTGTTCTCAGCTGCAGAATTTCTGTAGCTAACTTGTGTACTTTAAGATGTCCTCATCACAAAAAGGGAAACAGTGAATTTACTGTTTGGTAGAACCTAATACTGCATTAACTGACAACATATCTTCCTCTGGAGACTAACCACACTTTCTTTTATGAGTATATATAATTACTTAGTTCAAATTCGGATGTAGGGACGTAGGAGTTGCTCAACCTAAATTCCTTTGCATCTGTATTGGTTCCACTTAAGCAACCAAGGCTTCGGGTAGTTCAGTGGGAACTCAGACAAGAAGAAGTTTCCCAGGAGCAAGAACTTGGTATTGCAGTCTGTTTTGCTACTACAGAAATTAACAATGGTGGCAGATCGAATATGTCAGGGCAGAGGGCTCTTCTTTGGTCTATTTACGCAGGCCTAAATGGAGATTATGTAGTGGGCAGAAGAAAATTATTATGTTGATTGTGCTTCAACCTATTGGTCATCTGCCCAAGGTAATCTCTGCATTATTTTTATTGCTTCAGAATGTCAGGTGATTCAAACATCGAAACGTTATTTAGTTCAGACAACACAAGTTGTGACGATCACGGTTGCCGTTTTGCTGTCTGCAGATTATGGAGATCAGCAAAAAGAAGACATGCATGTTCATCATCTAAGTATTATTATGGATTACTGTTTTGGTGCCTAGCTAGTATACTTTACAGTTTGTTATTTGTGCACTAGCATTACATGGGGATTTTGCGTTGTCAGTCATAATTTGTATATCTTTTTCTCAGATAGTGGTAGTTTCTTGTGAATTTTCCACCAAAGTTGTGTATGCTTGCAAGTTGCTACCTGCTAGGATCCTAACATGGGCCTGCCTAGCTAAATGCATATGGGCCAGTTCAACCAATCTCCAAGCCCAACCCAGAATGGCAAGGAAGCTTTTCCAGCAGCAATACATATGCAGCTGCAAAGGAGGATGGGAAAGATCGAACAGAATAGAAACCGGCACGGCGGCGGCCACGGCGGCTCGGCAACGGCGGCGACTTGGTTCGAGCTTGAACCTCGTCAATCTCCTTCAATACCCTTCCTCTTCTCCTCTATTCTAGAAGCTTCTTGTATCCTTAGCTGCTTCTTCTTCAATTCCATCACCAAACACTTGAGAGTTGAGTGAATATTGTTGTGATTTGAATTGGTGATTTGGGGTTGTTAACCCTACCTAAGTGAAATGTGTAGCGTCTAGTGATTTCCCGAATAGTCAGTCGAACACTTGAACCTATGCAATGAAATTTCACCATATATCTTGCACTTCCCTATTTGAATAATCCTATGTTACATAAAAGAGCTAACAAATCAAGTTCACTATTCAGAAAAATTCACACAAGTAGTTGGAACAAAAACAAACACGACTTGGATCTTGGATGGTACTTATGGCAGAAATATAGATCATAGATCCATATCAAACATTCATTTAAAATCTTCAATTTAGGACCTCATATATGAGCGACCCATTCTCATGAGAGATGATCAATGTTTGGGAGAGATGGCCGTCAGTCAGCAACCGAGCAACGGTCGTGCCCCAGCGGCGGCAGTTGATGCCCTTCGTTGCTGAAGCCGGTGATCTGGGGGATGGACAAGCCAAACTCTTTGAGATGGCCGTAGATGCTGCAGAGCCCGATGAATCATTGGGCCGCCCACCGAGGATGAGGGGCGGGCGTAGTGACTCGGGCATGTGTTGGTCGAGGATCACGCTGAGCAAGACGGCCAAACCGATCAGGAGGACGACGACGGTGACGAAGACTGACAGCTTGAACTTGCTGAACTTCTGCTTGTACCAAGCGACTTCTGTTCTATTTGGGCCGCCGCCGCCGCTTCCAAGGCAGAGTCCATTATGGTCACCAGGAATCTGCGTGTTCTCAGCTGCCACCTTCCGAGATCGACGGCGACGGGGACTCGACCACTCTATGACGAAGGCCCGGCGCTTGGGCTCGACGTCGACTAGTACCTATCTGTTGGGACTTGGGAGAGCAAGAGGAAGAAAAAGGACCAATCTGTTTTGTCTATCTATTGGACTTGTCATGAAAAAGTCCAATTTGATTTATATCCCTCAACTATAATATCGACGTGGGATGGCAATGGAGGAGACCACCCTATCTCCTCCTTCACCTTTGGCTTGACAATGCCCGACCGCCATCTTCCTTTCCAAATTAGGTATGAGGAAGGAGAGGGAGGTGTGAGGCAAGGCAACGAGGAGGAGAGCCCTGGCATCATCGTCACTCGGTCTATTGACATGTTTACATACGGATATCACGATAATACCTTGAGGTATCGAATGATACATGTCTGGTATCAGGTCTGATACCTATCATATTAGATAACTATATATTAGGTTGATACCTACATGTATCAGATCTGATACATATGTGTACCAGGGTATGATACCTATGTGTACCAAACATCATATCCAGGTTTTAGACATGTTACATGTGGGTACCAGACCTGATACCTAGTTATCAGGTCCGATATACCTAAGTATCAGGTCTAATATCTAGATACACGGAAGAATGATATTAGTAACAAATTTTGAAACTTGGGATGAATAATCACGTAGGAAGCATTGGTGACGAGGTATCAAAGATGTATCATGAAGAACACGAAGAAGTAATTAGTATCATGGTTTCATATGAATTTTATGTGATACTATATAAGTATCATTGAGATTTAATGGTACTAGTATTTATTTTGTTACTGTTGTTTTTCTGGATAGTGCAGATGGCCATCTACAGCGTAAAAGCTTAAACCGACACACATATAAAAAGGGTTCACATGGCCATGTATTGTCGTAGGCAAAAGAAAAGGCAGTCCTGTACAATTTTGACATTGCCCTTGAGTGTGCGCTTGCAGCTAGTGGCATACGGAGTACTACATGCTTCAGTCTAGTAGTTACACTTGACCTCCATATCGGCATATCGGCCATGTTGACGCAATAACGAAACACGTAGACTGGGCTTATGTCAGAAGAGCAGTCAAGGGAGATAGGAAGTTAGGAACACATGGGAGCAACGCAGGGCATTAGCTACCAAGGATGTAAAGTCAACGTCATATAAACTATATCGTCAGGGATGTAAAGTCAGCGTCATATAAACAATATCGTCGGACGGAATCCTGTGCTCTACCACTTCTCAATCTTTTAAGTAGGTTAGATTAGATAAATCCGAATGTTTTTCATAGTTTTTCATATTTTATACTTACACTGTTACGTATGTGCATCACACATACAAACCCATCAGTCTGCCTTCTTCTACTACACTATCTTCGATGCAACTGAATTTTATCGCCTTCAGACGGATGAGTGAGAATGGCGTGCATGTTTTTTACAACTAGATGAAATCCCTGCTGCGGAAGTTTTTTATAATATTAGTAAAGTAACATGTAAAATAGCTATACGTTATATAATTTTTATCTCTAATCGACTATTGGAAAAAAAGCTATATATAAATCATTTGATGATGTGGTTTATAACAATTTAAATTATATATGAATTGATCGTTTAAAAGAAAAACTAAGATGATGAGACTCAATAAGACAAGAAAAAAAATAATATAGATTAATCATTCAAAAAACTAAAAAACTAAGGTGATATGACTTTATAAAAAGAAAAGAAAGAAGATAATTTAGACCATAAATCAACCATCCATTGATTTAAAAACAATTGAGTTGATGTGACTTAATGAGATAAGAAAGAAATAGTATTAATTACATTTAGTTAATGAGATAAGAAAGAAATAGTATTAATGAAGATTAACTTTATGGACATCTATAGGATTAGAGAGGCAAACTGCAATTAAATCAACATATCTCCATGAGTGTAAGTCGTTATCTCTGTATATAGATCAGTTTTATCTCCTCGTCAAGTCGTGTGCGCATGCAGGCATGATCCTAATGCTCCTCTCATGGATAATGTCTCACGAGGGATGATCGATTTCGATCTATAGCCGTCACTCAGCAATTGCCGTGCCCCAGCGGCGGCAGTTGATGCTCTTCGTTGCTGAAGTCGGAGATCTTGGGGACGGACAAGCCATACTCTCTGAGATGACCGACGACGAAGTATAGCCAGAGTAGGCACTCAAACACACCACAGTTGACGAAGGACCGGCGCCACGACACGGACATGTGGTGGTCGAGGGTCCCGACGAGCAATAAGCCCACCCAAAATGCGAGGAAGACAACGGTGCCGATGACCGACAGCTTGAATTCCCCGAGCTTGTGCTTTGTACCTGGCGACTTGGCGACGCTCCTCCACCTCCACGATCTCACGCGCCGTCTCATCCTCCGCCGTATGCTCACTCCCCGTGTCCTCCGAAACCGCTCGGTTCGGGCCGCCGCCGGCGCTTCCAAGGCAGAGTACCATATGGTCACCTGCAATAATCTGCGTCTTCTCGAACGCCGTCTCCAAACTCGCTGTACTTCCGGAGCCGCCGCTTCTTAGGCCTTCCAAAATCGACGACGACGAGAAGGCGGCACACCTGGGACTCGACACAGCTCGATGACGAACGCGCGCCGCTAGGGCTCGACGAGTATCTATGATCTATCTGTTTGGAGGAAGAAAAGGACCAACGTGTGTGGATGGATCTGTTTTGGCAAAGACCGCATCGGTTTTGGAGTTCTGGGCGACATATGGTTGGGCTCAGCCCAGAGCCGAGGCCCATCGATCTGTGACAATCAGCAGCAGGTTTTTTTCGCCCCCTTTTTCAGAAAGGCTGGTTACTTGGTTGTGAAGAATATTTAGCATTTTTAATTTTATTTATTTAAAGATTTACAAAAATAATTTTACGTTTGAAAATTTTGCAAAACTAATCTCCAATCGTCCCCTGGGAGGGCGAGATTTAAAAATCGCCCTCCCAGAGAGCGATTTTTCTGACGTGGCAGACGGCCGTTGGACGTCGTCTGCCGCGTCGAGGTTTTTTTGCGAAAAAGTCCCTTGCCGCCCTCGGCAAGGGCGATTTTTGCCTGTAGGGGGCCGCCTGCCAAAGGGGGGCCACCCTGGCAAATTTGCAGGCGGCCCCCTTGTCGCTCTTGCAGAGGGCTATTTTTTCCTCTGCTGGGCCCACAATAAACCCTAAACCATCCATTTTTTCAATAAAGGTGACATATATGAATCCTTTTTTTTAATAATTCCTTCATAATATGTATTATTCCCAATGTAAATGAAGTTTGGCCATGTCATTTATAAATAAAGTAGATGATAACATGTATAATATTTAACATGTTTTGTCTGAGTGAAGAATTATTCTAATTTTGGCAACAATAGCTAGAGTTAAGTATTATTCTAATGGTTCAGCAGCTGTGTGCCACATTGTTGCATAACTCAGCATATATGAACGATACAATACATGGCATATGTTTCCTAAGAATTATTGCACGTAATTAAACCGTGGAACCTATCTCATGCATACATGATACAAATTAACCGGACTTGACGAGTTGATCGTCGGCTTTTCTACGGAACCCTTCTACGACGTTAAGCGTGTCTTCCATTTTTCCTTTTCTTCTCGCCGTTGTACTCCGTTTGTGTTTCGCATTCAGTTACTTTGAAGCCGTTATATTGGGGAATAACATTGTCGATTCACATAGTGAATCCGCACCTCCTATGAATGCCCTGGTAAAGAAATACATGTTGTCAGTTAGAGTGACAATACAATGAAGACGTTAACTGGATTGATAAAACGAAAGACGTACAACGAAGTCGTTGTCTAAGTTGGGGCAAATGAAATATTTCCTGCCATATGTTCGTGGTTCAAAGGAGGTAGCCATCTTGCAACGATCCCTACAACTGCACCTGGGACGCTCCGACCATTTAGGGAAACCTAGTGGGTTGTTCCTCCAATCTAAGCTTGCGATTTCGGTCCGACGTTCGTACTCCATCCATGCCTGAATGAATTGTTCGGTCGACTCAGGTTGCGTTACCGTCGGACCGACCAAAGCAGGTCTAACCGTATCGATCCACTCTTCGAATCGACACTGACGTACATACTCCTGGTTGTACATTTATGACGTAAGGGGTTAGAAAAAGAAAGAAGTGATTAGCTTGACTAGGAAAAAATGATACTCACGACAAAATCCTCGTCCACAATCTTAGGACACATGAAGCATCTTTATCCTTGAGTTGCTTGTCTAATGGACCTTACCACCTGGCAACGGAGACCATAATGGCATTCTGGACGTTCCCGCCATGTGGGTAGTGCGAGCTGATCCAGAGGCCAATCCAAAGCTTCCGCAGCAACTCGACGTTGATACCCAGGCTTCCGCCGAAGGTAGGCCGGCCTTGTTTCGCTAAGTGGGTAGGAACGTGTTCCATTGGTTCGTGGGATCTCCGTATCTATCCACTCAACGAAGTTGCACACCCAACGATATGCCTACGTAACATGTTATCATGATGTACGATCAAGTTAGCATTGTGCGTATTCAGAATTGGTAGTACAAATTGGAGCACATAAGTCATAGCCGATCCATGTTGGCACATTGGAAGAATCGCCTCCCCCGAGTTTCTGAGTTGAGAGACGACTTAAGGATACAGGCATCACCACAATGGCACAACGGACGGTCACACCATGGTGGAATGAAACCACCCAAAGGATGGAGTCACCAGTCGAGACGCTCAGGAAATGGATGATCCATTCTACGTAGAAGTGTAGGAAATAGAAGAAAGATATGAAGAGCGCGTATTCGGACCTATGTAATATATAGTGGAGGAAGCAGAGGCACATATCCATCTAACGTGAGTTCACCAGTAGCGTGGATTTGACAACACGTTCACGCGGTAGCGCAAATTGAATGATTGTGTCGAACAAAGCATCGGCAAAAGCTGACTCGGTACACATTCACGCGCCGAAAGATGATAGCGACGTATCGTAAACGTCTGTCACAGACCAAAAACTGATAGCGACCAATCGTAGCCCTCTGTTACGCGCTGAAAGTTTTTCGTCGTTTCGTTGAGTAGAGGTAGTGAATGGCATGAAATGTTTTCGTGACATGAGTGCGACGACTGAATAGAGTTATATACAAAGAGGTAACAAAAAGTTACTAACTGTAAATATTACAAACAGGTAGCACTCGTAGCCTACTGGCGAGGCCTCTTACCCCTACCCCTCCAAGCCTGCGCCCTAATGTGCCCCTGAGAGTACGTCAGCCTGTCAGCAGGCACGGCATGACCAGCGCGGGCACCTAGTGCGGGCGTCTCCTGTGGCTGCTCCTGGCTCTGTGGTGGTGGTGCTCCACCAAGCTGAGAGGAGCCAAGAACGTCCTGCTCTGGGTCCTCCAGGTCGTCGAAGTCGTCGCCCGCACCGGACCATCCGGCACTGGACCCGCCCGCACCGGACCTGCCCGCCTGCGAGGAAGACGAGCTCGAATGGAAAATCCCCGCCGGGTAGTATCCTCCTGCAGATGTCAAAAGTTAAACAACATTCGGCCAAAAATAGTACGTTTGTAGTACTCATCGGAAGACGCTTGCTCACCTGGCGGCTGACTGAAGGGAGGAGGGATGGACGAACCGCTCGCTCCAGCAGAGTGTCCTGTCGGCAACGTCGGACCTACTAGACATTGTGTTTGTAATTACATGGCGAAGTTTTTGCATACTGATAAGGTACAGAACTAACCTATGGACGCACCAGCACCGTGCAATGTCGATCCTGGTGTCGGGCCGCGTGGACGTGGAACTGCAGCTGCTGGCGGAGGCACCGCGTCCATGGCCGAACGACACGAGAAGACGCGCAAGATTGAACGCATCTTAGTTTGCATCCGCTCGAACGTCAACCTCTGCTCAACGTCGTTCCGGTGCAGTCCTGCGTCCAACCTCAGCATCACCGCGTTGATGTTGGCGTTCATGGCGCGTGCAGCGTCGGCCTGCAGGAATCATTATTAATTAGGTTTGTCAGTCTCATATATACCAACCGCGTAGTAAGAAAGTAAGAAGTCCAAGAAACATGGACGTACCCCCAGGAAGTACTCCTGGTCACGGTACACGGGGTAGGTGTCCCCGACGCCTGCCTGGTGTAGCTGTGGAGCGGCCGGGGTGAAGGTGACGCGGGCACGTGTGCGCGGCAAGTACCACCGAAGGTAGACAGTATAGTTCTCCTCCGAGTGTGGGTGGACCTCGGCAATCACCTCCTCGGTGGCTACCAACCAGTCCTCCACGTACAGGGCGATCCGAGGTACCCACAGTGTCCCTGCCTGCTGTCCCCGTCGAGTCAACCTGCAAAGAACATAATGGTCATCGAACGTTCAAAAGTAGCCGACATAATAATAGTAAAGGTGAAAGAGAAGTACTCACTGGTGGTCCTGGGGGGCGACGGGTATCGGTACATTCACTGGAAAGCCCTACCTAAGTCTGAACTGCCTCATAACACGGTAAGGGCAGTGAGGCTCGACGAAGATGTCGAAAACCAACGGCACCACCGTCAACTAGTACGCCGCGTCACGCGTGCACAAGGCAAGCAGACCTAGAGGTGCTCTCCCGGCGACCACCTGCTGCGTGTAGGGCTCCCAAATGACGTCCGAAGGCTGCAGACGGTCGAACTCGAAGACAAACTCCGGGTAGCTCCATCTGACCTGGACGTGGGCGTAACGGCGCTGCGACACACGGAGAACCAACTTGTCAGAACATGAATCGCACATAATCTGAAATTTGAAATGAAAACAATTTGTACTCACGTTGCGGCGGCACCAGTACGTGTCCATCGTTGGCCCGTCGGCTGGGTGGTCGGCTGCCGGTCCTGAAGCGTACATAGCGGTGTCGACGATTGGTCGACCGATCGCGAACCGCTCAGCTGCCCAGAGCTGAATAAGGAGAGGGCAGCCCACGAAAATCGCTCCAGGATCCGTCTTGCAGCAGGCCTCGAACAACGCACGGTACGTGGCTGCGAGGACTGCCGAACCCCAGCTCCACTGCGGCACGGCCCCTAGCTCCGCATCCGCGATCGCCCGGGCGTACTGGATCAGGCCCCTGTCTACTGCGTGCCCGGTGGTGCTGGTAAACATCACCCAACCGAACATCCACAGTAGGTACGCCTCTAAGGAGCGTCTGAGCGAGTACTCATCGGCGTCGGGGTGGAGCTGGTCGGTCTACAACAAAAAGCAAACGATGTTAAAACTCGTAAGATTTCTAGGAAAGTAACAATGTGTAAAAGTTAACTTACTGTGAACTGCAGCAGCCAAGCCTTCGTAGGCCCGGCGGTGGTGTACATGTTCGGGGGAGCAACTGCAGAGAGCCCAGGTAGCCTCATCACGGGAGCGAATCGCTCCATGATATCCTCCCTCCAGCCACCCGCGCCGTCCACTGGGCCGACAGCCTCCCCGGCTAGTGGAAGCCCAAGCAGGTACGTGACGTCCTGCAGCATAGGTGCCATCTCCCCACAGGGAAGATGGAAGGTGTGCGTCTCCGGCCGCCACCGATCTACCAAAGCAGCCAGCAGCGACCGGTCCGCATCCCAGCGCTTGGCCGGGTCGTTCTCGTCCACCCGTGCCTCAACAAGCCTGGACATCGCTATCAGGCCTGCCTCACGCAACCTGCGTACCGTCGAGCTCAACATTAGTACCACATATTTCCAAATAGCCAAAAAATGCCATCAAGTAATTAAGTTTTATCATACCACGGAACGTGTCGCGGATCGGCACACAACAACTCGCGCGATGGGCGTGGACGAAAGGTAGTAAGCTGCGCACCCTGCACCGCCGACAAGTACGAACGGTGTCTCCTGTCCAGTCCCCTACTGAGGAGAGCTGGTGTCTCGTCCGCCATACCTGCATACATAAGAGTGATTAGAAATAAGCAATTGATAACGAAAAAAACATTACACAAATTGTTCATTACAATGGTAATTCATAACGCTAAAGGTACACTACACAAATGATAACAACATTACAACAGTTCATGTCTCACAAGGATAAATATTACACACATGACAAATGACAACAGCATTACAATAGTTCATGTCTCACAAGGATAAATATTACACACATGACAAATGACAACAACATTATAAATACTACATCAATTGGATCACCGCTAGACTAAAAGGCTGACGGGAATAATCAGGACATTGCATCGCCAGCGGATGACGTAGTCGCCGCACGAGAACGCCTAGGACGTGGTCGTCTCGTTGTTGTTCCTTCTCCTGATGGACGGCCGCCATCGGTTGCCTGTCCAGATAGACCAGAACCTGGGACGGTTGGAGATTGCGAATTCTTCGGGCATTTCTTGTAAGTATGCCCGCGCTCATCGCATTTGCTGCACCGTAGAGTCCTCCCCCTGCCTCCGACTCGTCCATGTCGTTTCTGATGCGTCTCGACTGACGCCGTCCCTTTTTCAGCCTTAACTTCGACGGATCTGGAATGTAGAACACCTGTGGCCTCAGAGTTGTGTAAGATCCAGATATCCCGAACCCATATATCTCCTCCTTCCATGTATAAAATATTGCTTCTTTCCTGTAGTAGGGTGACACATAGATATCGGGAAGTATGCCGCAATCCCCAGCTGCTGCAAGTACGTGTGAGCATGGCAGATGTCTAAGCTTGGGCTTCATGCAGCTACAACTACAACCGCCCTCCGCATGAAGCACACATTCCTGCACAGCTTGAACGCGATTGATGCCGCGCCTTCGCCTGTCCACACACATGATCTCGTACCTATGAACTTGGGTACCTTGGGGAATAACTCTGTGCTTCATAGCCTTTGCTATTTTATCTTGCATATACTTTGTCACCACACTCTCAAATACAATGTTGTTATCAGCCATCGAAGTGGCAATTTTCTTGTATCTGTCCCTGAAGTATGCCTGAGTGCCATGAAGGATAAATTCCACAATACCGACCAGTGGGAATCCACGCACTCCTCGCATCACCCAGTTGTACACCTCGGTCAGGTTGGTTGTCATTATACCATACTGAGACCCGTTAGTGTTATACAACAGAGACCACTTTTCTTTCGGTTCATTCTCTATCCACTGCGAGAAATTATGTATTGATGATGCGGACCTTCTTCTCATTGTTGGCGAGTCATCATGTAGTGGACCAAGAGGTACTGGAGGATCGTCATCCTGTGGCCGACGAGATTGCTCGTCGGTTTACTTTGTTGTCAGCTCATCCAACCTCCTCCACAACTCATTGAATTTTTTCTCTTGATTCTGACCACATAGCCTCTTAAATAGATCTATCAGGTGCTTGTTCTTCAATTGCTTCTAGAAATTGGCTTCTATATGACGCATGCAACACCTACTCCGAACATCATGCCACCTAGCTGGAAGTCCCCTCTCCGGCCAACCATTTTGCAAGTAGTCAATTGCCTTCAACATGCCTGCATGACGATCATGAATGAGGCAAACATTGGGCCTCATACGCACAACTTGGCAGCGAACTCTCTCCAAGAACCAATACCAGCTTTCGGTGTTCTCACTCTCGACAAATGCAAACGCCATAGGTAACACCTGGTTGTTCCCATCGGCTCCAATCGTCGTCAGTATCTGACCTCTGTATTTGCCTATCAAAAAGGTTCCATCTATGCACAACACAGGGCGACAGTGCACAAATGCGTTGATGCAAGCACCCAACGAGAAAAAGGCTCTTTGCAGCACGCTCTTGCTCGGGTCATTAGACGACGGAAAAGTCTGAATGTCATAATAGGTATTGGGGTTTCTCTGAGCAATGGTGCCTAACAGACGAGGCAAATTATCATAGGATGCTTCAAATGTGTCATACCTCATCTCCAAAATCTTTTGTTTCGCCCTCCAAGCCTTGTAGTAGCTTATAGTATACTTGAATTTGTTTTCAATGTGCCTAATAATGGAGCCTGGTTCAAAGTCTGTGTTACAAACCACATCGCTGTACATCTCACCGGCAACAAAAGCTGAGGTGATGTTGCGGTGATACTTATCAACCCCTGGCAACCAACATGTGTGCTCACCAACAATGCTCACTTTCCAATAGTCATTCCATTTTCCCTTATATGCATGGACGCGCCACGGACAATCATCCTTCGTGCACTTCACGTCATACACATAGTTCGTAGACTTCACCACCCTAAACTCTCTATGCAAGGAGACCGCCCAATGCTTCACCATCTCTTTCATGTCTTCCTTATGAGCATACCTGGCACCTTGGATTACCTCGTTATCCTTATATTCAAAGGGTGCTTGCTGCCCCTCTGAGATAACAAGTTGAGAGAAATCAGCTTTTGTCCAATCAACGGGCATTACATCTTCCTCCTCGTCCGATGATTCATCGCCCTCCGCCTGCTCATTTTCAGAATCTTCCCTCTCCATTTCCTCAACAATTGCTTCGATTCTCTCCCCCTCATCCGCCACGCCTATTGCCTCCTCCAACCTTGCTTCGTTACCCTCAGTTCGTATCGATGGTCTAACATTCTCCACAGCATTGCTAGGACCTTCACCATCCTCTGTTTGCACTGTAACACTGCTATCGATTTTATGCAATGCCACAAAAATAACAAGGGGCCAGGACCTTTCAAAGGCCATCTCCACATAACGTCTCCAGGACTCGGTGTTATCTATAGGCATTAGTTCCCAATAATATCCTTCTATTGCACGACTGACTACAACGGATAGGGACATTGTGTTCACTCTTGTATCCACTTTAAATCCACGTAGTAACCAACTATAGACTGACTCAAATGTTTTATCAGCTGGCCTATCGATGCCCTTCGATTTCTTACTAAATTCTGGCAGATCAACACCATCTCGACCATATCTAACATTGCCTTCACCGTGAACTATCTGAAATATGACCTTGCTTGCCATTGCGCCTAATAAACAGATTCAAACTGAGTTTATTTCGTACTACGAATATGTTGCCTAGATCAATCTGTGCCTAAGTTAAATTCTATAACATTCTATGATTCGCCGCTCTCCTTCTTCTTCCTCACCCCTCTCTCTGTTTTTTCTTCTGGAGTCTCGAGCGCTGCAAATGACGCCGTCCTCAACGAACTAGGCTTATATAGGGAGCAGGCCAAAAATCGCCCTTGCAGAGGGTGAGATTCGGCAAAAATCGCCCTCTGCGAGGGCGGCGAGGAGGCCGCCTGCAATTTTGCCAAGGCAGCCGCGGGCAAAAATCACCCTCTGGAAGGACGGCAAGGGGGCCGCCTGCAAAATTGCCAGGGCGGCCGCCCTTTGGCAGGCAGCCCCCCTACGGCGAAAAATCGCCCTTGCCGAGGGTGGCTAGGGTGTTTTTCGCAAAAAAAACATCGACGCGGCAGACGGCGTCCAACGATCGTCTGCCACGTCAGAAAATCGCTCTCTGGGAGGGCGATTTTTAAATCTCACCCTCCCAGGGAGCGATTGGAGATTAGTTTTGCAAAATTTTCAAACGTAAAATTATTTTTGCAAATCTTTAAATAAATAAAATTAAAAATGCTAAAAATTCTGGTTGTGAATGTGTGGTTAACAAGTAGTCCGACTCAAGTGTATCTAGCGCTATTCGAAAATACTCTATCGAACTTATTAGGCCAGTAAAAAACATTTGTTCGGTTTTTATCGGTTTCCATTGATAATTTGTTATTGTGGCTATCAATAAAATTGATGGGGAGCACTATCCTGTGATCGCTGTTACACCGGTTTTTATATATTAGATAATTATGCATATGAATAAAACCTACCGAGAAGCAGTTTTCGATGATCATTTTTTAATCTCTAACGATTCCTTTTAGAACATGGGAACATAGAAAATACACAAATAGAACGTCATAGGCTATAGGCATCTAATTTATTAAAAATATTTCAATCATATTATTTTGTTCTAAATAGTCTAGTAGATTGTTTTTTCTTAAACACTGAAGTTGCTTGATGCAAAAATCCGTAAGCGAAGCCACCTGACCCCAAAGCGGACGAAAAACGTTTTATATCGCGCGTCTGACGAAACGACATATATCAGATGCCTCATCTACCCACATTTTTTATACTCTCACTTTTTTCCCGCTGTCTTTTTTTCTCCGTCGCTCCTAGCGTCGCCCCTACCCCAACAACGCGCCACCGGCCACGACGGTTGCTCCCCGGCCAAATCCGAGCAGTGACGCCGGATCTAGCCGTGGGGGATTGGATCTAGTTGGGGCGGTGCCGGATCCATGTCCTCGCCGGATTCGTGTCACCATCTCTTGTCGTTGGCCGCCAGTGCTCCACACGCACGCCGCCTCTCACTTGTTGTTGGCGTCGCCTTAGATCTAGGTCGGACTTCAACCTCAAAGTCTCTATGAGGAAAGGAAATGCCCTGTGAGCCGTTGACCTTGCAGCCGTGCAGTTCCCGACGACGACGAGGCGAGGAATGGGAGGAGGCGGGCGGGTGGTGGCTGGGCGAGGAGAACGCCACCCATGTCACCCCAACCCTAGGGCGACACAGGGGCTAGATAGTAGTGTTAAATGTTTTTTTTTATGTTTTATCTATTAGCCCCAACCCTAGGGCGACACAGGGGCTGGATAGTAGTGTTAAATGTTTTTTTTATGTTTTATCTATTAGCGCTTGGTGTTGCAATCACTATTTTTTAGATGTTGTATCTGACTTGATACATCTTTTTTGAGTGATGAAATATTTTTTATTATGTGATGAAACATTTTTCCTTAAGCAATGAAACATCTGAGAAAAATTTATTAAAATATTTTTTTATTAAGTGATAAAACAACTGTAATATTTTTTTATACATGATGAAACATCGTCCAAAAGTTTATCGGTGGATCCCGTCCCTTGTCATCTCCAAAGCGGACGCTTGCTATATAGCAAAACCGGCTCATTCTTTCGAGTCCGAGCAGCAAACCAAAAACCGGGCTCTCCCACTCGACCGATCCCTCTCTCTGCTCCTCTGCTCCTTGGAGAGTCGCAGCCAGGACGCCAAGATAGGGACCGAAACCCCCGCCGCCGATGGCGACGCCGCCCGCAAGCGGCCCAGCGCCGGCGACGCGCCCGCCCCAGCCCCCGCCGACAAGCGCCACCGGCCGGACCCCCCGTCCTCCGGCTCCCACGACCGCCACCGCCACCGCCACAGCCACGGCCACGGCCACAGCCACAGCCGGCCGTCCACGGCGGGCGGCGGGGAGAAGAAGCTGCGGGCCTCGCACATCCTGATCAAGCACGAGGGCTCCCGCCGCAAGGCCTCGTGGCGCGACCCGCAGGGCGTCGCCATCTCCGCCACCACCCGCGACGACGCCGCCGACCTCGCCCGCGCCCTCCGCGAGAAGATCGTCGCCGGGGAGCGCAAGTTCGAGGACGTCGCCACCGAGGAGTCCGACTGCAACTCCGCCAAGCGCGGGGGTGACCTAGGTCAGTACGCCACACGCCGTTACCCACCCCCATGTCAATCTGTTGGTGTGTTTCTATACAAAAACTATGAGATTTGCTTTCTGATGAGCGGCTGATTGGATGTGCGGATGGAACTTGTTATTTCGAATCGATCTGAATTTTAGATTAATACTTATGTTATACGGATACAGAGATTTGATTTATCAATTACACTTCGTGAGATCTATGTGGAGGAGGTGGTGCCGTGTTAGTTTGTATTAGGACAACAATTTTGTTGAAGCTATTCCTGTTTTAATTATGCGCAGTAATTGAATTTTACATGCGACGATTGCACTATAATTCGTGAAGACAGTCATGCTAGCTCTGAATATGAGACAATTACTGTCAGTGTACCATCGCTTCAGCGTGATAAAGTGAGAACATCACTGCCAGATTCTCAGTTTTGATTGGTGACACTTAATAAGAGTCTTCAGAATCGCGTGCTGATGCAGTTTTGTTCGTGCCACCCTTATCTAGTATCTGTTGTGTTTTCCATATCGAACTGTCCTTTTTGATGGAAGTGGGGATCTAGTAATAACTGTTATTATGGCGGGGATCATTAATTTTTTTTCTTGTTTTGAACCTGTCATGTCCTTAGGGTCGGCCTTTGGGTATGGGCCGAGAGGGTCATGGCCCATCATGAATGGTATACGTAGCTCAGTTGATTAGAGAGTCTAGGGTTAGGAAGTTCCCCTCTATATAAGGAGATGGTTCCCCAGGTTAGGGTAGGCATTAGATTGAGTTATCTCTTAGTGCCATGTCTCCTCGGTGCTGTATATTTATTCTTTAGGAAAAAGTAAAAGTGTTACTCTGCAAGCGCAAACCATGGTCATGGTGACCAACTTGGAATGTGTGACAGCAGTCAATTGCTTCATTTGTTCTTTCTATGATGAATACATTGTAGGATAATCACCAGTATTTTACTCTGCCATTTGTTGATAAGATGGACAGTTTTGCGGAACATGGCATAATTTGCTATATGTAGTTATGTACATGAGGCAAACACATTCAGAGCATGAGACACAGAACGATACACTATACAGATATAGCGATGTGCTATTGTCTTTTTTTTCTAAAAAAGGATTAGCTCAGCATGAGATGGCTGGCTGTATTGATCTATTGTGGATATTTGCATTCAGGGCATTTCCATCCCTGGGACTATTGAGCACTATTATGAGCGCGCACATGAGGGACTAAAATCACAAAAACAACGCATAATACACTAGCAATGAATTTTCTTGCAGGTCTATTCTCCAAGAATTCTGGTGCATTTCCCTGTGCGGAAAATTATTACCTACCCAAATCGGAATAACCACTTGTGACATCACAATTAAGTTGGAATATCTTGGGCTTGGTGGTCTATCCTATTATGTCGCTGCCATAATGAAATGATACTTTCGGAGACAGTTATTCTGGCAGATGCGTTAGCATTTGGCACAGTATCTGACAGGGAACGTATGAGTTGTAATTGAGGTGTCATGGTTTGCTGAGTGTGATTACTACGAAGTAGTGAGAAGGAGACGGCAATAGGTGTAAGCTGACAGGAAATTTTGATATTGTCCCTTTTTTTACATATCTCCTAGTATTTATCTGTTCTTTCTATTCCACATATAGGGGGAAAGTGGCAACACAATTCACAAATACAAGATGAGCCTTTGCTCCGTTTATGCATGATGTGTTTACAAATTACTTGGTACTATTTATCTTGGTGTTAGTAGTTTTTGGCGTGAAAAAGGAGAAGAAATTGCAGGGGAGCAAAGTGCCACATATTCTGTAAACTAACTTAGTTCTTGCAAGGAATTCCCGCCCATGATTCTATTTCTACTGATGATTCTTGATTTCGCACTTCTCTTGCTAGCCAAGACCTCATAATTAAGAGTGATCTTACTTTCGCGGTTTATGGCTGCAGGTTCATTTGAAAGAGGCAAGATGCAGAAGGCTTTTGAGAAGGCAGTTGTTGCTCTGAAAGTAGGGGAGATAAGTGATGTGGTTGATACAGACAGTGGGGTGCATATCATACTGAGGACTGCCTGATTACGGCGGCGTACGGGCCTTCTCAAATCTCTATACACTGTGTCATTGTCTGCATATCATATTGAGGCTGATTGGGGCAGAAGTACGGGCCTTGTCAATCTGTATACACTGGGGAAATTGGATGTTGGCTATTGCTTCGTTACAAACTTGTGCATCTACTCTTGATCCGAAAATTTTATGTTTTACTCTTAAATTTTGCCCGAGACATTTGCTCTGGAATGGTGCTCAAGACAACCTATGAATATGATCGTTACTACAGTGTGTTTGTGATTAACTGAACTGAGCAGGAAGTTATCGATTCATGCTTGTTTACATTCTCGTTTTGGGTTGAAATGCGAGCCCAGTGAGATGAATTTCTCAAAAGCTCGACACAAACCGAGCGATGTAAAGAAAGTTCCGAAATTTAGGCAACAAATTCGAATGAAATTCGAACGAAATTGTGAATCTGTCAGGCGTACGAGTGCTCAGTGCTCCCGGCGTACAGGAAGCAGCAGCCGATTGGATCACACAACCTCGCGCCTTTTCCGCAATTCCGCCACGTACACGCACCGTCCCCTTCCTGGGCTCCTCCTCTTCGTCTTGCTGCCGCAGCTTTTCCTTCCTTCTTCTCCGCCCCCTCGGATCTCCAGGAGTCGATCGATTCTCCTTCTCCCCCACCTCTCCACCTTCCAGCTTCCACGCCCTTCTCCTCCTCTTCCCCGCAGCGACACGCCGACACAGCGGCGGAGACGACAGCTCACCGGCCACCATGGGCGCGTCCACCTCCACCGGCAACCCGTCGCCGGAGGCGCAGGAGCAGCGGGAGCAGGAGACCCTCGCGTCCGCCTCCCTCGCCCTCCCGCTCCTCCGCGCCGCCTTCTCCCGCTCGGCCGGTTCGCTGGCGGAGGCGCTCTCTCCTCCGCCAGCCGCCTTCCGATCCGACTCGCCGCCGGTGCCCCCGCACTTCCACGACCTCGTCGCCTGCCTCGGCCCCGCCATCGCCTCGCTCTTCTTCTCCGACGTAGGCACCGCGGGGGACGCGGGCTGGCTCCGGTTCCTCAGGGGATTCAACCGCTGCTGCGCGCGCGTGCCGGCGTCGCAGTCGCTGGCGCTGCTCCTCCGCGTGTACGCCGCGGCCTGCGCCGACGCGGGTGCTCCCTGCGGCCTGCAGTTCCACCCGGACGAGGACGGCGCGGGTGGCGAGGGGAAGGTCGTGGGGGAGCTGGCCCCGGGGGAGATCGCCGTGTTGCTCTGGATGTGCTGGGTCATGGCGTGGAGCGGTTCGGCTCCGAGAGTTTCGGGTGGTCAGGAGGGAGGCGGCAAGGGGGAACCAGTGTTGCTGCCGGACGTGACGCACCTGGTGCTGTCGGCGCTCGTGTCGGCGGGCACCGTCGCGGATGACGCTGGTGTTTGGGGATGGGAGGTTACCGGTGGTGGGAAGGGGGTGAAGGTCCAGGAGTTCACGTCGTGGGTGCTGTCCACGGCTGCTGGGCTTGGCAACTGCCTCCCGCGGTATGTGCAGGAAAGGTTCCGGTCGTGCGCAGCTGATCCAGTAGAGGTAAGCAAGCTGCATTGCAGAGTCAGTAATTTGCTGCGAAAGATTAGCTGCATTGCCTTTGTTTGCATAGAACATGATTTTGAGAACCAGACATAATACATAGATAAGTGCATAATGGTGGAGATTCTTCAATTGATGTGATTTTGCCATGTTTTCATTAGTTATATTATATTAATCTAACAATCTTAGGTGTTCTTTAGTAGATCCATATTTGATAGACACATTATCAGTTGTGAGAGAAAAGTTTTTTAGTCAAATCCTGTTTATTCCCAGTATGCAAATTATAAGAAAAAAAATCCGAAAGCTTAGATTCAAAAAGAGTAAATGACTGCTAAGAAAACATGTCATTTCTTCTTTATATCTGATGGTTCGTGGTGATTAAAGAATCCTGCTATGAGGATGTCCAGGCATAATGGTGGTTGATTAGTCAATTGCTCCAGTGCTTCTGAGGTGGCTGGGTCTTTACTGTAACACAAGGATAAATAAATAAGTCACAAAAACTTTTGGTTTGCACTAGATTTCAGCAGTTTGGAGCTCCTTCATGTGATGATCACTGTTTTGCTGCAATGATGAAGCTTTATTTCTTTTACCCATTTTATTGGAGGAACCATTTAGATGGCATATTAATGATCATTAAGCTTCAACCAAATGTTTGATCTTAGACGTTGATTCTTACACGCAGGAACGTTCTGTTTCAACTGGTAACACGCCATCTTGTACCCCTGATGTATATTTGTTAACACGTGGGCGGGCATGGGCAATCTCTCTCAGCCTCAGAAACACATTGAGTAAAAAGTTTTTATCAGCATCTGTCATTGGAATGGATACAGAAGACCTTCTTTATAGGTTACTTCTTGTTCTAAATATCTGGTGACATTTTACTCGTTCTTATGATTTTTTTTATGTTTCTATTGAAGACCGTAAACTTCTAAACTGTAATCAATACCAGGTCAATTCCTATTATGGCTTTTCATTACATTTTGGTAACTTTTAGCCTTTACTGAATACATCTCTGCAGGTCGTCAGTTCATGGAAAAGGGCTGAGCCGATTTTGGTCTTGTGTTGAGGGATATAAAGGACCAGTGCTAATTTTACTCTCAGCTTTCTCTCGTAGTGGTGGTGACAAATTTGATGCTGATCAAAGATGGGGCATTGGTATATTAACCGAGGAGGGTTTACAGAACAAAGACACCTTCTATGGTAGCTCTGGTTCCCTGTGCTCCACATATCCAATATTCCGCATGCTCCCGCCATCTGGTATGACTTGTACTGGTCATTTCCTTTTTACCATAGCTGATAGTAGCTTACTGCCTTGCTGTGCCTCTGACCTAGCAGGTAAGGAGAAGAATTTCATATATTGCCACCTACATCCTCAGATAAGGGTGTATGAGGCAAAGCCAAAGCCTGTTGGTTTAGGATTTGGTGGAACAATTGGAAATGAGAGAATCTTTTTAGATGAGGACTTCTCTAAACTTACAGTTCGCCATCACGCTGTGGATAAGACTTACCAACATGGCTCCCTCATTCCCAACCAGGTGAATTTTTGCATGTACTAGTTATTACAAATTATAACCTGATAGTGCTGTGAAGTTTTTTTAGGTAGGAAATCTGAATCTGGTTTGGTCCTGAAATATAGTTTGTCAATTAGTTGCTTTAGCAGAAGCAAAATGGGCTTTTAAAATGTCACCATAGTGCCAAGGGAAGTAATAAGATTGAGGTAATGGACGGTTTTCAGTTGAGTAGTACTGATACTTAGCTAAAAAGAATTCACAAATTAGAAACTGCATCCTGTTTATTATTTACATAAATTACGAAAAACACTGGTAGCCATGTAAACTGCTTTTTAGGTTGCCAACCTTAAATTTTAATAGGGCATAAGAACACTTTGCCACTTTCCTTCCCTTGTAAGGTCTGGAATGAATTGTACTAGCAGTATATGTTGTGAAACAAAGAATTCATGAACTAATATCATCTGACCTTGCTTCAGACAAATCCTGGCCTTCGATCAAAATGCTAGCAAAACATATTACTCTACACTCTGTTTCTTTTCATGTAGGGTTATTTACCTGTTGAGGCTTCAGTACTTGATGTTGAAGTATGGGGCCTTGGTGGAGAAGCAACGAGACGGCAACAGGATTTGTACAAGAAGAGGGAGGATATTTTCTCAGAGCAGCGAAGAAAAGTACTACTCAAAGCACCTAAACCTTTTAACTACTAATTATGCTAGTACTGTTAAACGTGTGACAGAAATTTCAATGACAGCCCCTTATTTTTCTTTTCAGGTTGATCTCAAAACATTTGGCAATTGGGAGGACTCTCCAGAGAAAATGATGATGGACATGATTTCTGATCCAAATGCAGTTCGACGGGAGGACCGTTGAATATAATGTTGGAGTGTATATGTTTATTATAGCTGCCATAGTGCCAGTACATATCTGAACATGGGAAATGGACGATCTTGAGGTTTCATCTTTCTTGTACCTTGAAGATATATAGAGGTAGGTGCACATATTTGCTCCATTTGATGTTGGGCCATTTGACTGGGCAACATGTCATGTAAGTATGAAATTGAAAAGGGTCTTGTATACAGAATATCGGTGTACAACGGCGTAGAGCTTCCTTTCTCATGTTCCCCTTGTTTTATGGGAATCGATAGCAAACAAATTTGTATCTGTATTGCAAGTTTTAGATTATTCCCGTGTCCAGACTATCACACATACATGGTAATTTCCGATTCACATCGGTTTGCAAATAGTTTTATTCTCGTTAATGTCTGACGGTGCCCAGTGTGTTCCTTGGCAGATTCATCCCGGCTCCTGCTGTATCATAGGCTCACGTTATGAGTATCTGTGAAACAATACTACATTTTCTCGAGTTCTATACTTCTATGCTTCGATTGCATTAGATATTGCTACAACTAGAAATATCGATTTGGAATTACGACTGAGAAAAGGAGAACCTTAGGATTCCATTGCCGCATCTGCTAATGTTCTACTAGACGTAGCAACTGATACTGGGCCCTCTTTAAGAAACTCAGTTCCTGAGAGGTACTCGCTCGGTGACTCTGTCCAAAAAGAAAAGAAATATTCAATTCTTGCTATAAACCTGAACAAGCACGATCCCAATCTTTTCGTGACTTTCTACAAAAAATGATTCTAGCCATAAACCTGAACAAACACGATCCAAGTTCAAAACTAAGATTTGTTTTTTAGACGGATAATATGAGAAGGCTAACTTTTAATTTATTTTTAATATTTTATAACTATGGAATTTTAAAATTTAAATCGTCAAGGACTCAGACAGTGCATAGGTTTGGCCCATGTCCGTCTACGCATATGCACGTCTGTACATACGCCGGCCCCATTACTATTACCTGAGAGCACGAGGATACCTTTGCAGCCATGATTGGGTAGAAGGAACACATACACAGTTACACATACGATCGACGTGACGAGACAGTACGAGATAAACACACAGAGAGGGTGAACTAGGGTAGCGGTAGACCTGCTGCTGCGGTGCTGCCCTTCCCCGGGTGCTGTTCATTTCACAAACTCTGGTGCAACCACGGGCCTGATCGATCGATCGATCGACCGGATAGTACAAAAATGTAGACATGCATGTTCAGTTTCACCGATAAATCGCCCATCAACTACCGCGGCGGCAACAAATTCTCTGCCCGACCATGATTTGCCCGGAGACTCACCACCACACGCCATGTTGGTGGCTGGCTGCCTGTGCCTGCTACTCCCTCCTGCCTGTCTGCTCCGTTCCATTTTCCACCTTGAGCAGGCATGTCTCCCTTCAACTTGTCCGTGCTCGCTTCCACTGTAGTGCATTCATTTTGCACACCAAAAGTTCCTAGCGATCAACTACATTTTTCAGGAGTTTACTCAGATACGCTTTTCAAATACTATCTCAGACCTAAAATAATTATCGTTTTTTAGTTATTTAGTACTATAAGGATTAAGGCTTTTGAAAAATAACCACAGTACCCTCTATTAATAATGTACTATTTACTCCTACTAAATTATGGAAGTATTTTTGCAATGATCTTTATATTTTGCAATGATGGAAGTATTTTTATCATGACCAATATGAAGTAGATATTTTTTATCCTCTAGTGTAGCGTTGGCGACAATGGTGAATCCGAGAACCTTCTTTAAGCATGGGCAAGCCTAATAACAAATACTATAGTCATACTGTCATGTGGATCATGCTCTCTATAGATTATGAAGGTGGGTCATGTCCTTCTACCTAATTGGGATGTAATCTGGATAGAAACGTGAGGGTGATAAGGCACCTCCTTATCCGTGATAATGATAGTAATAACTATTTAAGTGAAAACATGCTGATATTAATTAAAAAAGTATTTGTATCGAAAAATTCTGAACTACATAATCACATAATAGGTAGTAATCCGTAACTTACCATGCAAGGCTTTGTAATACAACCACAATAGTTTGTGTTTATGCTATGTAAATTATGAACCACCTCTCCTTTAACTAGTTTCAGCTTAGTAGGAGGGTTTAAAAATGTAGTAATTACCATACTATAAAAATAATAATTTTCTTGAAAATAAGGTAACCAAGAAAATGGTTGATGGAACAGCAACTGTTTCTATTTCCGTTTTCATATTAATCTAAAATTTCCATCTTCGTTTCTCTTTGTAAAAAATTTTCAGATGGTTCGATCGATAAAAAATCAAAAGGGGTCGTCGGTCGATTCATCGATTGGGATTTGGGAATTACTAACACGTCATCCCTAATTGTACTACTACTTGTACTCCTTGTTACCCTTCCCTCGTTCTCATAGCGAGATCAATAGTGTAGATAGCTGCTGCATTTTTTTTCCACCTCAGCTATAAATGACTTTATAGCCAGTAAACACAATAATCAGTTATACTACTATGGCCTACACTTTTTACAAGAAAGTTTATTTTAGTCTCCCTCCTATTCTTTCTCCTAATCCAGTGTTCTCTCTTCTCAGGAACTAGGTGTCCAAGCCCACATCACTGCGCACCTGGAGTAGACATTAATCTGACGTGGAGGCCACTATCGCTTACTGATTTAGGTTTGTTGTACCGCTCTCGTTGTCCCCTCATTTCTCCACCACGCCGACGTTGCCCTACCCCTGGCTAACTCTGATCACCATGCCTCCATTCCATGCATGCTACTCCTACTCCCAGGCTCCCAGCTGCTGCCGATGGCAACCGAGGGTGGCGCCTTCTCCGACCTCCATGCTACTGTAGCTAGCAATTGGCAATGTAGCATGCTGCATGCAATCCCGATCAACGCGGGCAGCTAGCTTCTGCTGCTGCGTGTGTGAGATACTAGCAGTACTGATCATCTACTAGTAGTAGTGATCTCTATAGAGAGAGCAACTGAATCTTTTTCAGATTACACTGAAAGGTAGACGTACGAGCTGTGATTAGACGTACAGTGTACAGTACTTTCCTCCTACTACTACCACCATGGCTACCACCAGCTTATCCTACCATGGAGTAGTATTACTGTAAAGGCAGACAAGAAATGATGCGACACGAAGTAAATAAAGATGGATCTATGGATGGACAGGCGGCGGCAGCAGAGCAACCCAGTGGACTGAAAACCGGCTGCTAGTAATTTGGGATTGGCTAGCTGCTAGCCCCCTCCCAACGCTACAGTAGCTTTTCTTCGGTGATAGCCTCGGGAACGTACGCTTGCATGAATACGATCGCCATACGTCTTGGACAAGAACATGCATGATTGGCTCACTGAATATAAACACAAACTCCGATCGATCCTGTACAAACTCGCGACACGGTTTTATTGCGGTTGATTCGATAGGTGCTTTTCTCTGCCTGTCTTCTGGTCGAGTTATTCCACTCCCCTTTCTGCACAATCCTCACAAAGTTTGATGAGTACAACAGTATGTACAGCTGATCTCTTTCTTTTCTTTTCTAATATATTATCTTCGTCTTAAAATAAATTTATTTTTCACCATACCTATCAATATATAAAAGAAAAAAACTAAAATATCTTTTGTTTTATCATATCGCAATGTAATTATCTCCCACTTTTTAACCTAATTTTAATATATTTATCCTTTATTTTTATAGGCTCTAATGCAATAATTGTTAAAAATAAACTTATTTTAAAAAACAAGACAGGTTAAAAGATGATCTTATGTTGCGATAGAGAGTGAAATTTTTTAGCTATTCCCTCGTTCCAAAATAACATCACTTTTACCAATCTAACACATGTCAATACAAAACTCCAATGCACTTGTCCAGTTGTCCCCTATTTTTTTAATCTATAATGCACTTGTTTCCTACTTTCAAACTTTAGGGCCCCTTTTGAATCAAAGATTTGGAGAAAAACATAAAAATTTTGGAGGATTTCAATCCTATAAGAATAATTCCTATGAATGCCTTTGAAACAAAGGGTTAAATCCTATCCTATTCTTTGAAAATCTTATGGAATGGACAAATGGAGAATCCTATAGAGATTTTGAAGGAAATTTAGCAAGAGCTTGAACCTCTTGGAAAATTTTCTTTGAGTCTATCCCTTTTATCCGATTCTGTGTTTTTCCTGCAATCCAACCAAACGATCATTCATGTGTTTTTTATATGTTTTACAATTCTCTATTTTGTGCTTGTATTCCTATCAGAATCCTATGTTTTTTCTATTCCTTCGTTTTTTCATTCCTGTGATTCAAAGGTGCCGTAATATCGAGGAATTTCATGGGATTGAAATCTTATAAAAAAATTTTCTATATAGCCTTTTGATTCAAAGGATTGGAGTTTTTCAAATTCTATAAAATTTTCTATGGAATAGTTCATTGTATATAGATTTTGAAGGAAACTTAGCAAGAGGTCTAACCTCTTGAAAAAATTCCTTTGAATCTATCACTCTCATTTGATTCCTATGTTTTTTCTGCGGTCCAATCAAACGACCACTTCTGTATTTTTTTGTGTTTTGCAATCCTCCGTTTTACACTTGCATTCATGTCAGAATTTTGTGTTTTTTCTATTCCTTCGTTTTTACATTTCTACTATTCAAAGAGGCCCTTAATGTAATGGTTGCTCTAAAGTTTAAGGGCCAATTCGATTTGAAGGAAAACATAGAAATTTTTGAGGATTTCAATCCTATAAAAAAAAATTTTCTAAGAATGTCTTTGAAACAAAGGATCGAATTCAATCTTATGCTTTGAAAATCCTATGAAAATGGATAATCCTAAGTTTTTATGGGACAATTAAGTTGAAGAAAGAAGTTATTTTGCTATGGAGAAAATATATAGTTGCTACTCAGTATGTACACCAAATACGTACGGTTGGAATTTCATATAGACAAGCCAATGCAGCAAGTAGCCGTGAGTGTCTGTTTTGAATATTTTAGGGTGTGTTCGGTAGTTGAGGTTGGGAGTTTATTTCCTCCGCACGAAAAACGGAACGATTCATTAGCACATGATTAATTAAATATTTGCTAATTTTTTTTTTCAAAAATGGAACAATATGATTTTTTAAAGCAACTTTCGTATAGAAATTTTTTGTAAAAAACACACCGTTTAACAGTTTGAAAAGCGTGCGCGTGAAAAACGAGGGGCTGAGTTGGAAAAGCAAAGAAACTACTTAGAAACTGGAAATAAACGGTGTGGATACATGCAATATGGTGGTATTAGTATTTTGTTTTCGTTGCATCTTTCATTATTCATTAGGAGTACAGCTGATAGTGTTGGCGCAGAATTTCGACCCGTCCAGCAACCAAACGGGTTCCGCGTTACCACGGCGGCCTGGGAGATTTGCTTAGCTCCAGTGCAGGTCCTAAAATTGATGAAGCGCGGGCGTGCCAGTCAGTTTGATCCTGCCACTGACAAGATATGCAAAACAACATAACAGAAAGTCTATCGGCCGATAGGCCGATAGGGCAAAAACGTATCGGCCGATAGGCCGATAGCCAAAACAACCGATCGGCCGATGAGCCGACGGCACAATTCCAGCCGATGTACTGAACAAATATCTATATAGAGACGATCGGCTGACGATAACATGATGATGTAGCAATATGATATAGCATAATCCAGATAAATATAAGATAAACATTGATATGAAGATTAAAACACACATCGGCCAGAAGTCCGATGGCATAAACTCTCAACAAGCAGATAAACAATAAATACTCTGTTGTCATCGACCAGATCCAATCTATACGTAAAACTCTTGGGCCGATGCAACGTCCAGATAACTCACCGGCTGAAACCCCGATGAAACCCTTATTGGCAATCGACAGGCAGGCTAGAGATTACGATTCTAATCACGACTTAGCGGCACTAAGTATGAAAAGAAACGCAAGATCTAGACAATCAAACCCTCGACTGATTTTCGGGGTGGTGGATACCTTAGCCAATCTAATCTAGCGAGACGATTTAGTCGATACCGGCGTAAACCCTAAAACGAATCTTGGCCGATAAGACTAAATCGAGAAGCCGAACCAGATTGACTAAGATATATGATAGTAGGTGCTTACGTTGACGAGATCAGAACGTTGAAGCCCTAGCCCCGACAGCGCAGGCAGCCATAACGAGACTTACCCTTCGTGTGAAGGGCATGAACTCACCGAAGAAGACGAAAGTAAAAAGGTTGGCGATGCGCCGAAGTTGATTGATCGTGAGATAAAAATTACATGAACTACGGGCTTACATATTTATACCCATAGGCTAACAAAAATTCTAACAGAATACAACTCAAACTTTCCTAAAGATAAAAGGAAAAAGATAAAGTCCTTGCCGGACACTAACACACTTTCCTAAAGATAAAACAGAAAACTAACAAACTCTTCCTAATTAAGAGATACAAGCCGCATCCTCCTCAAACTCGGTCTTCTCTGGATAAGATCTTTCCGAATCTAACAAGAATCCGACTGCTATTGGTGGTTGGTTTGAGATAACCCCCATCGGCCGATGTAGAACTCTAGGCCGATACTAGCTTTGAGCCGATATAGATCCTGGGCCGATGAGGACTTCGGGGCTTACCAAATTCTGGTGTTAACAGATAGCAAGAGTGCTCTCAGGTTAAGGGCTCCTTTAGATTAAAGAAATTTCAAAGGATTCTAAACCTTAAGTAGGATTTTTTTACTATATGTGTTATTTGGAATAAAGGATTTGAGCATGTCAAATGTCAAATTTCTATGGACCGCTATCTAATGCACCAATTTCATATAACATTTTAGAGTAAATTTCATAAAACTACAAATATTTTGATTAAATTATCATAAAACTATAGATTTAAGATGTTCTACTATCGATTTAGCGTCAATTTTATCACAAAACTATAGATTTAAGACTTAATATCACAAAACTATAAATTTAATATTAAGATTATCATAAAACTACTTATTTTAAAGTTTAAATCCCTATCACTACCGTTATGTTGGAGTTATAAACATCATAGTTTTGTGATTAAACTGACACTAAACCTATAATTCTGTGATAAATTTATTACTTAATCTATAGTTTTGTGGAACTCTATCTTAAATCTGTAGTTCCATAATAAATTTGATACTAAATCTATAATTTTGTAATACATCACTTTAAATCTGTAGTTTTATGATAGTTTGATCAAAGTATATGTAGTTTTATAAAATTTACTCAAAATTTTATCATGAGCTTAAAACTCATTTTTATTTTACTCTGCCTCTCTCCTCTATCTGCCATCAAAATCCCGTTGTTATATTCCTATGAACTATCAAATACTATATGTCCCATATTCTTGTGTTTTAAATTTCGGCGGGATTCGTCTATACGTGACATTTCAATTATGTATTTTTTATATTCTTATGTTTTTTTAAATCTGGTGTTCTAAAAGAAGCCCTAAGTTTGTTCATAATGATCATGATTACAAAATTATATTAGTTTCTCTGATTAAATTGAGTGGAGTTATTTTGAGACGGTGAGAGCATGAATGCTAGCGTAACATTTTGATGAATACTAGAATCCCGAAACTTGTTATTAATGCCCTTTATCAGTTTACAAGTTTAGAGTATCGTTTAGGCTTGTTCGTTTGTGTCAATTGGAAACCTTCTTCTCCAAAAAACGAAACAGTTCATTAGCACATAATTAATTAAGTATTAGCTAAAAAATTGAAAAGTATATTTAAATGATTTTTTAAAATAACTTTTTTTATAAAAAATATATCGTTTAACAGTTTGAAAATATGCACGTGAAAAAAATAAGAGAGAATAGTTGGGAACTCTAAAAAGAAAGAAACTGAGCCTGTGTTGGGAACACAATGTGTGCGTACGGAAAACGGAACAATTCATTAGTACGTGATTAATTAAGTATTAGCTATTTTTTTTTTCAAAAATGAATTAATTTGATTTTTTAAAACAACTTTTGTATAGAAACTTTTTGCAAAAAAATACATCGTTTAGTAATTTGAAAAACATGCGCGTGGAAAAAATACTGTGCGCGCTGGGAACACAGTACCCAACACAGTGTTAAAACTTCAGCTAACCATAGCTGCAGCCCTGGTACTGATAGCAGGAGCAGCTAGCTGGAGTAGCTAGAGCTTTCACACTCCTTTCTTCAGTGACCGTTTGGCTGTCTTCAGTTTCCATGTGGTGCCACAGAGATGTTCTCCACTCCTCTCCATATCATGCAAAACAAGAAGCACTTGATGGCTGAACTGAAGTTATACACAAGCTCTCTTGCAGTTGCAGCTCACAACACATTCAATTCACACAGTCCCTCTTTATCTCTCTCTTTCTCCTTTCTCTCAGTGAAGAAGAGATACTATAGAGAGAGAAGGCTGCAGGAGGGCATGCAGAACAGAGCAGGCCCTTAATAGGAAGAACCTAAGTTCCTTAGGGACAGATAGGTACAGGGGAGAAAAGGGGGAAGAGAGAGACAAGTTTCTATAGGGCAATCATGCTCTTCTTTGTGATCACTGCAAGAAGAGAATAGGAGAAGAGAGGAGATCAAAGTTTACATCACCGAGAAGATATCACAAGGTGTCCGTCCGGCCACGGCCATGCATGTGTTGTTCTGTGTCCTTCTGTTGGAAAGCAAGAACCAGCGTGCCCTTGTCTCTCTAGCTTGCAGCTTGCCATGGACACAAAATTGCAGCATTGATATGGACTGAAAAAGGCTATGATGAGATGAGATGAGATGGGATCTGGGAGTAGGTTCTTCTCTTGACTGACTCTGTGTTTCCCGTTCTGTAGAGATTCGTCATGCTGCCGAGTGATATATGGTGAACCAACCGGTTGATCTCTCGTCTCATCTCATCTCTCCTCATGTGATCTGCTGCACTGCACAACAGGGGGTTCAGTTCAAGTCAAGAGTTATGGCGAGGTGGACTAGCTAGCTTTACTAGTTGGCTGGGATTGCTGCTAGCTAGGGTTCATGCATGCATACTTGTGAACTGTGGCGGTCACTGTGTGAACTGTGGCGGTCACTGTGCCGGGGCGGCGCGTGCCGTGGACATGCATATATGAGTAGGCACGAATCAATTGTAGTAGGTTCCAATAATTAAATAAAACCGTGGATGCAAATAAAAAGAATGGACACATTTTCCCCTTATGCTCCCGTCAATTGATCACTTGTTTAATGTATGTTTATCAAATAAGTATTAAGATGAGACCTACAAAATTATATTATACTGTATTTGTTTCTACCTCCCACAATGTATGATAGATATGGCTCACATATAGAGCAATGATTGGGTAGAAAAGAGAAAGGGTAAGAGAGGATAGAGTTTAATGTTTTTTTATGGTTATTACCAGGTAATAATTCTATTACCTGTTATATAGTTACTATATCCTCTACTACCATTCTTGATAATGGTAAAGTAGGTAGTAAGGAGCCTTACTACTCACTTTTCATCTATATTGTGAATAGCCTACGAAATATTCCGCACATTTTTATGCCTACTGTAGAACTAGCCGTTATTATAAGCAAACTATAAAAATTAATTCACACTAGATTTATATTTCTTCAATGGATCACTCACCACATTTACATGAATTTCGTAAGAAACGTTGTGCGATTCTAATGTCTTCTACACAGTGAGTATAATATAAACAGCAGTTACTATACCACACTGAATTTATATTGAATTAGAAGAGAGAGAAGAGATCACCTGAAGCCAGTTGCAGCACAAGCTTTAAAAGACGTTACGAGATAAAGAGGTTTCCCGAGTATTAATGATGGTATTATGTATTTATATCTATAGTTAACTATTGTATGAACGAAATATAATATTGGCTGTAGATGATGTATGCTGATATAACAAAATTGTTATTTAGCACAGTTGCATTCCCAACGCACACTTTCATATGAGAGCTTTCTTTTTTAAAAAAAATATTTGTAATTAATATTCAATATGAAAGTTTGAGGTCACAATTGAAAAGTTTCATGTGATCTGACTTAAAAGTTCTGATTGAAGGTGCTAAAGTGTGTGCTGAAAATGTGTTTGTACGTTTTTTTTGCGAACACGCAAAAGAATTGCACGTCAATATATTAGAAGAAAGCAAAGCTTTTGTTATACAACGCAACCAACCAGGAGATCATTACCTAGGGAGAAAAAAAAAGAAAAGGAAAAATAGAGAAGAAAAAGAAAATAAGTATGGAAAGAAAAGTTGCTCCTAAAACGAGGAGAAGTGGGTGTTGCGGAGACCCACTTCACTCCTAACACATCCCCAAAAGCAGCGGCGCCAGCAGATGACCACAGACGGCCTTCCTGTAGGATAGACTCCAGAACCACTAAAACCGACGAGAGGGAGTAGTCGAAGACCCAGGAGTTCTGTTCCTTTCACAGCTGTCAGGAGACCAGGAGGACTAGGGAGTCGAAGCCCTTGCGAAGATGCTCAAGCAGGCAAGCCCTAGAAGTCGGTCACCAGATCTGAAAAGAGCAGCCACGAGAAGACGCGAGGTCGGGTCGGTCAGGAAAAGACAACACATGGTGCCAGTCCTAACGTTTGCCGTTTCGAGTTCTTGGACACAAAAAGGACAAGCTGAGTGGCTATCAATACTACGCTTCTGTAGAAGATCAGCCGTCCAACAACGTTGCTGAAACACAAGCCAGAGGAAAAGGTTGTATTTAGCGAGGCCTTTTGCATACCAAAGTAAATCGACACAAGCAAAGGAGTGTTGGCCAAGAAAAAAAGCCTGGTAAGCCGAGTGAGCCAAGTAACATTGGTCGCTTGTCCAACGTCAGACAAGATGGTCCTCCGTATCCGGAGAGGGCTGGATAGGAAACATAGCATCCCAGACCATCAAAAATTGGGAGATGACCAGTACCATAAGGGCGTCAAGGATGTTCCTCACCCAAAAGTTGTCAACAAGAGCAGAGGCGACCGTGCGCGAAACCCAAAGACGCGGGAGGCACGACAAGGAAAAGGTCCAGTGATAGAGGCCACTGAGCGACCCTCTTGTTATAGCTAGGAGTTGGTTATACCATATCGAACTTAATTTAGCTTTTTGATGAGGATGCACCACTCCAAGTACCTTTATGATAGTCTATATTGAAAATATCCTAATACTGTATTATCACTAGTAAAATAATCTCAATAGTTGATTTATGAGTTTTACAAATAATAGAAAAAATATTTTACAGCAGTTAAGTGATAATAGTATAAATAGATACTACAATCCATCAGATTAGAAAATACGAACAGTTCAAATTAATTATACTACTATTACTAATTGTAAAGATCATTGTAAAACGTCTCCGGTTTATCTGCATCCACCACACTGAAGTTCATCAAAACCGTACGTTCGTCAAACTTAAGAAACATAAAACAGAGGCTATTTGCACCACTGCATGCAAGGCAATTGCACAGAAAACCTTGTGCTAGCTGGATCGTATGCTACAGTAGACCGTTGCGTAGGATGCATTGGTACTGAAAAAAGTTTTGTTCAGCACGAGCGCGCCTACCAGTCTATTGTGTCCATGAACCAATCATGACAGTGGGTGAGTTTAGTTAGGTTGTTTTTGGAAGTTTGGTTGTAAAATTGGAATGATGTGATTGAAAAGTTGTGTGTATGATAGGTTGATGTGATGAAAAAGTTGAAAGTTTGAAAAAAAAACTTGGGAACTAAACAAGGCCAGAATATCCTCGCGTTCCCGAGGGAGAAAAATCGAATTGAATGAAGCTAGACCTTACATGAAATTCGAATAAAATCCAAATGAACTAGGAGGAGCATATGTGCGTTCAGATTTGTATTTGATTTCCTTCTAATATATCAACATGCAAGTCGTTAACACTACTTAAAAAATAATCTTTATAAATAATCTTTTATTTTTACAAGCAAGCTAAAAGAAAAGCCATATGTAAAATATTTTAGAGGATGCCTTGTAAAAGATCCTTTTGTGTGCGGTTGTGATGTTTGTCTAAATTTTTTTTAATTTTTACAGATATTTAGGAACGGTTGCTACATCCACCTGTAAAAATACATTTTAGCTATTTTAGCTGTTTGTAAAGACTGTTTTTGTAGGAGTGTGAGAGTTCACAAAAAAAAATGTGTATTTGGTATCTGGAGTATATAGAAGGCAGCTAACCCTTCTTTTTTTCCCCTGCGTACCAGGCTGCCTGCAGCTTAAATTTATTCTTTACAATTTCTCTAATCAAAATGCATGGTTCAAAAGGAAGCCATATATACCTAGCTAACAGTATATCTCGAGATCAAAACATTGTCGAATCACGGATCAAAATAACGTCAGATTTCACCATGCAAACGCAGTACTAACAAAGTACCGGACGAACTCGATTATTTCCCTGTCAATCTGATCGACACACACCTCTCATAACATTATTCACAGAGAACTAAAACACAGACAAGTTTGAAGAAGCAACATGTACACCAACTCTCACATCACAACCATTGCCACCACCATGGTTTGCCTCCAAATACAGCTCAATGAAAGCATCAACAAGCATGCTCTCTCTGTGTGTATGATAAGAGAGAAGGCTTGCAGCTTAGCTAGAGGTGAAGCTAGAAAGCATAGGATCGGAGAGAGCAAGAAGCGATTGCCATAAGGAGGCGCCTGCATGGTAGTACGCCCCGTTGCATAGTCCCCACATGCCTCTCTCTCTCTCTCTCTCTCTCTATCCTTGTTCCTTCTCCTACCTCGTGTGTCAACCTCACTTGTCCATCTCCAAAAGATATCCCCCCATGATTCTCCCTCAGAGCGCCCCAACCTATATCACCCCCTACCTTCCATAGCTCCCTTTCCCTAGCTACCTTCACTTGCTCCACCTAGCCATCTCCCCATCCTTCTCCTCCTTATAAACCCTCATGTCCCTCCTCCACCCAGTCCAAGGCCACAAGCCCTTTCTTCATCTTGATCTTGATCCTCTTCTTGATCTTCTTCTTCTTCTTCCTCTTGGCTTCACTTGGCATCCGTTTCCATGGATCACATGCAGCAGGTGGGTGGAGGTGGAGGAGAAGAGGTGGCGGGGAGGGGTGGTGGTGGTGGAGGTGGTGTGCCGGTGTGCCGGCCGAGCGGGACGAGGTGGACGCCGACGACGGAGCAGATCAAGATCCTGCGGGAGCTGTACTACGGCTGCGGCATCCGGTCGCCCAACTCGGAGCAGATCCAGCGGATCGCCGCCATGCTGCGCCAGTACGGCCGCATCGAGGGCAAGAACGTATTCTACTGGTTCCAGAACCACAAGGCCCGCGAGCGCCAGAAGAAGCGCCTCACCACGCTCGACGTCACCACCGCCGCCGCCGACGCCAGCCACCTCGCCGTCCTCTCCCTCTCGCCTACAGCTGGTACGTGTTGCGTCATGGCTTCCGATCACTTCCCGCCTGCTGGATCGATCCAAGCTCAACTCTAATGGCGAGCCGGACGATCGATCGATGCTTCTGCGTGCACGTGCAGGCGCGGCGGCTCCATCCTCCCCGGGCTTCTACGTCGGCAATGGCGGCGGCACCGCAGCCGCGCAGATGGATCAGACCAGCGTCAAGTGGGACTGCACTGCCATGGCAACTGAAAGAACCTTCCTGCAGGTATGATCAAACGTACTGGTGTACTACTACGTGCTCTCAAATGTGCACTTGTGTGTGTGAATTCACCATGCAAGCAAGCTAACTAATGTGCAATCGCGCAGGACTACATGGGCGTGAGCAGCGCCGGCGCGGCGGCGGCGGCGGCCCCGACGCCGTGGGCGATGACGACGATTCGCGAGCCCGAGACGCTTCCACTCTTCCCAGTCGGCGGCGGCGGCGACGGCGGTTTCCCGTCCAACTTCCAGCGCTGGGGTTCTGCCGCTGCTACCACCAACAACACCAACACCATTACGGTCCAGCAGCATTTGCAGCAGCACAGCTTTTACAGCAGCAGCGGCCAGCTGCCCAACCAGGATGGGGCAGCAGGCACATCCCTGGAGCTCACCCTCAGCTCCTACTACTGCTCACCTTACCCTGCAGGCTCCATGTGATAGAGCTTTTTTGCCTTCATGCCAACTGCTTGATGAGAACAGTGTGAGTGTTTCTGAGAGAGCAATGGTGTCCTTGTCCTAGCTACTAGAGAGCTTAGCTAGAAGGAAGCATATATAGAAGCATGTCTGAAAGATACTATATTTACATAGGGAGTATGCAGCATTAACATGCATGCTTCCTGTAGAATGCAGTGGTCCTCAACTGGTAGTGCACTGCATGCTAAGTTGCTAACTACACTAGTGGCTGGCTGGTTGTGATGTGTTTGGGCACAGTTGTGTCAAACTTGTCTCTCCCTTTGCTTGCTTCCAGCTGTAGGAAAAAGTTCTCTCTCTGTCTGTCTGATGTTTACTACTGCCTGGTTGCTCATGCTCATCACCTGTTGAGATTTTTCTCATGCCTTGTTTCAGCAGGAGTATAATTTTCGCTTTTGCACTGCCAGTTTCTTGTTTCAGAATTCCATGTATAGTAGCAAGCCTGGGACCACTTTGGTTCAACTTGAATTGTTGGCTAGTGTTCTAGGAAATGGTCAGCCTTTCCAGTGATCACATTTACTTCTGCAGTGTTGGAAATGCTCTCGCCTGCTCACGTACACTCATTCTCGCTTTATGCTTTCTCATATCTGATCAGACAAAGCATATCGTTGCAGTAACTGTTAGCACAGTGAAGAAATGCTAGTATATATTAAAGAGAAAACTGCCATATATTGTTTTTCTTTGATAGAGATATTGTACTACTATGAACCTATGCGCTTCACTTATAAAAAATGGAAATGACCCTGAACATTTCAGAGTTTTCTGAAACACAAAAACAAAAAGGTAGAGTAGGAGTTCACTCATAGATGACTTACAAAGCCTAAGAAACCTTCACAACCTAATTACTTGAAGAACTGAGAACATCAGTTTTAAGATCAAACATAGCTGAGGAAGTGGTTCCATAATATTACCCCTTAAGAAGATAGTTCAAGTGAAAGATATATTACAACACCCAACTACTGAAAACTTACATGGCTGAAAGTAGGTACAACAAAAGAACATATGACATGCTTGATGCTTGCACAATATTACAGCTCTTTGCCAGCTGAGGTGATCCAAGAATTTCACAACAATTGTTTCATGATACATGCTTGTCTTATGTCAACAGAACTGAAGCTTGGCCAACTCTTTGTTTCTGATGTTACCATGCTGCTCCCGGATACCAGCTCAAATAAACAAGGTGGGATCACATTTTCCTATTAAGACCATGGAAAAAGCGGTGTTTTCTTCTTCTGGAGTGCTTTCGATATACTCTGGACATAACGTGTGGCGAGAAATAAACCTAGATTGACAGAACATAGAGATGAAGTAAAACAGATGTGTGCAGTATCCTCAACTGTGGACACTTTGTGAAATAAGTAGTATAATAAGTATTACTAGTAAGTAATATCCTCAAACAGATGTGTGCCATGTAGGTTAAACTGTGCCATATCGTCAAATGAGACAGGCGCTCAAATTTTGTACTAGAATGCAAAAAGAAAAGAAAAACAGAAAATAAAGGACATAACTCCCAACAAGCATATGTGATTGAAAACATTTAACAGAAAATTGACGAACATTATGGTTAATTAAAGGGGATATACTCTGGTATTCTTCAATAAAAGAACTACCTTGGAGTTATTACGAATTCCATTAGACGAAAGCACAGAATTGTCATCTATCAACTTCTCATTTTGATGTGTCAGACAGTAGTTATCCCAAATATGCTTCCTGGAACAAAGAAAACTAATATTATAGAGGGCATACATTACAGTAAAATGCATGAATCAGATTTCAGATGTTCACAATATCCTTAACGGTGGGAGATATCGACAAACATGTCCGTGCATTTCAGTTACTATGTGCAGGGAACAGATGGAAACATGGAGTTTGTGGAATGGATTCAGATGAATTATGAAACAAAGAGATCAATGCACATCTGGCTCACATATACATGCAACTCAATTTCACAACTTCCAGTAACTTCATGCATCATCAAGCTATCAAACTGCATACAAATCAGGGTTTTAAAATAATTCAGAGTCCAATGTTATTGGCGAAGAGATTTTGAGGTATATAATCTGCAGGAAGGTCAAGAACTCCTGATTTCCTGAAAAACTGACCACAGTTGTAATTTTAGGTACAAGGAACACCAAGATGACACCTTCAGGATAATGTATAACTCTTATATCAGCTATTCTGTGGGCTATGGCTCAAACCTGAAGCTAAGATTCTGACTAAGGCTGTGTTAGCATCAGGGAGACAGAATCTCAAACTAGTTCTATGGCTACAATTTCGACACAACAAGTTATTTCGTTGCTTCCTCTAAACAAAACACATTATTTTGTTGTCACTAGTCATCTGGTAATGCGAAGGCTCTGGTTGTACAGAAGTAACAAAAGTAATTCCTTCCATAATTTATAGTTTAGCATAACAAACAGCCAGACTTGATTCCAGGGATTGAACTTACCCCCCAGCATGTCTGGCACCATACCTTATATGCAAATTTAGTGGTACTAGTGTTGGGATCACTTTCCAGTGATCGCTACTTGCTAGGTAAAATAAATGCACAAGCATAATCAGCAGAGAAGTGTGATCCTTGACAGTGTAGGACCACAGGACTGAAGCTTCCTAAAATTAAGGAGATTATACCTGTGAGGGGATATGATAGTTCTTGAAAAAAAGCTATAAAGGAAAATAGAAACCTAGAAGGATCAGCACGGTCATGATTATAATTTACTTAGTTTCAACTGATAGGTAACAAGATATGGAGGACCTGTCTATAACCTCAACTAAATGGGCTTCACTCATCATGCATACAGATGTTCTGATTCAGACCTAAATAAGTTAAGCTCACCAACTTGCTGTAAGATAAACTCAAAATCGAAACAAATTTCAGCTTGGGTTCATATGGGGTGCGTTTAGTTGGGGCGAGTTTTTAAGAGGGATTGGGAGTTTAGAGGGATGGGGCTATTACATGCATTGACTCAAATCAATCTCATATATCCTGTGACTCTCACTCTTTCAGCATATATATACCATGACATCCTTATACACAAAAGCTCTGGATTGATCAATACATTGCTCTAGTCTCCCTTGTAGGAGATGCTAGACAGCGAAATTCCATTGCAAATGTTTCAAAGAACATTTAGTGATTAGGACAAATAAGGTTAACATGAGTCAAAGTAAATGGTATTCGTCGCAGGATATCATCCACGGTAGAAAGAAGAAACAATTTGCAATCATCACATTGTTTAAAGAGATGTGGGCTTTACCATGAGATATGACGATGACCCATCTTTTCCTGTTCGATCTCATCCGTCTTCTTCCTGATAGCCATCTTCAAATCCTTGACCGTTGCTGTGTTCGACATTGCAACGTCTTTCACACACACAAGAGAAGAAATTAAGACATGTCATACGATTTATGCAATCTACTAGATGCAAATTAACGAAACAGGCAGTGAAATGTGGCATTCAAAGGGACCAGTACCGAAGGAGGTGCCATCCAGCTTGACGACGGTTAGCCGCATGGCGCTGCCGAGCTCGAGGTTGATCAGCGTGTCGACGTCGGCGAGGGAGGGCTTCCTGGGCGCGTCGGCGAGTATGGGGTCGTCGAGGAGGGCGGCGAGCATGGACTGCAGCCTCGCCTGCTTGACCTCGCTGCTCTGGTAAGCCGCGACCTCCTCCGGCTTCGTAGAGACCGAATCCGTCGCCTCCTCCGCCGCAGAGAACGATTTCCCGGGGTCCATTGCGTTTACGCCGCCGCCGCCGGCGGGGAGGACGAACTCTCGCCGGTCAGTGCTAGTTGGGCCGGAAGGGATTGCCACGAGCCTGTGGTCCATTGTAACTGGGCCGCAGCGTTATTCCTGCGGCTGCGCGTTCCAGCCGTTGGATTGGATTCTCGGGCAATCTGGACGGAGATCCTCTCGTTTGATCTGTGTCTCACCAGTCACCGCCTCCTGTCTTCTCTTCCGCTCCAAATCCCCCAAACCCCTCGTCTCCGCCGCCGGCGGACTCGGGCCTCGCCATCGGAGTGACGGCGAGGAGTTGAAGGCCACCGACCGCCTGCTTCGACCCTGCCTTCCTCGTCCTCGTCCATAACGACGCCGCTTCCTCGTCGGATCCGCGACCAGAACGCCGCCACCTCGTCCTCGGTTCCTCGCGCAGACCGCCGCGTCTCGTAATCTTGGTATAGCAACAAGCTCTCAGCGCCTCTTTAGTTGGTTTTCTAATCCCAATCTGCTGCTTGTATTGCTCCATTGGTGAAGAATGCTGGGCTTCGATGGTGGATTTTCTGTCGGTTGTGGGCTACGGGGCTGATCCAGCCCCGTTGCCATCCCCGGGGAGGGTCGCCGAGTAGAGCAGCTTGCGAAGTGGTTGCGGGGAGGGACACCGAGCAGAGTGGTCTTGCTTGCTGGTTGGACTGCCGATCTCTGGCTATCCATGATCCTTGATCCATGAGATTCTGTTGCTATTCCTTCACATGGAGGCTTCTTGTGTTGTATTTTAGGCGAATTCGGATGGATGTTGGATTACGCAGGGTTTTAGAGAGTTTGGGTTAGGCCAGTATTGCTTTGGTATTTAGCGTCTGTAGATGCCTTTGTCTTCATATTGATGAGTAAGGTCTGGTTACGATTAGACATGGTAAATTATAAATTACTAAGCTGAAGGTTTGAGATCACGGGGGCAGCACTGCTCCTCGGTTAGCCTGTTAATTCGATGATGAACTACTAGTGATCCTGTAGCATGCATCTCTGTTTTGCTCTGAATACTCTTGTTAGTGTGATTGCAAGGTGGTTTTCTTTTGCTTTGGGCAGTGTACTGTTGATTCAAACCACCTCAAGTTCAGGCCACCTTTAGCCGCTATCCCGTTGTTTAAGTCATCCCCTCCTCATGTCCAGGTTGCTCCCCGTCCGCAGCCACCTCTTCCTCCTCACTGCATTGTGTGCCCTAAGTGACCTTAGGCCTTCCCTGCTGCTGCCTCCACCCCTCTCTGGTCCTGAATCCTGACCACCCCCTTCCTCCTTGCATCGCCATGACACTCTTTTGAGATCATCGGCTGCATGTACATTTCTATCTTTGGCTTTGGTGCAGCTTATCAGTAAATTCGCATGCCAAACTTGGTGCCTTGGTTGCATATTGCAGCACTAGAGTCAACGGAATGGCCTGGTGACAATATGGTTAACTAATATTTTAAGGTCTAACAAAACGGAGTGGTCCTAGATCTAGCAGTATCTTTCAGTTAGTAACCCATTTGTTCAACCATGAGTGTTTATTGTTTTAGAAATTGTTCTGTTGATGTGCCTGTCAAATTCTTCACTGGAAAGTCTGTAATCAGCGTTGCTTCTCTTACACATACTATGCCCAAAGATCATAGAGTTGTTCGACCAACAGCTGAATAGCATACAGATGGATTTTTTTTCTGCTTGTTATTTCTGTTAGTGATGGACCAGCATTGCTTGTTTCTGATATATATTTGCATTCTGCTATGGTTCCACAGGTTAGCATTCGACAGCAATGGCAAAGCATCATCCTGATCTCATCATGTGCAGGAAGCAGCCTGGCATTGCTATTGGTCGTTTGTGCGAGAAATGTGATGGCAAGTGTGTCATCTGTGACTCATATGTGCGCCCATGTACGCTTGTCCGAGTCTGTGATGAGTGCAACTATGGTTCCTTCCAGGGGAGGTGTGTCATCTGTGGAGGGGTCGGCATCTCAGATGCCTACTACTGCAAGGAGTGCACTCAGCAGGAAAAGGACCGAGATGGATGTCCCAAGATTGTCAATCTTGGAAGCGCCAAGACCGATCTCTTCTATGAACGGAAGAAGTATGGTTTTAAGAAGAGATGATCAGGAAGTTGGATTTGTCTGGTCCATTTCCTCACTGTGTTTTCAGCCGCACTGATATGGTTGTTGAGGACTTAAGGCGGACATCTTTGTATTCTATGGAATATGGTCTAGATTCTTAAGGCTGCATGTGCAGTACGTACCTGATGTTAATGACCATGATTGTTGACATGAAATGTGAACCGAGATACTTTTTAGTCTTATAATTATGTGAGCCACTTATTGTAGTGAATGCTTTAGCTGTTCGAACGACCTGATATGGTTATCAACTGGGAAACAATAATACTAGAAATTTAGGAGCTGAAATGCAGCTGAGCGTACATGGTTACCTGATCAGTAGCCGAGCATTAGCGTGTCTTGGCTCTTATTTTCTAGGAGTACTTGTGTAGAATTTGCTTTTCACGTTTTATTCTTGGCCTTTTGAGTTTTATTCTTGATGTAACCTAAAGAGAGGTGATGCATCTTGAAGATACTCTGCATATCTGCTGTTTAGGACCTTATTTCTTTAATGGAAAGGGCTATTATATTCTGGAACTGAAATATCCGGTGTTTATAAATCCAAATTTCTAAGATAAATGTTGGTTGAAGTCAGGAAATCAGGATACGGGTTGCTAGGAATACCACTCTAACTCAAAATCTAACATGTTGATATGTTATATCCTTCAGTCATTATCCTCGTTGGATGGATGAAAGAGTTCTTATCTGAAACGTCACCTGGAAACACTGATCTAATCCGTTTTAAAACAACACGACGAGACGGTCACCATGATTGAGTTCAAGAACGAAACCGTCAGGCACATGACCTGTCTCCGTCACGGACAAAGGGTAACATGGTAAACACGCAGAGCGTTGCCTGGAAGATCCGGAGAAGGTTTTATTTAAAAAAAAACTAATAAACCGCTAAAATAAGAGCTTTTCATCCTTATCCTGATTTTTTAGGATTTTGGTGAAAAAATATCTTATATCTTATCCTGATTCTAATATTTTGAAAATCCCATCATCGTATCCATCCCGTTCCCTCGTTTGAGAGGAAGTGACGCCGCATCTCCCGTTCCCTCGTTTGAGAGGAAGTGACGCCGCATCTCCCGTTCCTAATCTTTTTTTCCCGTGAGTTTTTTTTTCTTTCCCACATGATCGGGGTAGGAAAGAGGTGAGTTTTTCTTTCCCACATGATCGGGGTAGGAAAGAGGTGAGTTTTTTTTCTTTCCCACGCGAACGGGGCAGGGAAAGGGTGGAGATTTTTCGTGCGGTGGTGGAGAAAAACCAATCTTTCTTTCTCGCGAGTTTTTTTCTTTCTCATGCGATCGAGGCAAGGAAAAGGTGGGCATTTTTCGTGCGATGATGAAGGAAAACATGATATTTTTGTTGATAGTTTTACATAAGGGCTCATTTGTGATATTTCTATTGGTAGTTTAACAGAAGGACTCATTTTTAAGTTTTTGGAAATTAAATTTAGGTTTTTTTTGGAGAGATGAGTTTTTTCATTTTTTTATTTTTAGTTTAGAAACCCAAAATAAAACTTTAAGGATAGATTATTCGCGCTGTGTTGGTGATGCTCTAATCAGCCCTAAAATAGCGCGGATAGAGAGCGGAAATTCCAAAATAAAAAAAAGGGAGAAAAGAAAAGCAAATCGACGCGAAGAAATAAGGGCAAAGCGGGCAAAGCCGCCGACGCGAGAGCCAGCCCATCCGCCTCACCACCTCTCGTCTCTCTTCCGCTCCAAATCCAACCCTCCCCTCGGCCGCTCCGCCTGCGCCGCCGCCGCAGCCGCCATCGGAGCTACGGCGAGGGAGGGAGGGGGGAGAAGAAGGAGGAAACCCCAAAGCGTCCCGATCTCGGGGTCGGGAACCCGCCGCTGGCTTTTCCGCTCGTTCGTCCGTCGATCGCCCCCCTATCTAGGGTTTCCCGCGCTGTAGATCGGATCGGTTCGGATTGGTTGCTTGGGGTTGGAGAGTAATGATGGGGTCGAGGCGATCAAGGCGCGTTTCATGGGCCTCCGGAGGCAATCTCTGCAAGGTATTGTGATAAAAACTCGCCACCGCCACGGCGAGGAGATGGATTCGCTGTTTCGCGCTCCCCTTCCTATCCTATATCTCTCGTCTCCGTGCAGTGTACTCGTTGGAGATTGTTTTGCTCTGCTAGCTCGCTTTCTACCCTTGATTTCCTTTTTTTTATTTAGTCGCCTTTTTTTCGAACTCCGCGAGAAATACGATCAAATACGATCTCTGATTTTTTTTTCGTTAGTAAATGTGTGAATGCCTAGAAAAAACGAACATATGCTATCCTCAGTTTGCAAATCCATGAGCAGAAGAATCAGCTGAGATGGCTTTCATTCTGCCAATGATGCAGAATTGCTATGTTGAATTCACAGCGAAAAAAAAGAGATGGGGGCTACCCCCAGCAAATATCAGTACCGAACCACAATTAGTCCAAACTGGACGCAGATAATGAAACAAAAAGGACGATGAAACAGCTGAACAACACTGAAATCATGATATTGCATTTCATCAACAACATGATACCTGTTGAACGCTTGGTTATTGCATGTAAACTATCATTCTTTTGGGGACAAAGTATGTCCCATTTTCCTGCTGGTGAAGCAAGATTTAGCTATTTGATCTTCATTGAGAAAATTATTATTTTGGGGACAAAATATGTCCCATTTTACTGCTGGTGAAGCAAGATTTAGCTATTTGATCTTCATTGAGAAAATTATGTACCGAAAAGAATCTTTTATTTTTCATATTCTTGAGGGGAAGGACTGCATGCTTTAAGGGTCTATTCAAATTATATAGCCAGTTAACGTTTAGTTAAAATGGCATTGTTCACAATTTCCGTCTTAGGTTTTTTGTATTTTTTATTTCATGAGTCCATTCCAACTTCTGCTAATGTTCACATGTAATGCTGAATTTTTATGCCCTAGCAGGCAGCAAGCACTGCCCTAAATATGAATGAGTTTTGGGCTTTATAAGATTGTCAATAGACACCTCTGATGCAAAGCAGGTCATTTCTCTGTAGGTGATACTATAGGCATTATATCAGTATGCATGATAGGACATGTATTTGAGAAATGTCTCATATTTTGACCCTCTATAACTCGTATACCATTAATTGTTTTGCATATATTGCAAAAAATGCTGGATTTTTTTACCTTTATGACCAGGCATTACATATATTTCAGAATTGTCATATATTGGGATGAAACACGTGCAGTGTTAATTTGAAGTATGTGACTGTTGTCTAGGTTCAAATTGTTAACTTTTATGCATTAAAACCTAATCTAAAGGATGTTCTAATGTGTTAATAGGGTACCAACAAAAACAATTCAAAAGTATGGCTGTTTATGGTATAATATGAATTGTGCTTCAATTTGGGCTCAAGAATTGAACTGTAGCACTGCACTTAAAAAGTAATGTAAATATTTAATCAGGCTACCTTGCTTCGTCTCATTTGACCATTTCCTGCCATTGATGACTGTAATAAACTTTGATGATTCAATTCAAAGTGCCCTATAGAACTTAGTGACCAATAGATCATTTTTAACATATTAAGCTATGTTGAGCTTATGTCACTTATTACCCCCTGACTTTGAAGGATGAAAAGTAAGACATGAAACAAATATTCTATGAGTTATATGGTTCAGCTGAACCTCTTTTGGCTTCGAAGTTCCAAGAGTGATCTCTATCTGAGCAATTCACAATAAGCTCATGAGATACTGAAGCATGTATTTCACCGAAACCAAGTAAAATCAGCATATGCAGTAAGCATCCTTGAAAGGGCACGCCTATGTATATGTAATCACATATGCATGTGGCTTCCATGATTGTTGTATCACTAGTATTTTTTTTAGCCATATCAATACTGTGCTATGTTGTGATAAGTTCAGAGTCCATACGTTGACTCCTTGTACCACTCATATCCTTTTTGTACGTATGGAAGGATAATCGTATGAAAGTGTGTCCATATCACCAATATAACACTCCTTTTCCCCTTGCATGTGCACCCTTCTTTCTTTGTGCTATAATGATATTCATCGTTGTTGTTTAAATGGATCAACAATGTGAACAAAATATTCCTACTGCCAATCCAACTAATGATCAGCTGTATTGGTATTCATATCTTAAGTATCCTGTTTGTGAGATATGTTAGTTGCAGATTTACATAGGACTAATAGAAGTACTTTCCTCGAATCTTGATTGTTGGTACCTGGTAACTGATCCAGCTGAGCATCATTTTGTGTTATGGACTGTTAAATCTAAGAAGTTATCATGGATTTGCATATACAGCAACATGTCAAATCATACATTATTATCTGAAAGTTGATTTTTGCACTACACATTGGTCTTGAGTATCTAAATTGTAGAGAGTACGGAAATAAATTTGGTTGAAGGTTTAGCAGTACTGTGATGTGATGGATTGTATCAATAGTAAGAGATTGTTATTGGTGTTCCAGAATTTTGAAGGATAGTCATAGTCTTATGCCATGTATTGCTGTTAAGAAACATTTTGAACTAGTCAACAATTGTGTTTTGTGGATTCATACAACATGCTGCAATCTGCCAGCTGTTAGAATGCATGTTAGGAAAATTAAAAGAATAAATAGTTGGAACTGCTGAAGTAGCCCTGAAATGGCATTGAAGAGGAAGGGTTTAGCTTTTGTTTCTTTTCATCTTGTCTTGGATAGGCATGTAAGATATATAAAAGTGGCATGAAGGTATTAAACAGTCCTTTCATTTTACTGGATTATAAAGAATGGTTTTAACTATCCTGGAGGCAGGAGGTATGTGCTGAGCAAGTGATGAACATTGAATGGGGTCCTTTCAAAACAATAAAAAAAACATTGGATAGAAACTAGCTCCTTGCTTTGTTTGAGGTTAATGTCTGTCACAAACTGTTATCATGCCTAAACATTGTGAACCCTCCTAAAAAATATTTTATTCTTCTTTGAGACTTCATTGAACTATACATTTCGGTAGTCAGCAGAAGATTAAACTTAATCTGAGCTGAAGTTTTTAGCACCCAGCCTTATAGGTTATAGCCCTTTTGATGATACAATGACCAAGTTCTTCAAATTTGTTCTTTGGCTCACAGAATGCTTCATAATAGTGAATCATAAATCACCTTATTGTCTGTGTTCTTCGGACTTGATTGTCTCGTTTGATGTTCCTCTCGTGTCACTAAAGCATTGTAAATTATAAATACTGAACAACCTTGTATCATGTGTTTGTAAATATGTCAGGTAAGGCTTTTCCTGTCAGAGGATTCCCCCTCTCAAGCTGGATTAAGACCGCAGGATAATCTCCAAGCAAAAGGTTCATGGTTACTGCATGCAGCTGGCCCAAGCTCAGATGATTCCTTGCCTCCAGGCTTTGAGTCATTGCCGCCGAGCAACGACCTCAAAATTGACATTTCTCAAATCCCCCTAATTAGGTGGAAATGCCCCCCACATGTAAGGCTCACAGTTACTGTTGCGTTGTACAATAGCAAGGTAAGTTCGAAGATCACTGAAATTCCCAACACTCTCTTGATTGCAGATAGTATTGGACCAGGATTGGCACATTGTTGCTGGAGAAGAAAGTAAGGAGATTGAAATTCAAAATGAGAGAATAAATGGAGCGCTCGAGGCTATTTATCCACGTCCATCGAATATTCCGCCAAAGTAAGCAAATTCCTTTTTTTTTTGTTACAAATTCTTCAGATTTCACATACTGTTTCTTATAATGATTTTTTTTGTGCCAATCCAGCCCATTTCTTTCTCTTGATGTGAAAGATGCCCATTATGACGATTCCAAAACCCTGTTGGTTCCTTTGATCCCTCTTGAAGATGACGATGCTTCAGATCAATTGGAAGGACCAGCCTTTGATCTGCCAAGCAATTACAATCTAACGGGAGTTTCAAATACTCCTGTTACCGCTGAGCAACAGCAGCCTTGTGGTGGTGCTATAAGTTCTGGATTCGCCATTGAGCCTCAGGCTGCAGTCTCAGCGACAGTCACTGCAATAATGCAAACCATACAGAGTAATCAAAATGGAAGCATGACTGACCAAAATGGGAGTACGATTGACCAGGAGCTACTCTTCAAAATACTAAGTGATCCTTCACAACTTCAGAGGTTAATGAAAGAATGTGGCCCAGTTAGACATGAACAATCAGCTAGTAGTTCTGTTGTTGCCCCATTGCTATCAATCCCACCACCACAAATAACTGCAGGCTCTCCTGCCCCCTTCTCTGATCATGTCGGAACCTTTCATGGCACGAATCCTACCCTGCCGCCTCCACCACCAATGATGAATCGACCACCTTCAACCACTCCTTCAGTTGCTATGAATCATCCGCCAAGTTCAAGCCCAGCAATTAACTTTGGAAGTGTCCCAGGAAGAGGTATCGGCTATTACAAAACCCTCATCCATCAGCATGGAGGGGAGAGACTGGAACAACCATTTGAGCAGCATGGAATGCAGTTTGGTATGTACCGCCAACCTGGTCCTCCGCAAAATGGCGGTATTGATGCCATGAACGGTGCTGCTATGGTGAGCAGAGATGGCAAGGTGAGGCCGATGAAACCTTGTGCATACTTCAACAGCCCGAAGGGTTGTCGGAACGGTGCTAGTTGCACATTCCTACATGACGCGTCAGCCCCAACAAGAAAAGATCAGAAGCAAAAGGGATCAAAAAGGATAAAATTAGACAACACAATGGGCGGTCGAAATTGAGCTATCGCCGCCATTTAATTTTTTGACTGTTCTTTGGTTCATCCATCATGGATCAGTAAATATTACTCAGTTAGCTCTTCCAGTAGCCTCCTTTTTTATGTTCATCGAGGAGAGGAGATGTTCTGAAAGAAAGAAAAATATTCCATGATTGATTGGTGCTCAAATCTTTACTGAATCGAGTTCGAGCTCTTGTTCTGAATTCACTAAATCTGTGTCTAGTTGTGACAGTCGTACATTCGTGGTTTGTTAGTAAAACGTCGCACTCTGCATATATTGTGCACAAGGGCTGCCATTTATTCTGGCAGGGATGAAGCGTAGGCTTTCTCGCATCCATGCTTGCGGTAGCCAGTCTATTAGAAGTATACGTACGTACTTGCTCTGTTCCATAAAACTATATCAACGTCTATATAAATTGTGTGTTGATAATGTATTTAATTAGTGTTATAGGTGTTAACAGATTTTTTTATAAACTTAACCAAAATTAGAGAAATTTGACTTACGATAAATATAAAACAACTTACCAATATAGAACGAAGGATTCATACCATCACGCACGACGCTGCCCGATCGACCACCGTTGGCCCGCCACCTCCTTAGCTACAGCTAGTCAATCATTTGAGCTCTCTCCAGTCGTTGTCTTAATTTTTCATTGGATAATGTCCTCCTCCTTTAAGAGTACGTTTCGTTGGGGGCAATGGTTGAGAATAGGAATTCGAGGAGGTAAGGTTGTTAATTACTATTTCCGTGCTTTTGATTTTTTTTAGTCAAATTTTTGTAAGTTTAATCAAATTTATAAAAAAATATAGTAATATTTTTAATACAAAACAAACATATTATCAAAATATATTTAATATTATATTTAATAAAATTTATTTGGTGTTGTAAATATTGCTAATTTTTTTATAAATTTAGTCAAACATAAAAAAAAAGTTTGATTAGAAAAAAATCAAAACGACTTATAATATGAAACGGAAGGAGTACATTGTTTGGATGGTGGATATGGGAGTTTTAGCAAAGATTGGGAAGGATAGTTTAAGAGTAAACTCTATTTTTTTTAATATCTGGATAGGGGCATATAATTATGAGAAATTTTTCTCTTAAATACGACGAGATAAATTTAAGCCGTACATCATCACTTAAAATTCAATTCCCACTCAAACTCCCTATGATTTTCATCGATTTTCATCTCAACTGCCAAAAGGAGGATGAGTAGAATTGAAACTCCCATGATCAATCTCTCCGCCAACTCTCTCCTCTAAACTTTCAATCACCTTCCCATAAGTTGCCAAACATATTAGGGTGTGTTCGTTAGGTTGAGTTGAAAAAAGATTCCCTTCGCACGAAAAACGGAGCGACTCATTAGCATATGATTAATTAAGTATTTACTAATTTTTTTTGAAAAATGGATTAATATAATTTTTTAAAGCAACTTTCGTATAGAAACTTTTTACAAAAAACACACCGTTTAACAGTTTAAAAAGCGTGCGCGTGAAAAAAGAGAGATGTGAGTTGAAAAAGTTGGATGAAGAACTCACCCTAAGCATACTAAAAACTCAAGGACTTTGGCTAGTCAATGGAGGATAACTTTGGAGAGAGGGGCTAATACGCACGTGTCCATGTGCACATTAGGCCCGTGAACATGTCATGGCCCAGTCCAAGTTTGGATGCCCATGCGCTGCTCTTTTTCATCCATTCAGCCCACAACCATATGCGTGATCCATTTAGCATTCGACTCAGTTAAATTGTATATAAAAATATAAACTTTTAGTATAAAAATTTCATATATAGAAACTTTATACGTAGAAACTTTAGGTATAGAAATTATATACATAGAAACTAGATGTAAAAACTTTATACATAAAAAAATATTTGATATAGAAGCTTTATACACGTATTAATGGATCAACCTGAGAAAAGAAATAAAAATGGACTAAAACCACACGTTACGAAACAAAATAGGCACAACCACCTGAGCTAAGGCTATGTAAATCTTTTCTAACTTCTCAACGGTGTGTTTTTTTATAAAAAAATATTTATAGAAAAGTTACTTTTAAAAAATCATATTAATTTAAGTTTTAAGTTTTTAAGTTACTAAAATTTAATTAATTATAGGCTAATCCGTCATTTTGTTTTGTACGTCGGGAGGAAGAGATTTCAACCTATGTTTGCATGTCGAGCACCGTGTGGTGGTGTTGGTGTTTCGTGCATTAGGAATTTTGCATGACAGCTCTCTAACATTAGCCATAAGCTGTATACCTTTGTGGGCCACATTTGAATCGTTGATGTCAGAAATTTAAATGGGCTTTCCTCACCAAAAAAAAGGAGAAATTTAAATGAGCTTCAATTTATAACTCAATTGGAATAGTTCACTATCGTCCCTTATCTTTACGTCAAGTTTAATTAACATCCCTAAACTGCAATATCGGAAATCTTCACCTCCCATCTTTACAAAACCATTCAAATCAGATCCTATAGCGGTAATGGAGGTGTTGTTGACTGACATGACATTCTAGTCAGAAAAAAAAATAAAAAACATGTGAGACCCACGTATAAGTATATTTCCATCTCTCCCAACCTATCTCTCTTCCTCATCTCTACCTTTCCCCTCTCTTCGTCGCCAACAAAAAGAGGGCTAGTGGCCAGCAAACCTGTCTGCAGGAAGAGGTGGAAAGAGATGGGAGGAATATCCTCTCTTCCTCATCTCTACCTCTCCCCTCTTTTCGAGTTTGCCAACGAGAAGAGAATTTTTTTTAGAAATAATATTATTTTAATGAAAAATCACAAAAATAATGGGCTTTTGCAGAAAATCGCAAAAATGTGGGCCTGTCGAACCACGAAGGGACGAAATGTGGCCCAGTCGAACAGCCGCGTGCCGACAGGGCCTGTCGAACAGCGGGCGTTCGACAGGGCCTGCGGCACCGCCCAGTCGGCCAGCCGCGTGCCGACAGCTGGCCCAATCGGCTAGCCGCATGTCGACAGGATCCCACACCGTGGCTATCGGCCAGCCGAGTGCCGACAGGCTCCCAGCACCGCCCCTGTCAGCCAGCCGCGTGCAGACAGGCCCCCGCGCACCGCCCCTATCGGCATATGGGAGATCGACAGGGTGCTATATAAGCCTCGGTTCGTTTAAACAAGGACCACTTCGTCGTCTCACCTCACCTCGCGCTACCTTCGCCTCGCACGCCGCCGCCAGCTCCAGGCCGCCGTCGCGCCAGCCTGCCGTCGCCATTGCTGTGGCAGCCGGTGTACCACGTCGTCGTGAAGATAGCACCACGAGAAGAGAAGGCAAGCTGCAGTGATTAAGGTATAAAATTGCAATCGTTAGTCATTGTTGTTAAATTTTAATTTGTACATATGAGGTTTGTTATTTCGTTGTTTTTATTTGTGATTCGTTAGTCATTGTTGTTAGTACATATAATTTGTTGAATCTGTTAACCATTAGTCATTGTGTAATGTTAGAGAGCTTGAATTGCCAGAGCAATACATGTTTACTAAAAAGCAGTTTGAGAGGGAAGAGGGATCCTCACATAGGGGTTAGCTACTATCGGACAACTTACGTTACTCAAATATGTGATGTCATGTTTCGTTGTCCCATTACTATATCGTCGTCGTGTTCAACTCTTGCATTACCTTCCTTCTAGTTCGAATCTAATTTTATCTATGTAACCGCAATGAAACCAGGTGTATCATGTTTAAATTGTTCTACAACTTCTCCTTGTTTCGGTATGGTCATGGATGTGCTCAACATCAATTCTTAAAAAAAGTTTCTTCTCGGTTTCTAAAAACATGTTCTGTGAATTCGAAATTTTTTGAGTCCTCCGAAAACGATTTTTGGAATTTCCGAAAATAGACGGAACCAAATTTCGCTTCTACAAATTTTTGGCTCTATCCAAAAGTGATTTTTGTAATTTCCCAAAATAACCGATAAGCAAAATAAGGTTCTATAAATTAATAAATTACAAATGGATATATCTAAAATTATTAAATTATAACTCCGATATGTTTCTCCAAATATTCAATTACAAATGTGTATTAATCAATTATAATAAATTATAATTATAATAACAACTTATAAATTATAATTAATCAATTATAAACAATTATGTCATTAATTATTTACTAACAACTTAAAAACAATTCTTACCAAATTAAAAAAAAAGTTCTGTACTAAATTAAAAATGGATATATCTAAAATTAATAAATTAAAAATCCGATGTGTTTCTCCAAACATTCAATTAAAAATGGGTATTATTCAATTATAACAAAATTATATTTACAAAAACTACTTACAAACTTAATTATGAAAACAACTTACAAATTATAATTAATCAATTATAAAATATATCATTAATTAATTATTAACAAGTTAAAAATAACTCTTAACAAATTAATTTGAATAACTAAAAAACTATACTTAACAAGTTAAAAAAAAATAAGGCCGGCCGGCCCGGCCTGTCGAACGGCCGTCGTTCGACAGGGCCGTCGACCCGGCCTGTCGACATGCTGCGTGCCGACTGGGCGACATGCCGCGTGCCGACTGGGCCGTCGACGCGGCCTGTTGACATGCCGCGTACCGACAGGGCTTGATCGACCGGCTTGTCATCCCTGCAACGTTCGATTTGGGCCTGTCGGGTCGCCGTGGTTCGACTAGGCCTCTTTTTTGCGATTTTTTGCAAAAGCCTACTATTTTTACGATTTTCCATTAAAATACTATTATTTCTTAAAAAAAAATTCACGAGAAGAGGCCTAGTGGCCAACGAGCCTCTCTGCAGGGAGAGGAGGTATAGAGGGGAGAGGGGTGATTGGAGGAATAAGAAATCCCTGACATATGGATCCTTCACGTTTTATTTTCTTTTGCTGATTAGGGTGCTATGTCAGCCAAAATCTTCTCTAATATTGTTGTGGGGATTTAAATAAATGGTTTTGTAAAGATATAGTAGAAGACAAAAGGTAGAGCTAGTCAATTTCTTGTCGACAGAAGCTCATACAATACACGGGCAGGCATTTCTCACTCCACACCAACGTGAACATCAATATTGGCAAATGTAACAGACCGCTGTTGCCTTACAAGTCAAGATATATTACACACACAAATCATTCATTCATTACCAGTCAAATAACAACAAACCAAGAACCAACAAATGTACATTATAGGAAAGCTGTTGCTGTTCTTCTCCCAAGTTCCAACCATACCGAGTATTCCAACAAAGAATAAAAAAACTGACGAATTAGAGGGTGGTGTGCGGTGGGAAAACAAGCACAAATCTGAGTCATCTCATCAAATGCTTCTATGGCACCTTGCTAAAAACTCTTGCTAGGCGCACTCATCATATATGCCATCTCCTATCTGCAAACCAGAAGTTCTTGTTTAGATATATGTACATCATGGTTCATGGATGGAAAATACAGTCTATCGTATTATTCTATATTGTTCAATAGATGGTAACACAAATATAGCTACAGCACTGGTAGATGATAATGTTCAGGGATTAGTGCATTATCAATTATCAGTAATATAGCCAGTAATGCAAACAAATAAACAATGAACATTACATATAAAGGACGAAAATGTTCTGAGAGGCGACGTTAAAAGCACCACTGAAGAGATCGCAGGTCTCTGGGAATGTTCAGGAAAGGCGCATTACCGGTAATGTCCAAACACTACACTTCTATGTTCATCTTAATTTTAATGTTATGCCAGTTCCACTGAAATAGCTAGTGTATGCAAGTGGGTGCTTCACAAAAGTGGACCTCACAAATTAGAGTAGAGTTTAATGGCCTAAACTGCACATCTAGGCTACAAGATATTTGTTGCTACAGTGATCCTGAGAAAAACAGGTAATCATTACAAAAAATCTTCGTAAACTAAGCTTCCAAGTGCAAATTGATCATACTCAGATCATAGGATGATAGTAGCAAAGGAATAGACTTGTGTGCACTTACCAGATGAATTGTGAGGAACAGGAACAGCACCATTGTTTTTCACATTCTGCTGAGCTTGGGATGATGATCGTTGCATGCGAGGAGATGAATCTTGTTTACCGTTAGTCATGGGCAAAGAGTGCCTTTTCCTCGGATTGCTGTCTTGCACATCCGGGCTTAACTTTGGTGATACACTAGCAGATGCCTTTGCCCTTGCAGATTCTGTAAACTGCATATAACTTGGCAATGGAGTGCTGTTGCTTATGCGAGGTTCTTGATCAACATGATCAGATCTAACCTTGCCTGAGCTCTCTCGCCTCCCAAGTCTGTAATCCTTTGACAGATTATCCGTGCTGCTCCGTCCCACAGATTCGCTGCTTGGACTAGTTAGTGATCTCTTGCTTACATGAGACTTGGGCTTTTTGCTCCTGCTCTTTTTGGTGTTAACAGAGACCTCACTTGATGGTGTCCCATGAGATTCAGCAAAGGTAGTTTGGCTCAAAGGAGTACCTTCAGGTGTCTTCACATAAGATCCTACAGATTTTTCCAGTTCGTCATGTAAATCAGGCTTTTCCTGTCCCAGATGTGGTTGTTCAACAGGCACAGGATCAATGGCATTGACAGGGATAACAGTGTCATCAATTTGTTCTTCCTCCTTTCCTGGCTCGACAACTCCTCCAGAAGTGTTCACTTCAGAATGCAAAACATTGTTGTCCTTTTCAGCATTATCACCAACATGGCTCCTATCTTCCAGGGATCCAATCTCCAGTACAATCTCGCCACCATCAGCTTCTGATCTATCCGGTGAGTCAAGTGTAGAGGAAATTGAAATCTCAGTTCCACATTCTGAAGCAGCAACTACGATTTTAGGATCATGCCCCACTGAGCTCTCTGGTATGCTTGTGTCATTACTTTGCTTGGGTGAGACATTGTCTTGTGAACGAGGAGTATGTACCTTTGGTTTGTTTGCCCCATCCAGACTATTGGACCTACTGACTGTCGAATTGGAAGTCAGCTCTTCAAATTTTAACTGTGCAGCAGCAAATGCAGGATTGCATGACTTTCTAGCCATAAACTTTTTACCTTCCATCTCCAAAGTCTGCTCAGTTTTATATGCATCCATAGTATCATCATAGGAAGATTCAGGTTTTTCAGGAAGAGGAATGGGTTCCCTTGATGTATCAGTTTGAGTAGATTGTTCAACTGAGACCTCCAAAGGTTGTTCCGCAACATTCTCAGTCTCTAGTTCAGTCAATTTTTCAACATCTTCCTTGAACTTTTCAATCAAATCTGGTTCAGGAACATCTTCAATTTCCATTCCAGAGGTTCTATCTGGAATGCATGCAGAAGCCTCCAGGGCATGAGAATCAGATGGCCTTAGTGTCTCTTCCGCATCATCAGGCACCAACTTCGGGAAAGAGATGTCAGAATCCAAAGGAAGGGTATTTTCCTCATGCTGAAGATCTCCTTTTATCTTTTCATCCACCGACTCGTTATTTTCTCTATCCTCTAGCAAGTGGCCCCCAGTGTTTGGTGGAATCATGGATGTCCATCTCTTCATCCATTTCCATGCAACATCAGGTTCAGAAGGATCACATTTTATGTGAATGGATTTCGAAGTCGACATGCTGTCCATGAGCTGACAGTAAGGTAACAAACATGAGAAAATACAACCAAGAACTAACGTATGATAATCTTAGTTAATAAGGGTTCTTTCATCGAACCTTCAGAGCAAATCCATTATTTAGTAATTTCTCACTTGAAGAACAGATCAAAGTGTCCTGCAAAAAGAAATGTAAACTCATGAGCAAACAAGCAGAATGTTCAAGCAAGGCTACTATTCAGTATTGTCACAGAGAAACGAGAATTATCTACATGTTAAGTGCAGCAGATAAGGATCTGGTCCAAAATTAATGATTGTGCATGCATGGAATTCAACATCGAGATGCGAGATATCCAATCAATGTAGCAACTAAAGTGGATTGCCTCCGCACATACTAAAGCTTAAGATCAATTGCCAACAAGAGGTTGACAGCTTTCACGTTGCTAGAAGAAGGAACTTGGCGAAGGAAGGATAAGAAGATCATAGACTTCACATAACATCTTCAACTTTTATTAAATATAATATTGAGCCTAGCTCAACTGACTGGCAGCAAAAGAATTTATACTCTCTAAATACAGTGATACCATACGTGTCTAAATGAGAGTACCCTGAATACCTGAAACTTTCCTCCATATTGCTGTGCTTGACGAGCCCGGACAAGTCCTTGCATTTTAATAATAGCAAGCAAGCATTGTAATGATTCTGCAGCCTGCCTCCTAACAAGATGCCCGCGTATCACAGCTTGCAGTTTCACAAGGTCCTTATCATTTGGTAGTTCTTGCTCTTCCTACAGTCATGTAAATGAATAAATGATAATAATGTAATAACACTAACAGAAAAATACTTAGTAAATATAAATAGTGGGAAATACTGCAACATACAGTGTGCGCTCTGATGCCAGACTGAATGACAGCAGCAGCAGTGTCCGCATGATCTTCCTGATGGTCTTCACTGCTTCTATCAAAGAGAGAGACGGTTTCCTCCTGCTTCACCTCAGTTGATGAAACAAAAATACTTTCATCAGTCTTTTCAGTGTGTTCCTCAACATCATTATCATTTGGCTTTACTATTGGAGTTTCAGCTACCCTTTCAGCTGGTTCTTGGATTGGCACTTCAGTTATCCTTTCAGCTGGCTGCTCAATTGACCTTTCAGTTATCTGGTCAGCTGACTTTTCAATTGGTTCATCAGCTGGCTTTTCAATTGATTCATCACCTGGCTGTTCAATTGGCTTCTCTATCAGTTTTTCATCAGGCATCTCTTCATTCAAAGGCTCCTCATCTGGTTTATCTTGCTGCAGAATTTTCTCGTCCGGTTTCTCTTGCTGCAGAATTTTCTCAGCTGGTTCATCTTGCTGCAGAATTTTCTCATCTGGTTTCTCTTGCTGCAGAATTTTCTCATCTGGTTTCTCTTGCTGTAGAGGTTTTTCTGAGGCATAGGAGTAAGTTGAAGAATAGATGTTGCTTGGAGCAATTTCAGCTTTTGCTTTGCTCGAACTAAGAGTTTCAGGTTCAGATATATCAGAATTCTTCAAAACACGATGCCTTGTAGACCTCCTACGGAAGCTCCACCTGCTTTTATCTGATATGGCCTTGTTCTGTAAAAGCCAACATTTAATAGCCATTAGCATGATTCATCTACTTGATATAAGGAAGAGAAAACAGATATTCTCTGGTAGCTTTTTCACCCGAGACGAACTAGAAGAGATGTTACAAGCAAAATGCAGGAAATGAGGGCTAGTTTAGTGTATCTGAAATGTAGGCAACCAACATACTTCGCATTTAATGAAGCAAAATGTTGTTGACCAGGAAGGGAAACAACACAAAAAAGGCAGTGGCAGATAAACTCTATTGCGCACATTGATTTTTTTCTCTCTATTAGTTATGCTTCGTTTTGAAATTAATGTACCAGTTCCTAATAAATCTCCCCAAAGTTTTCCTCGCAAAAAACTACCCAAAGTTTGTTAATTTTCCTTAGTGGTGTGATATATCCATCAATAATCAATTTATTTCCAAAAATACCAGTTCAGTAAACTATAAAAGGAAGTAAGCTAACATGATTCAGGTAATACGTTGGTGAAATGATACACTACTTAATCAGGATTATTTTCAATTTGCCAACTTCTAATAATTGTAGGTGGAGGCATAGAATCCTAGCAAAAATACATTTGGTTTCCTGTCAGCTATCACCACTGATCCAGCAAGAAAAATTTTGTCCTTTTGCAATTATATCAATGAAAAAAAGCTAACTACTCTCTTTTTTTTTCCTGAACATCAAAAGAGCTAACTACTCTTGAGTCACTCACTATAGTTGGTACAGATCCTCTAGGCTATCCCGTCATAATTCCAGATCCCATTTCACCAACACCATGGTGCGGCTGTCGACTCCGATTAGAGGATTTTTCTCGATTCAACATAGAGATTTTATGCGACGAGCTTCCAGCCAATTGGTGAAAAAGGAGCTGCTCCAGAGCCCAGTGAACTCCTCCCCACACTGAGATTCTTGGTAGGGAAAAACAGTAATCAACAGCGCAACATTACAACCAAAGTGTCAAATCATGGGGGACAAGGCTAGCAACACTCAGCTCCGAGGAGAACGACAGATGCAATCATGCAACAAGCCGAGAGACACCATACACAGTGAGTAGCACTTTGAGCAGCAGATAAAACATCAGATCCCTTCCTGACATCCTGCATGGACTCGGGGCGGCAAGAATAGCAGCCATATATTCGACATGGCACCAGCTGCTGCAGCTAGAGCCATGCAGCAACAGAAGAGAAGAAAAAAAAAAAGGAAAGAAACTGAAATCAAAATTGAGCCTTTGAATGAACTCATAGGGCGTGCGGAGCAGCACGGGATCACCAGCAAAAACTCCCAATTTGCTGGCTGCATCTTGCTCGACGCCACGAATCAACCCCAGATCTAACTAAAACAGCACGCGCCCGCACCTCGACCCCACGCATCCCACTGAGATCTGCTAAAAACAAACGCACCAGCTCGAGAGAACCCGGAAAAAAAGAACGGCTTCAGCGAGCAAAGCGGCGTGCAAGGCCAGCGCGGCGCATTCAAGCGGAGGGGCGGCGTGAGTACCTCGTCGACGTGGTCATCCGCGTCGCCGTCGGAGCCGGCGGATGGGTCGGATCCGCCGCCGGCGCAGGCGAGGATCTTGAGGCAGCCGTTCTTGGGCTTCGTCATCGGAGTCGCTTTCGCCGCCGCCCGCCGCCGCGTCGGCCTCAGTCAGTGCAGTGCAGTGCTGCTGCCGCGCCGTGCGTGCGTGCGTGCGTCGTCTGGAGCGGAACAGGATAGGGAGCTGCGCCTGCTTGTTTCTTCTCTGGCTTTGTGTTGGTTTTGCTTGCGTTTGCTGCGGCTCTGCTTGTTTGCTTGCAGTTTTTATATTCCGGAGGATTCGGGCCCTCCGCTATCTCTACCTTGCCGCTGTTCCTTTCTACCCTTTCTTTTTCCATTCACCAATGCAGCTTTATATGCTTTGTTTATATTTCTCCTTTTATTAATTAATTATGAGGTTAATTAATTTATACGTAATAGAGGTTTTAATAAACTTTTGCGAGTGGTTTTATTTGTTTCTTTTACCTTTTGTATTTCATCACTTACGAGGGTACAGACGAAAGATGGGATATACCTAAGGCGGCAAGACATAAGATACATAGTATTTATGAGTATCAAATTTAAACTCTAGTAAATAAAGCCAGTAAATAAATTATCGTATGAATTTAGTACTATATATTCTATAAGACTATAACCCAGCCATATTAAATCTCAAATCGACCGCTCGGGGTTTTACATTTTTTTCCCATCAAGGAGGACGTGCATAGGGGTAGGGATCATTTCCTCTAATCGATCTACACCTTGATTTTGGGGTTTGGGCGAGAGAGAGGGGAAGGGTGTGGCAACGCTAGAGCTCGTAAAGGACGCAAGTGGAGGAGATGGTTCTCAGCAAAGTAGGTGGATGCAGTGTTGTAGCTTAACCTCACCTCCATCAAGCTTGTGGATAAGAAGACGGATTCAAGCTTGACAAGACAGCTCCACCGGGCGAAAAATAGGGAGAAATTTAACGGAAAGTTATGGAGTGGAAGAAGAGACAGCGCTTAACGTATGGTCCAACCATTTTTTTAATCTTTTTACTAACTAGATGAAATTTTATGTGTACATCACGTAAGATAAAAATTGTTTTTAACTACGTATTAAATAGTTAAATAGCTAAGGTTGTAAATTATATGGCATAGAACTTACAAGGATAATTCATACTTTTAAAGATAGTGGGATAAATTCGACTTAACCCTTAAAAATAACGCTACGTTTGACACACCACATGACTTAATCTAATTTAAGTGTGACAAAATTAGTCACTCTAATTACGTGGGACAGTGTGTCGTCGCTGCATAGCTCGTTCTCTTCGAATATACCGCAACGTGGGGAGTTAGCATTTCTCATTCGATCGTTGTCTTGTACCACACTCGTACCGTCCTTGGACCGATCATTAACAAGCTAGGCCTAGGGGTGCAAACAAATGTTCTTCTTCATGGCAGCTGGTACAGTCCCGTCCGGCCGGCCGACGCGAACGATCCGGTCAGTTGTGATTGCAAGTCCACGGCGGCTTTAAGTTGGCAATAACAAGGCCATTAATGCAAGCAAGATAGTAGTATAAACTCCGACGAGCCTAGCAGCCTAGCCATGGCCAGAGCGTGTACTTTGGTGGGGTTTCCATTTCTCCGGCCGGCCAGCCTATTGTTACGTACAGTACACAGGTCAACACTTGTTCTTCCGATAGTTTTTACTCCTAATTCTCAGTACTGATGCTACTATTAATTAATTGTAAGCCGATCCTGACCGTGTCACTGTTGGTAAAGAGCGTGAGACCAGCTGCATGCAGCGAAGGCGATACCCTGCAATTAAGCGGCCGGTAAGTAGTACAGCGACCTTCGTAACCAACAACAACAAGAAGCCAGGTAGCGAACGAGATGACACGGTACCGGCACTACGTCGCGGCAAAAACGGTACGGGCGTCGACGTGACGTCTCGACGAGACGGCCCGGCGGAAGGCTCGCGCGCTGGGTTGAGTCGTTGCGCGCGGCCGCGCGGGGCGGGGGGCGAGCACGAGAAAGTGCGCGGCCGCGTGCGGTGCGGTGCGGCCGGCCGCGCGGTTGCTGCTTCGCATTGGGCGGCGTTGGGTTGGTGGTGGCGGTGGTGTCGCGGTGATCGCGCGAGCTTTGCTGGCTGGCCGCCGCCCAAGCGCGGGATGGGGCCCGTGGTTGGTTGGCGTTTCACGTGAGACACAGTGATCGCGTTCGGGAAAAACGGGAGAGCGGAGCGGAGAATTCCTCGCCTCACGGCCTGACCGGCCGGCATCATGGGCGCGGGTGGCAGTGGTAGTTTTCTTTAATTTCGCTATATACATTTGTTGATAATTTTTTTAAAATATAATGTAATTACATCGTAACTTATATATAATTATAATATAACTTGTATATAATTTTTAAAAATAGTATGGTAATATGTTTTTTGAAATGGGATCATTAGATCAAATTTCCTCACTTGTTTATGCGTTATGATTTTTTTCTTCTCCGCTTACACAAATCTTAAAGTAAAACTAACATTTTCAAAATTACATAAAAGTTATTCATCCTTTGATAGTTTGATTCCATTCCATACTCTATTTTCCCCATTTTAAAAGGCTCACAGCGCATATGTGCAGTCATGATCGATCGGACACTTTTTCGTACTATTATAATATATTTATATATGACAAATTTTTTTAAAAAATTATCGACAAATGTATAGATGGTTCTTTTTTTAAAAAAAACATGTATTGCAAATCACATATGTAGTATAACATGTAAACTATCGTTGTATCGAAAAATAGACGTCTGAGATTCGTCCACGTCACGTTGAGTAAAATTTTTTACTACTCCTTGCATGTTTTGGGAGTAAAAATTTTATTTAGGGTGACATGAACGAATTCATTTTACATCGTATATGTGATTTGTACTATATTTTTTTTTATTGTGTTAACAACTCTCATGAGCTGCACCGGCCAGACCAGTCACTAACACTACTGCGTTTCTGGCACGGTCGTTCGGTCCACGCGCGGTCAGCTCTCGACAGCTAGACCGTCAAACGGGTTAGTAGTTTATGGTGGTTAAGTGGTCACCACGCGAGCGGTTTTGCACGCAACAACGGTGGCAATTAAGCTCGTATGAGTGTTATTAACGGTGGTGAGTGAGTGCATGTGAAACAAAGTGGGGGCCACGTGCGCAACGAGGGGTGTCCGAGCACTACGAGCAGCTGCGAGTGGGCCACCTGAGACCACCGGGCACGTGCCAGCCTTTCGCACATGGACACGTAGCGCGCCACCCCCACCTGCTCGCCACGTTACAGCCACGTGCGATGCCACCGTAAACGTTATCTCCTACAGCTCCTGCCTTTGTTCTACTCTCTCTCTCTCTCTCTCTCAGGACCAGAAAGAAACAGGCAGAAAGAATTCAAAGGAAGCATAATCTAATCACCTCGTTAACAACGGTCGTGACACAGTAATTAACGGCCTAAGCAAGCATCAGATGCATAAAACCATAATAAGAGATACTACTATATCCAAACAACAAGGTGCTTTTTGGCAGTGCGCAATTATGCTTACACTAAAGGCATCCTACGCGAAAAGAACGACCGGTAGTGTGGATTAGATTAGGGCAGAGCATGAGCATATATGGAGTTGGACCAGAATCCAAAAGCAGCCATGATTCTTCATGTAGTGGTGGTGCTACCTTTTGTTTTCATTCTTAATATCAATTGTTGTTTCCTTCCTACTACCTTGATCTTAGGTTCTTAGCAGGTCAACATTTGTTCTGACCATGAGTTGATGATCAGTAGTAGTAGTCACCACCTAGCTAGATAGTACTATATACTAGCATAATGCCAATAGCATTGGGGAAGAATTAATGCTGTATTTGATTTGTGCCATGAACTAGATGTAGCAGATCTGGTAGGAGTAAGTAGAGGTGAAAGATACAGTTCCAGTGACTGTGATCAGAGAGACCAAATGTCTAGAGCCGTGATAGTTTCTGAAAGTGTGATATGGGATCAGCTAAGTGAGGATTAAACTAAGAAAGAAAGAAAGGCCATTGCTCTCTCATTTCCACCCCACTTGTTGAACTTCACACAAAGATGTGAGAAACTAAAGCAAGAAAGCATCAAGCACATCTTATCCCATGGTCCCTGGATAGGCCAAAAGTCATGCATGCCCAACACAAAGAGGGCACACACACTACCTTTCTTTTTTCTCTGCTCACTCGCTGAAACATATATGGGTTGCTTGTTTCAGAAGTAGACAAGAGTGATTGGAGGCACACAAATTGGCCTGCATTGCACCAGCTCACATGTATTAGGTCAGGGTTTGTTGTGACAGTTCGTTTATTCTTGTTAATTTAGGGGTGATTAATTAGGGGCCACATGAAAGGTCGCTGTCAGAGAGTTGGGAGGCAGTGACAGGCTACTCCATGTTGCTTGTGGAGGAAAAAGAGCAAGTTTGAGGGCACAGGCCATCTGAGAGGACTGGAGACTACTGCCATCTATCTATCTGAAGATGAAGACGAGATCCAACGGGGTTCTATGCTTATTATTGTGTCCACCAGTTTGGACAGTACTTACACAGATTCAGTATCAATCATAACCTCCTTTATTTTTTCTCTTTATAATAACTCTTGATAATGTTTTGTACTATATATGAAGCTTTCATATATGTAATAATAAGAAATTAAATAAAAACAATGAAGATCGAACTAATAAGCAAAATAATAAACGCGGTTATGACAAAGAACAGGTACACCATTTCCGTATTGACATGATCAACTGTGGTTAAGGTTATGTGTTAATGATGCCCACTCTTGAAAGGCTGTACGATTACTGGTTTTTGGGGCCTAAACCCCATCCTAATCAAACGAGCTGTACGTGGTACGTGCACTAATCTGGATCCTTTTTGGTAATGAAGGATTGATGGGATAGCGATGCTATCCAATATGTATTCCTATGCAATGGAACTGATGTGGTTGCCATATAATTCCTTAGAAGACTTTACAGGTGCACAACTGGGATTAGTTCTACTGTTCAAGCCTTCTCGCAATTGGAACACAGAGGAAATTGATTCCAGTTAATTGGCTAATTGCGTTGTTATAAAATAAAACGATCAGTCTTTGGAATAAATTGTCAGCAATGTTGAAATCCTAACGGATAAAGGATAAAATAGTTAAGGAAAGGTCAGGCTTCGATATCAAATGAGATTTGCCTGTTTATCAGGAAATTAAGCCTAGCTGTACCTGTCTAAAGTCTAGACAAGCTTTTGGTGGTATGTTCTATCTACCGGTAGAGGAAAATTCAAAGAAATTAAATTAATGTTTGTCCATATGCTGGCTGTACCAGGAATATTTTTATGTACATAAAAGAATGATTAATTGGTTCATGGTTTAGAAAATTTCCAGATAGAAGAGAAATTTGTTCACTGAATTTTTCTGCTTATACAAGTCGTATGCATTTGTTGGAATTAGATTCCGTGGAGTGATGGATGACAGCACTATATATTTAGAAAATTTCCAGATAGAAGAGAAATTTGTTCACTTAATTTTTCTGCTTATACAAGTCATATACATTTGTTGGAATTAAATTCCGTGGAGTGATGGATGACAGCACTATAGGTTTCAGGAGATATACATCAATGGGACAGTTTCATGCATGCAATTCTAAGCTACATACTCAACCAACACTAATCTTTGCTGCATTATATGGCAGATTAGTGAATCAATCGCAGGCTACGCCGAGGACGAAGCAACAATGACAAGATAACCCAGCTGATATTGAAACCTTGAAGAGAGGGGAAAACTGAAAATGACAAGGAGAGTTAGCTGATGAGTAGCTCTATAACCCAACTTTGTCCTCATAAACTAGCACTCAGGACAAGGAAGCTTCACCTAACTGGTTGTGGTGGTATTGAGGCGATTTCCATTCACGTTTCTTCTTCGACGTCGTCGCCTTCTTCTTCTTTCTGTTGTAGTAGATAGGAGAGCGCCATCGTCTATCTTTCCATGTTTCCTGTCTGTGCTACCTACTCTTTTGACAACGCCTAGACACGCTGCACTGCAGTCTGATGCAATCTAGAACGCTGTTAGCAAGGGATGAAGGTACATTTTGTTGCCGTGACATGACCAATTGACGAGTCCTGTCCACCAGAGACTAGAAGAGATCAGCAGATTAATCGTGTGCATTTCTGCCTCAGTTGGTACTACTGAATAACCGATCTTTACACGATCGACAAAAAAGCAAATATGTCGGATGTTTAACGAATCAGTGCTAAAGAAGGTAAAGAATGTCTTTAGTACTGGTTAAAACACCCAACGACACTATCTTTAGTCCCGGTTTATGTTACCGTACCGATAGCATCAACCGATACTAAAAATACATCTTTAGTACCGAGACTAAAGATATTTTTAGAACCGGTACTAAAAATATCTTCAGGGTTAGTTTAAAAAGAAAACATTTATATTCAAGTCAGATGTGTGTAGTAGGTGAAATGGTTACGCGCATGAGGTATTTTTTTCACTTGCTATGCATCTTTAGTAATGGTTCTCTTAACGGGGCTAAAGATTGATTTGTTCGTCTCGGTTGCTACAACCACAACCGGTAGTAAAGAGGTTTATAAATCGGGACTAAAAATCGTTTCCCCTGTAGCGTGGTGTAGAGATCGAAAGTTAATTAATTACCTTTTATTTTTGAGAAGTTAAATGAAATGTAAGAGTACGTGATCAAGAAAAGTATTCACATTTTGATATAGTCAGAAGAAATTATCGAAAATGATCGGTAATGCTTAAAAGTATCTTTCACTTGTTACCAATGCATTGCACTTGATCTTTTCCCAATAACCACCAAAACATCAGTACAGATGAAGTTTCTTTTTGTCCGTTCCGAATACATCAGCGCAGAAGAAATTTTTACGGCTACCTACTACAGTAGATATATATACTATCGTCAGTAACTAACAAAATGACAAAAAGTACGCAGTAGGCGGCAGCAACAGCAGTAGATATAAGCTAGCTCCAAAATTCCAATCAGCAGGCACCGAAGAATCTCCCTGTGAAATCCGGCCAAATTACGCAGGTGCGGTGAGGTCGTCATGGACAGTTTCGTTGCAGTTGCAGCCGCGCGCGACCGGTGGAAGCTGAGGAACCTGCACACTGTAGCTGCTGCTGGATGCTCGTGGTCAATCATGTACTCGACCGGATCGGACGCCCACATGCTGCTACTGATGGATCACGGAGAGGAGAGGACAACGCCGCATGATGCATGTTACCCCTACTATGCTCGTATACATAATTGTCTCTCCAGCCGCTACTCAAATTGTAATCAATCTAGCACCGTTATACTATTCATTAGCGAGCTGTTTGATTTTCCAGTTAACTGAAGATCAGCAGATCGGATGTCTTGAGAGCCGGAAGTCAGCGTGCTGCCACCTGCAAATGATCTGTACAAGTGTAGACTTATCTCAATAGCTCGGATCAGTATCACACAGCTCACTGCCTCACTGGTAGCTAGTGGAGTGGAGTGGAGTGCCTCATTTTTCTTGCGAGTATTACTACCACTTCATTCACATGCCCGTAGCTCCGTATATAGCTTTATCCTATCTAGTAGTAACTACTTCCTCCGTTTATAATTCATATTATAAGTCATTTTAATTTTTTTAATTATTTTTTTTAAGTTTGATCAAATTCATAGAAAAATATAGCAATATTTTTAACACAAAACAAATATATTATCAAAATATATTCAATGTTGCATTTAATAAGACTGGTTTGACGTTGTAAATGTTGCTATTTTTTAATAATATTGGTCAAATTTAAAGAAATTTAACTAGAAAAAAATCAAAATGACTTGTAATATGAAACGAAAAGAGTAACTAGTAAATACAGATAAATATACCTGCCACTCACTAGTAGAGAGGTTTAGATCTAGTCGAATCTCTCCCATTCTCAGATTCATTTCATTCTTTGTGTAGCTTAAAAGGATGGTCGGCGTTCAACTCTTCTTGTCTTAGCATGATGAATATGGCAGTTCTCGTCGGAGTTCTTATTAACGTCTCCTTCCTGTCCTGTGGATGTTGGGTTCACCTTTAATGCTTTCAGTTGAAAATTTTGATTTTTTTCTTAGGGTTGAAGGCTTGCCCTCTAGCCTATCAAATAGAAGGTTGCACCATCTATTAATTTGTTCCATCTCTAGTGAGTCTCCCGTACCTAATGATAGTTTGCTTCATCTCCGACGGCAACTTTGCAAGAGGTGGCCAATGATTTCTTCCATGGGCCAAGGCGGCTTTAACATCTGTCGAGAGACCCTATTTGGGCATGCTTCTCAACTCTACCTATTGCAGCTAAGTATGGTTCTTCCGCTCCTCCCGTCCCTGTGTGTGAGGATCCGACCATCACCGATATAGTCATTGCCAGGGCCTGATTGTTTTTTCTGTATCTTTTTAGGTCTTTCTTTGCATATGTTATGCTCGAAGTGTAATTTATCCATCATGTGCTTTTATGCGAAACTAGCTGTTCTCTCAGCTTTACCTCACCGGAGAACATAACTCATGTATTTTGTCCTTAATCAATAAAACACAGGAGTTATAAAAATACTCACCTGTCAACATACACTATTTATATGCAAACTCTGACAAACCATATTTTAACAACAAATTTCAAAATGTTTAAGAATCCGACATGTAATCGTTGCATGTTAAACAGATCCATACAATTTACGTTCGCTAATATATATATAGTATAGTTGTTAATTATTTGCGACACTATTTTAGTTAAAGTTGACAAGTACTCCTCTTGTCTTATAAAAATTTAACTTCTGACTATGATTTTTTAGATTCATACTCACAAGTTGGTTTTTATGGGACATTAGGTACATTGGAACTGAGAGAGTAATAAATACGAAATGAATGATATGAGAGAGTACTGTACTGTACAGGGAGTTTAAATTAGGACCTGTATTTGTGTAGCCTGATTATTTAGAGAATAAAGTTGGCGACGTACCACATCCATGGGCCCATTTAGGCCCAGATTAATCCCGCTCCTGCTGGGACCATCATGGTCCATGGGCTCCGGCTCCCTCTCCTCGGCGTCGCTCGAGCTCCAGAGCAGGAGCGGCTTCCCGCTTCCGTGGCTGGTTGGCTGCCACGTACTCCAGCTCCGGACAAAATCGAATCCGGAGCCGCGAGCTCGTTTCTGCCATTCTGCTTCCCCTTCTTCCAACCAACCACCCTTTGCGCTCTCCCCCTTCACACCTACGATTGCGAGGCGGTGGCGGAGGAGACGAGGCGCGCCGGGGAGATCCGAGGCACCCGAGGATCCGGGGAGATCCGATTCCAAAAGCCCCAACCCGATTCGGCGTTCCGGCGGCTGATTCGCTGCCGGGAACGCCGCCGCCGTCGTCGTCGTCGTCTTCAACTCCGGCGAACGGCTGCCCCGCTCCGATCTACTCGACGCCGACGCCGGTGAGTCCACTTCCTCGTCAGCTAATCCTCCTCCAAACCCCTCTGTGTTCCGACCGGTCCCACCCTCTCCGGCCACCGCACGCCCCGTCGTCGTCGGCGCCTGGGTCACGTGAGGCCCGCGTGAGGGAGCGTGAACCAGATGGTACAGCATCTGGTAGGAATATTCCGGAAAAGAAAAAGGAAAAAAAATATCTCATCCTCATCCTGTTGCTTTGGTAGCCATCCCTTAAACTAGACTAGACACGGGTCCGACTCCGAGGTCATATCCCCCACCATCCATCTCATCCAGAGACGAGGTCCTCAACGCAGCGAGCGCACCCAAATTTGAGGGAGCCCGGGAAGATCTTCTGGTCCGCATCGGGTCCCCCTCCATTGCATGATGCCTTCCTCTTCGGCATCTGCTGGTGATTGTCCGGTGGGTCATCCTAACCATGTTTGTTTAATTCGATGCTGGTACGATGCTAGTGGAGATGGAACCGTGCCCTCGCGTGTGAGTAATGTGCAAATACTGTGAAATTGATCTACACATTGAGAGCGTAGTGTGTAGATCGTTTTTTTTTATGTGCGGGTTTAGTGGGATAGGATTCTAGGAGAAAGGAATGAAGGAGTGACTTTCTTTGGCATCTGCCATTGTTCGCTGATAACATTGGTGCCACCTGTTAGTTACTGATGCCAACTTTACCCAAGAGCAAGTACCATATTCCACCACCTTGTCCACCCGCTTGCTCAAGTCTAAAATTCTTGCGTTTACATTTGCTGATATTGGCCTCTTGGCCCCCAACCAACTGCTACTGATGAAACCAAGTTTGTTTCCTTAGCCTCCACGACCAACCTGATAATACCAGTACATTAACAGAAAACGCGTTGAAGTGTTGTTCATAATTTTTCTAAGGACAGCTAGTGCTAGGTTTTTTTTTTTTTGTTATAGTTAGTTTTTCCTCTATTTCTTGCCGTGTTGAGTTTCTATGTATTAATGTCTAATCTTTGGCATTCTATGCAGTTGAGCTTTTGATCTCGCCTTCTCGAGACACATCTGATATCGTTGTTCTTTTTATGAGTTCACAAGACACTCAACATGAAGTTTTTAGAATACACCCCCTTCGACAGGTAATAGTTCTATCCTTTGTTTCTTCTTATTGATGTACTCTTGGTACCATGCAAAATTTACACAAATTTATTAACTCTATTGTTTGATTCGTTTTGTTTCAGTATAAATCTGTTTCTTGATAATCTTGACCTTGGTGATTGTACGATAAGAGGAAACCTTGAAGCCTTCTCATGTAGGAATATTCCCTGCCGAGTCTCTTGTTGAGTATATGACTTTAATGACAATGAAGACCAACCTTCTAATATTGATTTGTAGGCAAGCACACTGGTAATGACCGTCGACTTTCAATAAGTCTAGAACACGAGGTAAATATTTAACATTTTTCCCTCCATGCATTATCACCATGACACCATTGAGATCACTTTAGGATAAATTACCATGTCTTATTTAGAAAATTGTATGTCTATTCGTTCAAATCATATGAAAACCGAAGCAAAGTTAACCCTATCAATAATGTTTGTGATTATACTGATTTCTTAAGAACAATTGTTGTGTCCTCAGATTCTTGATTGCCTTGGTAAGTCTTCTGATAGTGATCATTCATCACCAGTGGAGCATTTGTCATGTCGGTCAAGGTAATCATGTTTAGATCACTTCTGTTGCGGAGTCTCTATTATACAATACTAACTGCCTTTTGTGTTTGGTGCTCATTCCAGTCGGAAAACATTGATCTATCTAGTTCTCACCCTTAGCCACATGTATCCAGATTATGATTTCAGGTAAATTTCTTTCATTTTACAGGAAGGTAGTTTTTGTCTTCATAACTAGTGTGTTCTAAAACCATCTGGGAGGAAGGATATTGGGTAATGTCATAGTCAGCCTTTTTTGGCGATTTGGCAACCCGCTTTTGTCCTTCTTACCAACCTAAGGGGGTGTTGTCAAATGGTATGACAGACGGATTGATATCCGTTGCTCTTTGAGCTGAGAGTTCAATTCTCTCCATTACCCTTGCCCTTTGTGTATTTGACAGAGCTGTTACTTTCTTAAAGGTCTTCTTGCTGTTGTGTGACACATGCATGACAGGATGACCTTTAGATAACATCCTTTTGTCAACATTTTTTCACTTACCAGTGCTGTTCGGGCACACCTGTTCTTCAAAGAAGAGGAGTGGGAAAGCTTTACGGAGATGACAGACACCTACTTATCTGAGGCTTCTAAGGTAACAACCCTAACTCTTTTTTTTATGCATCTACTCTTAATCCAAAGATAGGTGTGTTTGTAAACATGCATGCTATCAGAATTCAGAAATAGGTTCGGTATGACTGCAAAAGCAAAAATTTATATATTAACACACAGCTATTTTTTTTCCATGATGATGTGCCTACTTGTTTATTTTCATTTTCATTGGTGTGATTTTCTTAACCTAAAATTGGACTATCTTTCAGCAATGGGCAGCAACAAATGAGGGCACTTCTCTTCTAGACAGTATGACTAACGTCATTGATGAGGTTTGCACTTACATGATGCTTAATTCAGAGAACTTAGATATTCATATATTTTATAACTTGGATATTCATATATTTTATACTGTCAAACATTACTTTGTAGGTTATCAAAATCGGAGAGTCTGACATCTACAGCTATAATCCAGACCAAGATGGAGATCCATTTCTTGAAAAGGGGGTCATGTAAGTTAAGCTGTGATAACCATGCTTTTAACTTAGCCATCAAAAGGATGTTACATGGATACGGTATACTGTTTTCTTTTAGATGGTCGATCAACTTTTTCTTCTACAATCGGAAGCTAAAGCGAGTTGTGAGCTTTCGTTGCAGTTGTATAAGGTAGGCATTTGCTATGCAGTTCTGCATTTCTTTTACAGGAAACACGGTATGCGATGTTTTGAATCACTCACAAGTTTCTGCTATATCACAGCAAAATATCAGGAGATGACTTCCTTACCAGTGCACCATCTGATGGTGAAGAGGAAGATGCACTGATAGACATGGACATATAATTGACACCTTTCTGGCAGGAAAATGACCAACCAGTGTGGCATCCAGTTGTGTAGTACCAGTATATATCATGTATGGCAGTTTGGCAGTTGTCTCGTAGGAACTACAATCCGAACTTTCTTAGCAGACTTCACCTGTACCGAGGCCTGCATAATATTAAGATTTGACAGCAGGAAATTCTGCGTTTCTAGCCTGATACTTGAACTGGCATTTTACTTGGTGACCTAAGCTAGTGTTTGTTGAGATCGAAATTATCGTTCTATGCAGTTGAATAATGTATGTCTAACAATCATTTGTTATGCTTGTAACTTGATTTGCAAATTTGCTTTGCTGACGTTTGAATTACGGAGCAGTGCCTACTCCTGAATGAGTTGAGAATTATGCGAGTTTGATATGGTGAATTTATCTGCCGTTGGCTATCAAGGCTCGCTGCACTCTGTTTGCAACGATGCGATAAGCCCATGCTTGGGGGCCATTTCTCTATAAGCCCTTCACACGTATGCGCAAAATTGATGCCAACGGCAACCGGGCAATCATTTTCATCAAGTTTATAAGGCAATCTTACGGCCGAGCTCTCCACGTCCCCAACTCCTAAGGATAGAACTGAATGTACACAGCAAGGGAGGACGCTTCAATGGCTTTAGAAGTTGCAGTTTGGATCAAATCTTTTGAGCTCTGGGCTCTTCTAGAGCTAACTTCTCTTAAAACAGGCTTTTGAAGGCTAACTAAACAGGCTTTTCAAATCAGACAAGTCTTCGATACCAGAAGTAATTCCACTCAAAAAACACAGGCTCAACAATGTAAGGAGGGCAAGGGTGAGAAAGCATTGCTAAGAAAACAAATACCCTTGAATGGCTGGGTTGGATCGCATCAGGTGTTAGACAATCACACGATCTGAGTTCCACAATGCCCTACCAAGGTTTAAACTCACTTCCGAGCTCTTCCTCGCTTCCCCCTCTTCCCGCCTCGCCCCGAGCTCCCAGTTTTCTGAGCAGGAGACTCGGTTTTCTTTGGCCGGCCTCTGCCCCTTCCAGATGGCTTTGGCTCAGGAGTTGCCTTTTTAGCTCCCCTGCCTCTCCCTCTGTTTGAGGGTTTGCGGCCACGTCTACCCTTACCACCTTTTATTTCACCATTTTCATCGTCGTCACTATCATCTTCCTCATCATCATCCTCTTCTGATTCAGAAACATCCTTGGTTTTCTTGCGCTTATTGGATCGTGCATTAGTGCTAGCAGATGCCTTCTTGGCAACCTGGACCTCCACTCTGTCTTCTACTGCAGTGAAGAGTTCCAAACATCCATGAGTAGATGCAAAATAATAAAATGGTAAATGATATGATAAGCATTTCAGCAGCCTGCATGATTACAATACCAGTCCATTCGAATTTCAGACAACACCCTCACAGCAAATGTAAAGTAACAGCAGGATTTAGAAATGGCATGTAACGCCAAAAGTTGCTGTGCTGTCATCCTTGAGTTACAACAACAATCACACTGGCACTATTAAGCGATTTTCCCTCCACATGCGGAGCAGCCTCCCGCACAAGGACATAACTACATTAGCTCATAGCTCTAGACAAAACTTAGCACATAAAAACTATTGACTGTAAACAAAAGGAACCACGGTGATAGGGGACTATCCAATCATATACAAGTGGAGATAATAATTTATTCTGCACATATCAAACCAAACTAGGATGATATTCATACAACGTTAAATTTCATGAAGCTTGCAGGCATAATTTAACAGTTGATTGTAAAACAAAATAAAGAGGAAATGCAAAATGCAAACCTTCAGTGGAGGTATCACCGTCATAAATATCCAGCTGAGAAAAAAAAACATTTATTAGAAGATAGCCAATAATCCGAAGACCTAGGGTAATGAGAGAACGCAAGAAATTAGCATACATCTGTACAGTGCGTGTACACCGAGTACTAAAAAAGATGCTAGATGATAAAACATGTTATTATTAGTCTAAGCAATATAAGAGACGAAATAAAATAAGTGAAGAAGGTACAGGCTCATTAAAGAACACTTTGGTAACAGGCAAACCATCTTGATCATAGCTGTGCTTTTAAAAGACTGTCGAGGACAAATGTTGCCATTTTTACCATTGGTGTAGCTCCATTTCAAGGGCAGATAGCCTAATGCAGGTCTGTAAACCTAAAAGTTATAGCGTAACATCCGATGGTAAAACTAATGTGCCTTATTAGAGATACAGACTATGTTACGACATAACACCTAACACAGCTGCTAACTTGAGCAAACCCATTTTCTTTGTTTAACATCTAAAGTAAAATGTTGCAACATATTGTAATCTCTTGGTAACATCAAGCAGATGGCTTGTGAAGTGGAGCACATTCAGTTACCTGATCAAGCCGGTCACTAGCAATTGATCTGTCTACAACAATCGCAGACAGCCCATATCCACAACCAACACTGCAGAATGTGTCATCAATTTAGTTGATTATACAGGAGCTGCAACTATATAAACATTTTGATTTAGTGTAATTACCTTATAACATGCATTCCTTCAAGGATGTCAACCTTTTTAGGATTAGCAGATGACCTGCATTAGAAGTCCAATAACTGTAAGAGGAATTCAATGGTTTTAACAATTGCTAGGCTAGTATTAAAATGATATTAACAATATTCAATAGGCATACTTTTGCCCATTAGGGCCATAGCCAAGCTCTCCATTTTGGGCAACACCCCAGCTTATGCAAGAATCATCTGCACCAACAACGTGGTGCATGTTACCAGAAGCCATGCAACGAATGTTCCAACCACTGAAGAATAAAATCACCAGTTAAACAGATAACTTTTGGATAACATCATTTGAACAGGCAGCTAATCATGATTATTACATCAACAGAAAGAATAGCTAAGGACAGAACTATTCATCACTATATGGTACTCTACAGTTAAGTTTGTCTGCAAGGAACCTTAAATCCAATAATGGCTTTGGATACATCCAGTCATCGCCTGTATTCTTCAACTTTCCCCACATGTACAACTGTCCTCCACCTAATAACCAAACCAAATACCCAACAATTATTAATAATGTGGTGTTCATTCTTATATTTTTATGCAACACTATCAACATCGTTTTGGTTAGCAGAATCCAAGCCTCCAAGGTTCAAGGATGATATTCTTAACAGGACATAAATAATACTACACAACATGAATCTCCATCTAACTAGCAGGAAACCATAGTCTGGGAAAAAAGAACCTGATGCAAGCCCATATCGGCCTGTCAGAAGACCAGAACAAAAATGAGCAGGCTTACACTATAAGATGCTTAGTGCACGTGCTAAAGCATTTAAAAATACTTGACTGGCACCTCGAATACATAGGATCCCCTTTGCCTACACCTCACCTCAACTCAATCATCAAAGCAAAGAGGTTGTAACAGCAAATTAGAGCAAAGCTAATAGTATCAGCATTTCAGCAGACACACAATGCTTTTATGACAATTATTCACATAAAACACACATGGGAGGATCAATAAAACGGCAATAAGTTGATAACAACTTGACAGATTTGTTGGCAGAGATATAATGCACAGGAATTCCAGCAGACAATAAAATAATGTCTTCCCGATTTTGAAAATGTTAGCATGCAACATGCTGAATTTCATTTCTCATTTATTATTCCATGCTATTAACTGAATAGATGAATAACAGTACAATCATCGAATTCCAGAAATACAACCAAGAAGCTCTATAATATTATAATTACAAACAAAACAAAATATAAACTTACATACAAGTTGAACTAGTCAAATACTCACTGTAGCTTCTTTTCCATGTATGATACTCAACTAAATTACAGGCCCAAAGTGTTTTTTCTCAAGTATTTCGTTATGATTGAACCAAATAACAACAGAACTACTCTAATAACTGGTAGGTTGGTAAACTGGAGTCCAAATATCAGAAAAGAAATTACAAAATTAGTCTGAACCAGAAATAGTTGAAACATACCAGCAGTGCATGCAGAACTTGCCGCACCAGCTGAAACAATAGCATTGGGTGGCAGAACATTATGCTTCTGGAAGACTTCAACAAGGCGAGGCTGCCATTCATCCTTTTGTTCTCTATGGCCCAACCTATGCAATAACAGGTGGATGAGGATTAGACCACAGATGCTATCCTGATTATAGTGGGATATTGCGTTATATGACATCAGTGTCTCACCTTCCATATCCACCAAAGCCCCATCTGCCAAAAGAAAAGAGAAACGGTATTAGAAACCATAAACAGGGAACTGAAGAAATCACGTATATTAGATATTAACGGCTGATACAGGACAGACGGATACTATCATACTAGCAAGTCAAAATAATTTAAAGTTGGTAATTGCAAAAAAAAATTGATGAATAAATAACATACGTGTAAACATAGCCACTTGAATCAACAGCTACTGCAGCACACAAGTAAATGAACATTGTTGAGATTGGTGTTAATCCTGAAAGGTTAGAATAACCAAAAATATATATTTGTAAATATAAAAGAAACCTGTATGATTTGTTCCACATGCAGCTTTGACGATAGTTTTCCCAGATAATGAAGCTATTGCCCTGGGACGGGGCTGGGGATCATATGCCAGCTTTACAGATGCATCTTTAACATTGTACTGCAACAGCACAAATCAAATATCAGTGCACTGAAATGAAATAAATGAACAGGTTAACTGCGTTAATAAAGTAGCAAACGACCTCATTGTCAGTTCCATGACCAAGCTGACCGTATTGGGGAAGACCTGATGTACTGAATAGAACAGAAGAATAAATAACTGCCTCAAAAAGATTGACGAAAAACACTCACTAACAAGAGCACAAGCAGATATAATTAAAAGAGGTTGAAAATAAATTAGTGCCGTATTATAAGCAAGACATACAGTATAGTAGAGCCCTCCACTGATGACAGCCAGACAGTAAAATCAGCACCACAAACAGCATTAGTTGCTTCAGTAACGAGACAGGGCACTGGTGATGTCTCCATTTCTGCAGCAATTTTTGAACCAAACGAACAAGAATCAAATAATAATGTAATAAATAAAGGGGAAAATAAGCTGCCCAAAACAAGTAAAATAAGTTTATCAGTTATCACAAATTGTGTTGCAGAGCTAGGAAGAATTTATGACATGTCCAACATTTGTTAGCATGTATTATAAGAATATGAAAAACTCCCCATGAAACACTGCATTGAAGCATCAATGTCTAAACAAACAGATCACACATCGCAGTATGACCAAAGACTGCTATAGCCAGACTTTTCCAAAGACAGAATGATTTTGTCTGCAGAACATGTATTTGGTGTACTACTGATGTCAGTGAGTTAAAAAAGAACCAAAGGTACATACCATTCCTTAGGGAACCTGTACCCAACTGTCCGTGTTTATTGTGACCAAATGAGAATGACTTCCCATCATCAGTTACAACCACTGTGTGATTTCTTCCAGCACTTGCTTTAATGACTTTGTACCTGAAAGCATTTAGCACCCATAAACAATTCATCTCAACCAGTGTACCTGGTCAATTCATGAATTTAGCATACCAAAAGCAATTGTTAACAATTGAAATACAAACAAATAGTTAGTTCCTACTTTGATAGTTCAGAAACAACAGTCGGCAGGTTACGCTGAAGAGTATCCCCGTGCCCCAACTGCCCCTTCTGCTAGAAAGTAACAGCGTTAAATAATATAGTGAAGAAAGGTGGCGTCAAGTAAAATTCATACCTCATTTCGACCCCATGTATAACAACGTCCTTCAGCATCCAAAGCAACACAATGGCAAGCCGCTGGATAAATGATGTGATAGAGTTATTACAGAAGTACAGAGAATCATCAGAAGATCGAATTTGCTTCTGTGGATTAGAGGAAATAAATTAGGAAACTTAATCAACTAAGCCTACATGCTTCTGACGGAATGCCCTAAAGTTGAACTTTCACCACTCCTAGAGTTAAACTCCATCCGATCACCCAAAAAGCAAAATTAGAAAAACGACAACCCCATATTAAGACCGTCTTCATAGCACACAAACTCCCTGGATGATTGCACCAGCAATTTACCTAGACCATTAAGTTCACTACATTATACGTTTCGCACACGTGTTTTCGCTAAAATCCAATCAACTAGCGCCCTCGCGTTAGAACTTTCCATATGTGCTATCTGTCACGATGCGGTCAATCTATTAGACCATGACAACATTTCCCAGTATTAACTTGCTAAAACTACAGAGTGGCGCCGTTTCAGCATTAGCTCATCCAGCCACTGGAAGAGCCCACCCGCGAATTTTAAACTGACCAATTCCACCTGACCTAGTTTCACGCATCCAATAAATAAATATAAACTAAACCAGCGGCAGTTCTGATTCCTTCATGACTAACTCTAGGAGACCGTCTGAAACTGACAGAAGGACGAGGGGACTCACTGCACCCGGAGGCAACGAAGCGTATGTCGACGCCCATGAGCGACCGCATCCGCGTCGGCGACACTAGGTTACCCTGCGCCCCGCCCACCACCTTCCGCCCCATGGTCTCGAAGTTGGTCGCGCCGCAGTACAGCAGCTCTCCGCCGGAGCCCGCAGCATCCTTCGCGCCGTCCGCCTTCTCCTCTCCCTCGGCGGCGGCGGGGACCTTCTCGGGCTCGCCGCTGGCCGACATTATCGCCGGTGGTAGCGCTGGCGGCAGGGGATTCCGATCCGAAACCCTAGATTTGTTCGGGGTAGCGGAGAGGAGAAGCAACGAATGGGGGAGATTTGAAATTAGAGATTGCAGATAGAAACTCTTTTTATGTGCGGGTTAGTTTATTTATGAGCCCTGGTGGTGGCTGCAGCCAGTGCGGATTCATAGTACGCAGTGGGTTCGGCTAGTGGGTCGACTAATCAAAGCGGACCGGGAGATATTTCCTATCACGTCAACTGTGAAACTGATCAGTGGGACTGGGAAAAAATGGGGCCCACTTATCAGTGAGATCAATTCGTGGTCCAAGTGGCACTGGGTTTAGTTAAGGCCGTGGTTTTAACTTCAGCCTTTCCCGGGCTTCGTTCCTATGGACAGGCCAAGACGACGTCGATGGGTCGTACATTGCGAGGTAATGAATTACTGACTTGTGGTCCATCGTCATCGTAGGGTCCACTTGTCATTACAGTTGATCACGGAGTAAAATTGTAAGTGCGAGCAATGTTGAGGGCAATAACTAACTTTGGCCGGTTGATCAGGTGGGGGCAGGCTGTCACTTTCCATCTGGGAAGTCATGGATTGAGAGGATAGATTTCCTTGTGAGGCCACAGCATCCTCCGAGCATGTATAATATCGAGTACGGTGATATGGTGCTTCATGTTAAATCTAAGCCTCCAGCGTAGTTAAGCTCTGTTTCGTTGGGGTGAGTTTCTCACTCGTTTTTCGCGTTCATGTTTTTCAAACTGCTAAACGGTATATTTTTTGCAAAAAGTTTTTATATAAAAATTGTTTAAAAAAATCATATTAATCCATTTTTCAAAAAAAAATTAGTAAATACTTAATTAATCATGTGCTAATGAGTCGTTTCGTTTTCCGTGCGGAGAGAATTTCTTCCCCACTCGTACAAACAAACACACCCAAAAGATACTAGAGGCCTCGTTGGTAGGGTAGATAACGAGCCATCTCTGCGCCTACGTCTTGTGAAGGTGTAGTTGGTAGGGTAGTGAAAGAATCTACTCACATTTTTAATGTAGGACATGAAAACCTAGAGTTATCTCCGCGCATATGCCTTGTGAAGGTGTTGGCGCAGAATTTTGACCCGCCCTCGTGTCAAAGCGGGTTCCACGTTACCACAACGGCCTGGGAGATCTGCTTAACTCCAGTGCAGGTTCAATGGCTTGTCTAGATGTGTGTAAGGCGTGCCAGTTGATTTGATCTACAATCAACAAGAAATAAAAAAGTAAACCATATTAGCAAACGATGGCCGATTGACCGGTAGGCCGATATCGCATCGTGAGTGCCTAGCCGATATTTGGCAATCTCCTTTGAAGCTTAACTCAAGCCCAAACCGAGCCCACGTTGCCTCCATCAGCTTCCTGCTTCCATCGGCCAATGTCCGCATTGAACCCTCATCGGCCGATACGGTCCCTCTGCCAGCGCTCCACCTGGTCCGATGCACCGCTGAGTCCGACTCGGAACTTGGTCTGACTCCGGCTTGGTCCGATAACACAACCGATCCGACTCGAATCATTCCTTCTTCTCTGCGTCGGTTTTCTCTTTCCTCTCCGAGTAAATTACGAAAATCTGCTGTTAACATAAGGACATAAAAGTTTGAAGAGAAAGTGGTTTTGGAGGGTGGTACTTCAACAGAACAATTCAACAATTAATAAAGACAGGCTATAAATGATTGCCATCAGTCACATCATCTTCTCTATGAACAACCCAGCGACCAACTCCTTAGATGATGGAGTGGTGGATGGCAAAAACTAGAGTGGAGAGAGGTGTTGACTAGAGGAGTAAGGCTGAGTCGTTAGCCTGTGTTGGAAACACTGTGCATACAAAAAAACGGAACGATCCATTAGCGCATGATTAATTAAGTATTAGTTTTTTTTCAAAAATTGATTAATTTGAATTTTTAAAGCAACTTTTGTATAAAAAATTAGTTTGAAAAACGTGCGGGTGAAAAAAGTACTGTGCGCACGGGAAACACACAGTGACGATTAGAGGATCACGGAAAGGTAGATAGTGGATGAGTGGTAGAGCAAGGGGATGTCAGGGAGTAAAAAAAGTTTACCTATTGATCTCGAATCTTGCAAAATTTTCAATGAATGGGTATAGCCTGTTTTGAATTAAATAAAAAAAAAGAGGCAAGCATGTCAAGAAAAAAGTAAATTTAGAGGTAAAATTGTTCTAAAATCTAATTTTAGTGTGCTGTAACTGAATGTAAGTGTATAATTATAAGTAAGATATACAATAACACAAATAATGATGCAAGATTGTACAAACGGAAAAATGAAAGAAACCTCAGAGTCTGTCGTAGGTGAAATAGCAAAACCATAAAAAAGGGATGAGAAAGAGATTGATGATATAATGACATTTTGACGATGGATAGCACGACGGTTGGATTTATATGACAAACTCGTGCTCTGTAAATACCCTCAAGAGTATGTGAGCATGTGCTGTATGACACTAATGTACTGGTTAGTCGACCGATCGGGTGTGTTTGCTAATACGCGGCTAACCGCGCGTCCCCTCTCTCGTGTGGCGTAGCCACGTGGCTTGCGCAGAGAGGGGAGGCGGTGGAACGGCGTGGGGAGGGGACACATGGCATGCATGGTTTTTTCCGGTTGTTTTTTGGTTTTTTCGTACGTAGTATACAAAGTTTGTATACATACGTATACAATATCCATACATATATAACGTTCTTTTTTGTTTTTTGGGTTTTTCTAATATATACATATACAAACAATATATATATACATACAATATTTGTATACATACGTATACAAAGTTTTTATATGTGTATATATTTTTTATACATATATATAAACTTTATATACATATATAAAATCTGTGTGTATATATATAATGAGGAGAAATAAGAGGAGGGGACAGTGAGGCACCGCGCGGGCGCGCCCCCGCGCGACCACCTGCGCATCAGAGCCTTCCCCCGATAGGTAGGTGGTAATATTATCCAATTTGTAATGAGTTGTTTTCGTGTGTAATGGCTTCGTATAGTCTGTAATTAACTCGTCCCTTCTAGTCTAATCCTATAAGTGTTTTTCATGATTGTGTTATCCAAGTAAATTTAGAAAAAAAAGCTTCACGAAAGAAAGGTGGATAACACAAATAATATGACTAGGAAGTACTAGGATAGGAAGCACTGCTCCCTCCGTTTCGTATTAGTAGTCGTTTTGATTTTTTTTTAGTCATATTATTTAAGTTTGACCAAATTTATAAAAAATATAACAATATTTCAAACACAAAATAAACATATTATTAAAATATATTCAATGTTATATTTAATAAAACTAATTTAGCATTATAGATGTTACTAAATTTTTCTATAAATTTGATGAAACATAAAAAAGTTTGAAAAAAAGTCAAAACAATTTATAATATGAAATAAAGACAATATGTGATAAAAGTCCGGTGCCAGAATTCAATTTCCATAAATTTCCTCGGGTATAAAGAGGAGAGAAATGGAAGAATATACCCACCTATCTTGAAATGCGTGGATGGTATAGCTTGCAGCCACGGGCAACCACAAAAATGTCAAAATTCAACGAAAGCCCGACCCTCCACTGACCCTGTTACCGCACATTTGAGTAACCCGACCGCAACGAAACACACGCACAGTTTTTCTTTGTTCGTGACGACTCTTCCATAGGTTGATCTGATCCGTAGGTTCTCAATCCAACGGGCACCGTGACGCGCAGTTCCCTGCAGCCGACCTGGCCACCCACACCTCCATGGGGCTTACCAGCACCACCACCTACCGCCCGTAAAGCAACCGCCCCCACCTCACCGAACACCGCCATCCGGTGCACGAGACGGCGACCGGTCGACCACCCCGCCTCACCGCGAGCCGTGGACCGGAGCCGCACTTTTCTTTCCGTCCTGGGCCCCACAAATCCCCAACCCCATCGTAACGCGTGCCACTGGAGAGCGGGGCCCACCTGCCCCCTTTATATACCCTTTTGGAAGTCGGCCCGGTCCAAAAGCCCGGACGCGCTGAAGCCTTTGAAAGGAAAGGAGAGGACTAGAGGCGAGGTGGCGGCGGCGCCGAGATCCACACATGACACATCTCGAGGCGCGCGGTGGGCAATCAATTCCCCCATCTCTTCTCCTCCACCGCGTTTTTATCTATTTTTGCGCGGCCGCAAGCTCGCGCACCTACTATCTTTCGCCGCCGCCTAATAATAGCTGAGTGACCAGGCACCGCCATGGGAGCGCTCGAGGAGGCCCACCTCGCCACCGCCATCTCCGCGTGCGAGTGCGAGTGCTACGAGGAGGAGGAGGAGGATGATCTCGTCGAGGGCGGCGGCGAGGACGGCGAGGCGGCGGCGGCGGCCGCCGACGCCATGGAGCCGGCGGTGCGCGCGCTGCTGCTGGGGCTCGGCGAGGACGAGCGCCGGGAGGGGCTGCGGAGGACGCCCAAGCGCGTCGCCAAGGCCTTCCGCGACGGCACCCGAGGTACGACCATACTACTACTCCGGACTCCGGAGTTCGTGGATCCGTTTGTGTGTGCTGTCTGCGGAGTCCATGGCATCATTTTTGATCCGTGATCTGCAAGCTGCGGGCCGCAGCTGTCTCTTGCTTGTCTAGCACCGAACCTGGTGAAGCAGAACAAAGCCGTGGGGCATTTGAACTCGTGTGGTGTTGTTTGGATCTCAGGACGATGGGTCGGGTTGTCTGGGAATTATTCCTGAATGATTGAATTATATCTCGGTAGCCCATCATAGAAGTGATAACTTGGTGTAAATGGTTTTGCCCATCGGTCATAATCATTGCTGTTATGGTGGTGTTAGGCTATTACAGCGCTATTATGCTTGTAGTTTCAACAATTAACTTCCCTCTCTTCAAAAATTTAGCAACTGGACGCCAAACAGACTTTGGTGCAAGCATGATGACCAAAGTATGCAGCAGGATTGTGCAAAGAGAACTTGGATGCGGATGGTTTACAATGAGGATAACACCGGGAATTCCTGTAATGATCACAATGGCTGTCCTTTATTTATTAGTCTACTTTTGCCCTATGGGCTGCAACAGCAGAAAATACTAGTTAAGATAGGATAATGCTATGCCATGTGCTGGGTTTGTCTTTTTGGATTATTTAAATTATGTCAATCTACCTTCCAAGGTTCCTGCTCCATACAGACTAATTGCAACTTCAACCTGCAGCTCTTCTACTTAGTACTTAAAATGTACTCTATTTTCTTTTAGTCATCATCCTAGACGCACTTTTTACACAAACTCATCTGCCCCTTGATTAAATTAGAAATATTTTCTTTGTTTCATTTATAAAATGTAACGTTGGATGGTCATTATGTACTGTTCCGCTGTTTTGACTTTTGATACATTACTACTATGACTTCAAAGAGAAAAATTTGAAATAAAAATTACTTTAATTATTTCATAGCTGATACCATGCCAAGCATTAGTATCCTTTTTGTGACCAGCTGGCAGTTACCATATTCTTGGAGAGCTTTCTGTATCAATCTGTCTTACACAACCATTTTTTTAATTTAATTGAATCTGCTTGTCCATAAATCAGTGCTTCTCATTTTAGTTTGAGTACCAATTCATGGGATTTTGGGGGCATTGGAATAATTGATTATATATATATATATATATATATATATATATATATATATATATATATAATTGACTGTTTTTTCATCATTGTGTGGTTGATAAATTACTGCTGTCAATGAAAGATCGTAGTCTACATAAAGCTCAGGGGCAACTGAGAACTAACGACCAAGTTGTATTTGTTTCTTGGAGCATTCTTTTGGCCACAATCAAAGCTTAATAACGATACTCTTACAATATTTCCAGGAAGGGAACTTTTTATTGCTGGTTGGTTTACAGCATAAATATACCATGAAAAGCCTGTTCTTCTACATTTATTCCATACTCGTATTACTTTAGAACACAAAGCCTTTTTTACCTGTGATGGTAAAGAGGACTGCTGATGTTCTGTGGTATTACTGCATTACTGGACCATTGTCAGTTGTGGAGCATTGTTTGAGTATGCTGTTCTCTTATTAATATTTCTTTGGAAAGAAAACTGTCATTTTATATTTATTTTAGGGGGTTAACTCACAAGAACAGAACCCTTACAACAGTAACATGGTAATTGCAACTTCGAATACTCAAACTTAGGGTAGGGCTAGGGAGCTTGTGGTTCTTCTTGTCTTCTCCCAAGTTGTGCATGCATAGATGACAAAACATTGAGTCAACTTTTTTGGCTACTTCGTTGCAGCTGATAATGGTGTTGTAGAACTTAATCAAGTGCTGGAGTTATACAATATAACCAACCAGAGACCATTTGCTAATTCTTACCATTGCTTTGGAGTCAAATAAATGTAATGTTTTTTTTCCGTATTATCTATAGGACCATTTTACACTAGACTGCTAGTTTACCTGAACATGACAGCTTTGAGCTTGATGTGTGCAACTTGCGGAGTCCCAATCCAAGCTACATCATTCTGGGTCTAATCTTGAAAGGTTTGTGTGAAGTCATGGATAGTCAGCACATGCATTCATGTGTACAATCTGTGATCATGTTATTCTTATGCAAGGCAAAGATTCCTTCCAGCCCCATCAGTAGGCAGTGGTGCCAATATATTTTACTTTGTTGTATAAGCGTCTCTTCTTTCTTGTTACAATGTTTGGGCTCTTACAAATTATCCTTTTTTTAAAAAACTTTAATGCAGTTGCTTTATGAGCTTTATTTGACATATAGTTAAAACTGATATCGCAGGTTACAGGCAAAAAGTAAAGGACATTGTGCAGGGGGCTCTCTTTCCTGAGGTTGGTGTTGACAAAAGGACTGGTTCTGCTGGAGGAACTGGAGGACAAGTTGTTGTTCGTGATATTGATCTTTTCTCATACTGTGAGTCATGCTTGCTTCCGTTCAGCATACAGTGCCATGTTGGGTATGTGCCCTCTGGTGGAAGGGTTGTTGGGTTAAGCAAGCTTTCGAGAGTAGCTGATGTCTTTGCCAAGAGGTTGCAGAATCCTCAAAGACTAGCTAATGAAGTTTGTGGTGCATTGCATGCTAGCATACAACCTGCTGGCGTGGCTGTTGCTCTGCAATGCTGGCACATACCTTTGCCAGAAAACTTGAAATGCAAGACTTTGCAAGGTTGGATCAGCACTTCACATTCATCTCGCTCTGGAGTTTTTGAGGGTGAGAGCAGCTCTTTTTGGAATGACTTCTCTGCCCTTCTTAAGCTTAGGGGCATAGACATGGAGAGGGACAGCCATTCTGCCTCCATAGCTTGGTGCCCTTTAAGGTCTAATGATGTCCCAGTCTGCAATGGGCACTGCAAGAAGGCTACAACCAACGGTGCAATTTCACCCAAATCAGTACCAGCTCCCTCTAATATGGTTTCTGCTGTTAGCTCAATGCTCTTATCCCTTGGAGAGGATCCCTTCAGGAAAGAACTTGTAGGTACTCCTCAGCGTTACGTGCAATGGCTGATGAAGTTCAGAGCATGTAACCTAGATGTGAAGCTGAATGGCTTTACGCTCAATAATTTGAGTGTATACCAGAGTCCAGCTGGAGATGCTGCTGACCATCGAGCAATCCATTCTGAGCTGCATTTGCCATTTTGTGCGCAGTGCGAGCACCATCTTCTGCCATTCTATGGAGTAGTGCATATTGGCTACCTTGACAGGGGAGATGGTGAAGTGATCGATCGATCTCATTTTCAGGCCTTGGTTCATTTTTATGGATGCAAGCTTCAGGTTCAAGAGAGAATGACAAGGCAGATAGCTGAAGCAGTTTATTCTGCTTCGCATTGTGGGGCCATAGTTGTTGTAGAAGCCAACCACATTTGCATGATATCAAGGGGAATAGAGAAAATCAGGAGTAGCACTGCAACAATTGCAGTTCTGGGTCAGTTTTTGACGGACCCTTCTGCCAAGGCACGCTTTTTACAGAACGTAGTAGATACAACTGGTTTGGCAGTATGAATCACTTAGATCATACAAACTAGAATATCAGGTAAGAATACAAGATATTTAATTCGTCATCGTCATTCAGAGAAGTATTGCAGCCACTTTAATATGGTTGAAAGTTGGTACCCAGCTATGGCATCATTTGCCATATTACCAGTTCGGTGTGTTACCGGCAAACATTGCCCATGGTTCGAGACCGGGGCTGGTGCCACATCTCTACAAAAAGAAAATGTCCACTGCTTGGTCATGAAAAATTTTCGTCATATGGAAGGTTATATTGAAGCTGTCACTGGAAGCACCAACAGGGTTTGGTTTTCTGTGTGTTGTACCATTTTTCATTTGCATTGCGCGGCGCTTGAAATTTATACTGCACTAGTAGTAGTTGCAGATGTGCCGAGAAAGATATATACAGAGATGCAATGGTAGTCACATCATTTTCACTGTAGCAAATTTTGATGAGATCAATGACTCCATCTCCTGTGGTAGTGTTAAATGAATGTGATTGTGCTCTTGATCAGCCGTCATCACTCGCTGTCTTTTGTTCTTTTCTTTTTTGAGGGCGTCATGCATATTTTGGCTCGCGGGGTTTGCACCAACTGGTATTATGCCCTTTTGGCACTTTTAGATTGTAGATACGCGGAGCTAGCGATTCACTGGTATTTTGACGGGCTGTTGCGACAGGTTGGTGGAGCACGCGACGGCAGCCTCCTCGGGAGAACGCGCGCCACGGCTACCCGCCCGCTCGCCACCAACCGTTCAAAGCGGCCTGCGCCGCTTGCGCGTGCCAAACGGCTACACTAGCGGCCGCGAGGACGAAGCGGAGGGAATTTTTTTGAGAAATAATATTATTTTAATGAAAAATCGCAAAAATATATGTCAAACGGATAAAATTGTAAAAATAGCGCTATGTCGTCATGGGGGAGAACGACAGGGTACCTGTCGACATGTGGTATGCCGACAGGCCTGTTGAAGGACCCCGTTGGCATACCTCATGCCGACAAGGGTATTTTTTTTCAAAAAATACTGTTCATCAGGACCCTGTCGGCATCCTTTTTTTTTAAAAAAAAAAAACTGTTCGCCACTGTTCATCACAGCAAAATTTCGAAAAAAATACCCCTGTCGACATGCGGTGTGCCGACAGGCCCGTATGAACAGTGCCAAACAGTGATAAACAGTGATTTTTCAAGAAAAATTACCCCATGTCCCCTGTCGGCATGGGGGATGCCAACAGGGTCCTCCGACAGTCCTGTCGGCATACCACATGTCAACAGGTACCCTGTCGTCCTCCCCATGACGATATAGTACTATTTTTACAATTTTATTCATTTGACATATATTTTTACAATTTTCCATTAAAATAATATTATTTCTCAAAAAAACTCGAAGCGGAGGGACCGGATCTCACATCACCTATTCACTCATCGCGCGCCATGCAGACAAATGAGACGTCATACTACCTCATACCTAACCGATCCCAGTCGAACAGTTATTACTTCAGGGTATGGCATGAGTACCTCCTAATTTTCCTTCATATATACTCTCCTCTAAATCTTAAGAGAAAACCCTGACCTTCCAAATTTCAGGTAACAGGCATTTTAAGGCAAGATCGAGCGATTGAGGTGGACATGGCGCACCGTGAGAAATTAGTTATTTCAGTTTTTGTCAGCATATATACAAGAACGCTAGTGTGTAACCAAACCACGACGAATGCAAAATCCCTAATTAGCGATCACCGACGCGCGATCACCGCTTCACACATAAATCATCCATGCATGCATGCATCATGCCGTGATTAGCCTCCACGATTTGTATATAGGAAATAACGTCAATTTTGATTTTTTTAGCTTTCCTATTTAATATTTATGCATAGAAAGTTTACGTGCATAAAATTTATACATAAAAAGTTTACATGCATTAAGTTTGTACATAAAAAGTTTACATGCATTAAGTTTGTATATAGAAAGTTTATATGTAGACTTTTAAAAAAATCAGAGGATTTTTAATCAAATTTTTTTATAATTATCTTTAAAAAATTAAATTTGTTATAAAAGAATTTGTCATCTTTAGGATGAATTTATCTAGTAGAATTTATAGTAACAAACCTTTTCTAATAGATAGAGTTAAAATAATAATAGCCAAAAAAATATGCATAAAAATCGAAAATTGAAAGAGCAATTTTCGGACTGTGGGTACGCACAGATGGCGGCTTGGGCCTATGCGATCGCTCGCCTACGGCCGCCGCGACTACCCACCAACTAGATTCACCCGGAAGAATGATACCACAAGATTCCAACTAATACATCAATTCATTATTTTTTTATCGGTACATTAGATCAATTTTCACCTTGACTTTCACATACTTCTTTTGCGAAATATCTTTTGCATACCTAATTTTAGACCGTGACAATGGTTTTGTAGAAAACCAAATATTATTCCATGCCGCATCATAATTTTCCTAGTGTGGACAGGTTTTTGCAAGTTCTGTAAATGCATGATCAAACTGGATGCAAGTTACTCACCGTGGATTCAATTCACCCTATTAAGAAATAGGAAGGGGTGTGTAGGGATGCGAGTGGGTGGACTCAAAAGCTATTTTATTTGTAACTCTAGTTCAACTAAATAAATACAATATTTTATTTTACACTCTTTTGATTGAATTACTACCTCTTGTTTCAAAATGAAGCTATTTCTTCACCTACCATCTTCTCTCAGTCAATCACAATCATTTTTCATTTAATTTATTCATCTACTTTCTTCTCTTAACCAATCACAAACTTCATCTAATCATTTTCATCTACTTTCTTAGTACACGTGATCACCTAAAAAATAATAACATTTTAGGACAGAGGAAGTAGTATAGATACAGGGTTTGTTTGAAGGAGCTTAAGATTCTGAGAAGCAACTGGTTGGAGCAAGCTTCTGAGAATCTAATAGTTTCTAGTTTATTTTCTGAATTCTACGACTATAATTTCTCACGAAAAGCTGAACAACTATAGCTTCTCACGAAAAAACTGAACTGTTTGAAAGAGTTTTTGATTCTAAAAGAAGCTGCAGTTGACAGAAACTTCTGAAACAGACCCAAAGAATAGTACCCACGTGTCAGCCTACGCTCATCAATAGGATATTGTAGGTGTTGTAGGGCTAGCTATGTTCAGAAAACAGTGAGATTAACAATGCTAGCTAGCTCCCATAGTCCCATTGCAGCGTGCACACAACCAAAAATGTTTGCTGGAGCAGTAGAGCGCGCGGAAGGTTAGATAGTACCTACCCTTCACCGTCAAATCGGAACTACCTAAGCTGATCGGGTGATCAATAATGCTAAAGGCCTGCAAGGCTGCAACTAGCTAGAGAACACGAACGCATGGATGAGTAGTAAGTAGTTGGAACGTGCCACGGCTTTAGTTCTTTGACCTGCGAGTAGTAGTAGGCTAGGTAGCGTGCTCCACGCCTCGCGCCCGCCCTATATACGTACGATCCACGCACACACACGGACACCCCCCAGATCACGCAGACGGCACCGTACACGCTCTCCATCGTAAAACCCGCGAAAACCACAACCCGAAACGCAAGGATATCGATCGATCCACGCCTATCGCGCGCGCATTGTGTCGATCAAGAGAGAATGGCGCCGGTGGCCACGACGTTCCTCCCGACGGCGTCGAACGAGGCGACGCTGCAGCCGTCGTTCGTGCGCGACGAGGACGAGCGCCCCAGGGTGGCATACAACCAGTTCAGCGACGCGGTGCCGGTGATCTCGCTCCAGGGGATCGACGGTGGCGCCGGCGGCGAAGCGGCGCGGGCGGAGATCCGTGCCCGCGTGGCCGCCGCGTGCGAGGAGTGGGGCATCTTCCAGGTGGTGGACCACGGCGTGGACGCGGAGCTCGTCGCCGACATGGCGCGCCTCGCCCGCGATTTCTTCGCGCTGCCGCCCGAGGACAAGCTCCGGTTCGACATGTCCGGCGGCAAGAAGGGCGGATTCATCGTCTCCAGCCACCTCCAGGTACGTCACGTCACATTGTTACGTTCCTAGAGCACTTGAAGTCGACGTACGCGCGGGAACGGCGACATGTCGATCACCATGTCTGCTCTGTTGCTTCGTCAGATCAGTGATCACTGAATATTCCTATGCCAATGTTGACTATAAGTTGCAATTCCAATGGTTTGTCGTATTAATTGGCCTTGGAAGCTAGTATATTTTCAAAAGAAAAAAAAGAATGGAATCCTTACAGAATCCTGAATTGTCCAAAAGGATCTGGTAAAATATTCAAGGCTTCCAGCTCGTTGCTTAGGGCTAATTCATGTGTTACGAATTCCTTCATTAGCACACGAACTGACGAACAGTTTGGAGACGGACGAAGTCACGAAGGATGAAGACAATAGGAGTAGATCTTTTTTTAGACAATAGGAGTAGATTACTGTCTTCAATTCAACACATAAATGGACAGATCCCATGTTGCTCTGTAAACTTCAAAATAATCCCATGTTGGATTGTCTTAGAGAACTGTTTCTGTACAATCTTTGTGAATGGACAGATCCGTACGTCCATTCACAAAGATTGTACAGTCCACCGTTTCTGGAGGGTGTGTTTGGTTGCTTCTATCCCCTTAGCCTGACCTGTCTCTCTCATCTAGGCTGAGTGTGGCCTGGCTTAAGAAATACACATGCTTGTGTTTGGTTGCTCGCATGAGATAAAGTTGAATACAATGAGATGTTGTTTGGTTAGTTGTAGCAAAGGACGGATGGAATGGGTGCATACAGAAGATGTTGTTTGGTTGGATGGATACATCTTGTGTGTAGATATCTATTCTTGTGGGTGGTGAGGTTACCCCTTGAAGTTTATGAATTGAGATTTTTTTCAAGTCCTAAATCTATTTATGGGTGGTAAAGTTATTCCGTCATAGAGGTTATAGGTTAAATTGTGTTACTTTGGGTCCGTGACTATATACTAATATTTCTAAGCTCATTTTTCTCTTTGGAGAATTGATGTACTGTGTATGTATGTTTTACTGAGATAATCATTTTTTAAGAACTAGTGAGCAACACTGATGGAATAATATTTTTTAGCAAGTATAACGGAATGGTCTAGCTTACTAGATCAAAACGCAAAAGAGTGATTATTATAGCAAAAATCATGTATATAATTTCACTGACGACACTGGTATATTTGACGATTCAAAACAAACATACAAATATTGCATGCTCATGACAAGATTTGTACAAGGAACCAATTTGATAAACAAGTTAGTATTGTTTCTCCACCACCGTTTCTGTAGCTGTCACCTTCGTTGAAACAACTAAATAGTATTTAACAGTTCCAATTTACAGTTTTACACGTTAAAAGTTATCGATTGAGGTAATGCGGCCGGTGTGATACACGTAAACCCGCAGGGGGAAACGGTGAAAGACTGGCGGGAGATCGTGACCTACTTCTCGTACCCGGTGAAGGCCCGCGACTACTCGCGGTGGCCCGACAAGCCGGCGGGGTGGCGCGCGGTGGTGGAGCAGTACAGCGAGCGGCTCATGGGCCTCGCCTGCAAGCTGCTGGGCGTGCTCTCCGAGGCCATGGGCCTCAACACCAACGCGCTGGCCGATGCCTGCGTCGACATGGACCAGAAGGTTGTCGTCAACTTCTACCCCAAGTGCCCCCAGCCCGACCTCACCCTGGGCCTCAAGCGCCACACCGACCCCGGCACGATCACGCTCCTGCTCCAGGACCTCGTCGGCGGCCTCCAGGCCACCCGCGACGGCGGCAAGACGTGGATCACCGTCCAGCCCATCCCCGGCGCCTTCGTCGTCAACCTCGGCGACCATGCCCACGTGAGTACTACTACTGTATCCTGGTGAATTGTTTTAGATCATCTCTTAGGCAATGTGCATAAACTTGCAGTATCTGAGCAATGGGAGGTTCAAGAACGCGGATCACCAGGCGGTGGTGAACTCCGACTGCTGCCGGCTGTCGATCGCGACGTTCCAGAACCCGGCGCCGGACGCGAGGGTCTACCCGCTGGCGGTGCGCGACGGGAAGGAGCCCATACTGGAGGAGCCGATCACGTTCGCGGAGATGTACCGGCGCAAGATGGCACGCGACCTCGAGCTCGCCAAGCTCAAGAAGAAGGCCAAGGAGCAGCGGCAGCCGCAGCAGGTGGCGCTGCCGCCGCCGCCGCCGCCGCAGGTCGCCGCGGAGTTGGCAGCACAGAAGCCCAAGTCTCTCGACGAGATTCTTGCCTAGATCGTCATGGACGCGACGCGATTGATGCGTGGAGTACTGTGGACTAGATATAAGTATAATTATGCATTAGCAGCGCGAGTGCTTAAAGACTAAAATAATGTGTATCTTCCGTCGAATCGAAGCAGTCGTAATATACGAAGTAAGGATTTTTTACATGAAACCTTCTTTACGTTTTCAGAGTAGTCTTTTCTCTGTATCGGCTAAGTAATAGCTGGGACAGATCTCCCGCCTCCCTTTCTCAAAGAAAGAGCAAAAGGGGAGAACTTTACATGAAACACGGCCGAATCCATTTATGAACTGAAAAATATCTCTCGCTCATGGACCTTTAAATTTTGATAAGGAACAGGGCAACATATGCAGACGTGATAATTAACTGGCCAATTACTTTCAATATCGGCCGAAACCTACCACTCGGCAAAGCGAAATAGTCCTTATCATGTGGCCCAATTACTCAGTGCATGCAACTGGAACAAGTTGGCCCGCGAGCACCAGCATAGATCGCCACCATTGGGAATAAGTGCACATTGACTATCCAATCTGATTCGCCGCCATTGGGAATAAGTGCAAATTGACTATCCAATCTGATTTATATCCTTCAAACACAATACTAGATATTGGTTTTGAGGGTTATTTTTGTTGGCATAATCCAACCGGCTAAGTCTAACATGTAAAACTCATATGTCATCATCTCTATCTCTTTCCCTTCTTCCTCCTCTCTCTCTCGTTCCTCTTCCCCCTTTGTCCCTTTTCTCCAGCTCCTCTCATTCCTCTTCTCCACAGTGGCAGGGGCGTGACGGCGGGCTCTGAGTGCTGGAGGATTCTACCGCCGCCTACGGATGTGCTAGTTCTCGTAGCGACGGTGAGAGCCACCTATACACCACCGCCATTGTGGTGCTCGATAGGTCGAGCGGGTTTGGGTAGGGTGTCACCATCGGCGGTGCCCACTATCGCCGTCTGCATGCAGCGACGGGTTGTGGGAGCACGCACCCGAATCGCCTAACTCACGCTGCCGTCAAGTGACGCCTGCAGTCGTCTCCCTTTCATGTGGCGTGCTCCAGCGGTAGACAACACGACCCAAGTGGTGGACTGGTGGCAGAGGGCATGCACCGTCGGGTTCTGTTAACGTCAAAATTTGGTAATATTCTTTAGTGGATTTGGTCAAGGAAAGAATACGATCAGTCGATGAAAAACTTATCCAGAAGAGATCGAGTTCAAAAAGAAATCATGAAAACCACGACATGACAACTTAATTTATCTATTAATTAAGCAAAGTTTTGTATTTAAAAAAATTTGTGTCATATCCGATAAGGACTTTATGTTTTTTCTTTTGTCTTTAGGAATGTTTGTGTCATGTTCAATTAGGACTCTTATCGGCCTATGGGTATAAATATGTATATCTAGGGTTATTGTAATTTATCTCTCAGATCAATACAACTTTCGGCGCATTGCCACCTTCTTTTTCGAGGTTTCTTTTACTATCGATGAAACCTGACACCTGACGCGGGGCTGTATCGGCTTCGATCTCTGGCGGAGGGGTAAGTCCTAAGTTTCGTCGATCCTAGCAATTGTATCGGCTATATTGGTGTTGTTCAAGGGTGCATCATTTCAATTTCTTGGATTGCTCTAGTTTAAGCGGTATTTTTGTCTACCTGATATCTTGATTTTATCTTTAATTGCATTGTGTTTAAAAACGCATCAGTTTAGTTGGACTGTCTTGGTTAGGTCTGATCTTCTGGCTTAGTCAATATATCTCTACAATTACAATGTTGTTTTAGATAGACTTGTTATATCCATCACATTAGATAGATTTATTGACTCATTGAGTATTAGATTATTATATACAATCTCGTGTTGTATCGGTTAGGTTCGATCTACTAGATTGTTGTTGATAATTTAAATCTTGTTAAGCCGATAGGTTCATACTAATGTTTCATCGGAGTGTTAGTTGATCTGATCTGATGTGTTAAATTTTTCTTTGATGGTTTTAATGTCTTGGTCAAATTTAATACATGACCACTTTGGTTGGTGTCATATCAGCTTGCTTAAATCTATCAGGCAATTATCAACCTTATGCTACATCGATTAGGTCCGATTTATGAGGTTGTGGGTGTAAGTTAAATTTGTTTTAAGTCAGTAGGCATCAATAATTGTTTCATCGAGGTTTCAGCCGATGAGTTATCTAAGTGTTACATCAGCTTATAAGGATTATATACAAATTGGTTGTAGCCAATTGCAACAAATATTTCATTGATCACTTAGTCATTTGGATTTTAACCATTGGATCATCTAATATTCTATATCGTACCGGCCGATTGGTTTGTTGGATATTTGCTTCATTATGTCTACATCGGTTGAATGGTTCATTGAATTTCTACTTTGTCACATATACATCGGCTGATTGGTTCTTTATCCTATTACATCATAATTAGTCGATTGTCTTTATATAATTATTTATTCAAGTGTCAGAATCTATATCGGACATACAACCGATTGTCTAAAACTCTATCGACATCGGCAAATATCTTTACATCGACTTATTGTCCGATCAGTTTTTTGGTCATCAACATATTTATCCATCTTGTCAGTTGCAGGATCAAATTGACTGACACGTCTGCATCTCATCAATATTTTAGGACTTGCACTGGAGCTAAACAAATCTTCCAGGTCTTCGTGTGTTACACGCAGTATCTACGTCAACACATATTTTGGCTGACGAGACAGATTTTGCATCAACAGGTTCTTGCACCGTGTGCGAACGAAAGAGGAAAGTATAAGAGTGAGGACTGACGCGTGGGCTCCATATTTCTTTTTTATTTTTTTGTGTGACTTACATATGGGCTTCACGTCTATTTTTAATTCCTGTTAATCCTGGACTACAACGTTGGACGCCACATCAGCTAAATCCGTTCTCGAAATAGTCAAGGGAGTTAAATTATATCGGTTTAATAGTTGAAGGTAAAGATAGTATTGTGGTTGAAAGATGCGAATCAGATTGGAGCTAAATTTGAGGGACTGAAATTGGACTTATTCCCCGCCAATGGTAGGGATCCAACCTGGGCCGTCCATGCCACCCAGAAAGATTGCGTGACCTGAGTAGACCAGACTTTTTCGATCTGGATGACTTGAGCGCTATCGGACGGCTGTCACGAACCGAAACAAATGCAAGGCAAAAAAAAATCACTGTCCCGCTCTTGAGGACGCGACCAATCGATGATGAAATGACTCATTTCATCCTTCCATGCTATCAGAAATATATACACGAGAAAAGAAGAGGTAAAGAACCAGGAAACATATCCGGTTCACACTCCATGCATATTACATATTTTTTAAATTTTTTATTAGGATCCTTCCATGCATGGTGTTTATGAAAAATCTGTATACATAGGATACATTCTCAAGCTGAGCATAGTACCGATATTTATGACTATCTGTCAAACTCACTAGGATGGATTTTGAACTCTTAGAGAGTATGTCTTCTTGTTTCTTGTATTTTGTTTAAAAAATAATAAAGAACTTAAAAAAATGATAAGCTTTAGCTAGTTTAAATGTAGTTTAAAATACATCATTACATATTTAAGTATAAATGTGATTTCTATAAGTTGAAAAAAAACAAATTAAACTTTTAGCTAGTTTACACATATTGACAGTCAAATTTATTTTTTTCGTTACAATTTATACAGGTTAAATTTAAACTTAAGTGATATATCATATATTAATCTATCGTTTTCTTATAAAATATATATTAATCTATCATTATTTTAAAAATAATTATAACTATTTAAATAATATGCAAATATCTATGAAACGTTTCATAATTATTTTTCCACCCCACCGTGCACCAGCCAGCAGTAAATCAGAAACCGGCAGACGAGCCCCCGGTTTCGAGGTGCACGAGCCAGCCAGGATCCCCGGAAATGTGGGGCGGCTCAGGTGAGGCACGCGACGACGACGCGATCGATCACACGCGCGGTGGGCGCCGTCCCCGTTGCGCTTGCAGTGCCCTCCCGCGCAGGCAAACCATCGCACCGCACAGGGCAGCGTACGCAACGTCGCAACGCCGCGATCTCGCGCCCGTCGCGGTCGCTCGCTCGCTCGCCACGCACGGCGCGCGTCGATCTCCTCCGGAAAGGCGGCCGCCCCCGCTCACGCGCGCGAGCCCGTGACAAGATCGACTAGGAGCCGTACGTACGCTGCTCCCATGCCGCAGCGCTGTTCCATCCCCGCGCCCGCAGCAAAAGGCAAGGCACCCCGACTCTGTGTGCGCGAGCCGAAACCGGGCGAAACTTTTCGATATCCCTTAATTATATGGTGTGTTACGTTATGTATGTGTATATGTCGTGTCTATCCGTCGTCGATGAACTCCGTTCAGCTTAATTTAAATATTGTGGTTTGAATGCACGCATGGATGTGCAGGCTGCAACTTGCAAGGCGTGACGAAATAATTCGGCGGCTGATGTGCTGTAACGTGCCATGTAGAATACTACAGTCACCGTTTTCAATTGGGTTTGGAGGCTCCAAAAGAATGGGTGATCGTACTGCCATACCTGCAAAACCGTGAGCAGCAGGACGCCCGGTATATTGCAATCTGTTGGCTGAACACTATTGGGGCGCGTGTCACGGGGAAGCCAGAATTATTCCGGCCCAGTAGAGATTATGGACGTATAGGTTTCAGTTTCACTGCTGAAGTGCTCATGTGCCGATGACGGCGAGGGCTCAACTGTATGAGATGTTGAATCCTCGTATCGTCACATGCAGCTAGCCAGCTAGTACGCCGAAAAAAAAAGAAGCCTCTCTTTATCGGGAAAGAATCAACGTAGTACTACTCCACTTCCTAGTGTCAAATCATCGTCCATGGTGACAGTCTGACAGATTTAAAGCGTGACGTCGAACTCTTACCTTGTGCTGAGAGCTCAAGACAGTAGTAGTAGACGTGGTAGCTCTCGGCTGCTGCGACTATGACCCTGTTAAACTTGACACGATGCAAACAAACCGAGTTACGGAGTACTCCGGATATAGAACCCATTCACATGTGGGCGATCTCACCATCAAAGGTTTTGGCCCGAACAATCCATACATCAGCTTGTTCTTCTGGGGCCACGTACGTGCCCACTTGATATCAGTAGATCACCTCGCAAGGGTGCATGCTCTGCATGACAGATCAGGGTGCACATCCACCGGGCAGACATGCCGCCGGCAGCACGTACGAGCTGCGAGGAAAGCAGAATAAATGTGCTGTACTCCTCGCCCGACATACGGAACGCATGCTTCAACACCGCAGCTCTCACGCGAACGCATACATATGCATATGGTGCGGCAGTGCAGCTGGTGGGGGATCGAAGCCAACGGGAGGAGTGCGACGCAGCCGCCCTCGTAAGGAAGAAAAAAAGAAAACAAGATTTGAAAAAAAAAAGACATCCCTCCAAATATATATTTTTAAAAATAATGAGCGGGTTGAGGATCGAAATACGAGACTTTGAGATTTAAACTACATATCACTTGTCATTGCACTATAAGTACATGTCAAGACAGCCACTTTCTCGCTAGTAGTGAGGATGAATTACAGGACGTGTCTGTATATTTTACATTTTAATTTTTTCTAAAAATTTATTTTATAGATATACCTACAAATTTATTTTAGGAATGGATTTTTTTTTCTCAGCGTTTGTGATCCTCATGTTAAGGTCTAACGTCTCGATACCAACGATGCTGATGCAGACACCTACCCTTGTTTCTTTAAAAACCTAAGTCACCGATGTATAGAGGATGATACCGGCAGGATCTATTTGTAAGTCCTGGAATCTAGCACACCGATGCCTGTCTTAATTTTGAGTTCGGCGCACGAGCTGATATGCACGCCAGCTTCGCGAAGGTTCGGCAGAGTCCTCCTGCGTGGTGAACGTGCGCGTTCGTGCCGGATTTAACGGTGAACAGGCAGTCGGTGCCGGTATGGCTATACCTGTATAGCTATGTACTCCTAGCTGAATAGCTGCGTCCTGTTTAGGGGAAAGATTGCTGACCAGTCTGGGAACTTCTCCACGTGTTAATCTTTAAGCTGGACTGAGAGGTCGGAAGCAAATTCACGTTGAGTACCTGCCCATTGAACCACGGGTAAGCTATTTTTACTTTTGATTCGAGCTTCCAGAACTGAGAAAACTGGAACACAAATGATCGATGATAAAATTAAAGATTCAGATTAGTAACTCGATAAGTTGATTATGCTACAGGAACTGAGACAAACAAGATATTTTGCTTTTGTTTCAGACTTTCAGGTGTGCTAGTGACCAGGTTAGCATCCCTGTAACATGTGAAAGTGAAACATGGGATTGTATACATAGATCCCCAATCTCGTATTCTCACACTTGAGCAGTACTCGTACAGTCGTACTACAGCAATCAGCAGCACCCAGACTTCGAAAAACGACACAAACCGCTTACCGATGCCAAAGTATCGCCTCACCTGCGAAAAACACACACACACACAAAAGAAAGAAAGAAAGAAAGAAAAAAAGTGACACATGGCGATGCCATTCCTGCAATTTTCGCCCAACTCCAGTGGCCGACACCTAACCAAACTGCTATATATTCCAAGCCCGTCTCGCCCTCCTCCAACCAACAGCTCGCGCGCCAAGCAAAGAGCTAAAGAGAGATCGAAAATCCATCGCCGAGCAACACAGCTCGCTCGTTCCGCCATTGGCGCCGCTCACTCGATCGTTCGATCAGTCTCATTCTCGCCGTCAACCATGTGCAAGGTCATCACGATCCAGTCGCTCGTCTGGCTGCGCCGCACGGTGCGGCGGTGGCGCTCCCGCGCCGCGGCGCGCCCCGGCAGCAAGATGGAGCGCGACGACGACGCGGTGCCAGCGGGTCACGTGGCGGTGCGCGTGGAAGGCGGCGGCGGCCGCGGGGAGGACGCGAGGCGGTTCGTTGTGCGGGTGGCGCACCTGAACCACCCGGCGTTCCGGGAGCTGCTCCGCCAGGCGGAGGAGGAGTACGGCTTCCCGTCCGGCTCCGGCCCCGTCGCGCTCCCCTGCGACGAGGACCACTTCCGCGACGTCCTCCGCCGCGTGTCCTCCGACGAGCGCGACCACCTCGTCCGCGCAACCCACTCCCTGGCCTTCTGCGGGCCGGCCGCCGCCCGCGGCGTCACGAAGCGCCGCACCGAGTCGTCGTCGAGGGCGCCGCTGCTTCAGGGGATGGCCAGGGACTGCCTCGTCTGGTGATCAGCCGATCCAAAGGCCTCGTCGTACATAAGCCACTGATACGCAACGCAGGTGATCTTCCATTTCTGCAAACCATGCACGTCCATGTCGTCAGCGGCATTGGCAGCCAGCAGCTGGTTGTTCGGGCGCGGCAAAAGGCGAGACAGCGCGCACGCGTGCCGCGGGACAAGAAGGCCGTGCACGACACGCACGCGGGCACAGCAAGAACGCGCGCGCCGGAGCATACAACTAAAGAGCGGGCTCCCGTGCTCGGCGTAATGGCGGCGCGCGCAACTGGTGGGGCAGGCGGCTGGCACACAGTACTGTAGCTAGCTAGCAAGTAGGCTATAGCTATCTGCCATGGGCTGACAGCTACTACAAGATATACGTAGTACTAATCTGATTGAGGGTGGTGATGATTTTAGGTATTCTTCTCCCTGTAATTCTACTCGGAAATTAATAAAGAATCGATATATGGTTTATTGTGCATGTATGCGTTTTGTCGTCGTTTGTCATGTGCTCGTGATGTTGATGTGGCAAACTTGTCTCAACCCAAAATGGTTTGGATCTTTGGATATGCCATATAGCCTTTAAACTAGTGGCACGTCTTTGTCCTAGCTTCTTGCAGCCGGAAGTCCGGCACCAGTCGATAATACAGGCAAAAATAACAGCAAAACAAGAGCTGCGGTGAACACGATGGACGGATGAACAATTAATGCAGATAGCTTAGCTAGATCGAAGTCAAGGCATATGGACACATATGGTTCAAAACATCAATGCTAGTGGATACTCACGCGTTGCAAACAGGCCATTAGAACTTCTTCTTCTTTTTCTTTTTACCGATAACTGATTTGATGATTGATATTTTACATACACTTCGATAAAATGGTTGGTATAGTTTGATGGCTACTTTATAACAATTAATGCAGTTAGTATGTTGTAACTATATAGAAAAAAACTTACATCCAATTTCTCAGTCTCTCCGCTCTCATCTTTTACTATTGGTGTCTAAGACATGCGTAAGCATAATAAATAAGCACTCCCTCATATTATAAATATTTAATGTTTATAATAAAATTTGATTAAAAATTTAAAATTCTAACCATCAGTTTTATAGTATAAAATCTACTCCCTGTGTAAAAAAAAGAACCCATAATTGAATGAGACACTTTCTGTTACTACGAATCTGAACACATTATTATAGAAACGATTTCTCTGTACGAGGATTCCTATAGGTTGCATGCGGACCGTAACTGGTCGTGCCTGCAACAATCGATCTACATTTTCGCATATCTTCTTAAGAGGCTCGCATGCAAAAATCGATTTTCGCAGACGGATCTCTTAAGATATCTGCATGTAAAAATAAGACTATTTTTATAGATGGACCTCTTAAAGATCCTAGAAGTCTAACTAACCTTCTCTTTTCTCTCTCAGCACTTCAATTTTTTTCAAGTCATCATCCTTATCTTCTCTCCATCTCTCTCTCATCAATTCTCTCATTATTTCTCACCTCCTCTCCTCTTTCACACTGGCCGGCGGCGGGTAGCAGCGGCAACAAGCTCGATCGGTAGCGAGCGGATCCGCCGTCGCCGCCACCATTGGGGTGTGGATGGGAGTTAGCTAGGCTTTTGATTTTTGGCGATTTTTATTTTTGAGTGTAGATGACGTAAGCACCTGCATGCGAAAATTCGATTTTTGCGTGCGGATACGCCACCTGTATGAAAAAATATCAATTTTCGCAGATATTTTCGGACAGATGGACGGCTCAATCGCACGTAAAAATAGGATCCGACCGTTTGGAGAAAATGCTTTTTTGTACGTAGTGACAGACCCCATATCCAGATTTATAGTATTAGAAAATGTTTCATCCAATTCAAAGTTTACAAATTATTTTTTTATTTTTAGACTAAGTATTTAAGAAATTACCGATAGTAAGTTGGCCTTCAAGTACTTTCTTGTACGAATTTTCAATTTGTTGGTCCACAACGAAGTGTTTACCCCTCTTGCCAACTTGTATATAACAGCTGAGGTTGATAGCGCTGGAGTCACATAACAGAGTTGGTATGGCAATTCAATTTGTAGGGACCAAATTAAAGCATGCAATTGGAACCACGTACGCATGGATTTCGGACGTGGCAGGTTCCCGTCTTTCCGATCCGGATACAGATTAATGGTACGTCTCTTCATCCGGGCATCCATTTCGACAAATATCATGCTCGTCCGCAGCAAATTAGTGGATGTGCCGCAGCTGTCCAAGACGAATTGCGCACCTGGAAAATAGTAGTGCTGCTGCCTGATGGAAGCACCATATAAGTTATATTAATTTTAACCGATTTGATGTAATTTTACAATTATTAGGCCCGTAGCCATCAAGTTTGGGCCTATTGTTTTCGGGTACTCGCTTCAACAACCTTATTTGTTGTAATCTATGTATAAGCTATTCTTTATCTTAGTAAAATTGGCCGTTGTTCCGCCGCTGGTCCGGCAGAATTTTTTTTTTTATCAAGCTCCACAATTACCTAATGAAAATACTCCCATCATCTAGGACATGCTCCCTGCCACTGTATCACTGTCAATTCCACACTGGATTCATCAGAGTACGCTGGGAACAGTGTCGTATACTTCCCCACGTTGCACATTTCAGCTGCACAAAGTTGAGTATACATGCATCTCATTGTGCTCCTAATTACCAACGCCTGTCGATAGTGACTACTAGTAATACATTCAACTGATTCAAGCTAGGTCTGGTCATCCAGGGTGAGGCCGGAGATCTGGTTCAGCTCAGGATGAGCATGGTCCAGACTTCAGAATGCTGTAGGATTCATGGGACAAAACCTCGTTCCAGACAAGATTTGATAATTCTGAAACTTCTCTGCATGCATGTTTGCTACCTCTGCAGCCTGCACCGGATATCACTATACCAGCATGTGTCACCTAAACAGAACAACAGAACAAAATTATAAACCATAAACCTCTGCACTTGCCATGTCTATATACTACTAGCACATGGATCTTTCGTTTCAAGATGAAACTAATCAGCTAATTGACCATCGTATCGTAGCCACGTAGCGAGCTGAATCGTGTGTACCAGGGCAATTCCAGGATGGATTTCAGCCAGTTACACTGCACTTTCAGGTTCGTTATCTCTGAAGATTATATCATTTGCTGCAGCCAAGCATCTGCGCTCGTGCACGACGCCTAAGGCTCAGCGCACGATCACGACGGCCTTGTACGTGTCAGCTCGCCAAGGCGGCGAACATGTACAACCCCCAGAATCTTTGTGAAATGATGAAGTCCCGTGGATTGAGCGACTGTTCCAACCGAAATTGGTGTTTGTCCTTTTGGTTGCGAGATCACATCATCTACCTACACACAATATTATCATTTAATAAAATACAAATGCATTATGCATGAGCTAGATAGGAGCTAGCTGAGTGCCGAGAGGCTGAGACAAGAGAGAGAAAAAAAGGTTCTTATTTTTAGAGTGTTCCGGAATAAATTAACTCATCACTCACACATGAATGACCAGATGCATGAACCGGGCATTCTGGTGCTTAGTTGTACTAATCGTGACTAACAATTACTAGTGCATTTCTGCATTGCGTGTTCTTCAGATTAATTAGGAAAGACCCTGAGTTTCTGCGTGTTCGCTAGTGATTCTTTCATATTGGAAGTCTGTGCTATCCGGCTGAGCTGAAAAAGAAAATTAGCTACGAGTCACAAGAATCTAGTAGTTAAATTGCTATGCAGAGTCAGCCACATGCTCCCATGACACACATGGCACCACCACATGTATCACCATGGTCATGGAGAATCATCATTTGCAAGGCATCCAGTATGCTACTTAACAAATTGCAAGGACGTCAAGTGCGTACTTAGCGTTGGTGGTTGACACGTAGAGCATCTGTGAAGCACAGGACAAAGGTTGATTTGGTGACATATGATTAGCGAATTAGGAAATGGACGAATAGACTCATTTGGCTTATAAGCCTACATATAAATCTCCTCCTCGCAGTGTTCCCTTCACACCCTTTTCTATTGGCGAGATCATAAAAGAGAATCTCTGTTCGGTGAAGCGATTTAGAAAGGGGCAAACGGATGAAAAATATGATTATATTTTGGTACGCTTAATCATTTTGGCTAATCATTTATCGTCAAACAAGGTTGATAGTTAAAGACGTAATATACCATTTTCAAATGTGTACCTGCAGCTAATCATGCTACTCCAAACACAACAAGATTCAGTCAGAACTGGGTAGTTTTAACCAAAGGCGCAAAACATGTCAACCGATCATGTAACCAACTATCCTGCAATAGTTTATACTCTGCTAAATATTCAGGCTTCTTTATACCCTGTAAATATTTGTATCCAATTCTTGCATGAAATTGTTATCCTTAGTAAAAATATCTCTTTTATTATTACACAAAACACATGCGCGCGCGCACTATTTTATTTATGATCGTGCACACACCCTACTCACACAAGCAAAAACATTTCTCAAGAAACAACATGGTGATACTGTAATCGACCAACTGTCGACAGTAGACCAAAATTAAAAATTTGTTCACAGAAAAGAAGTACTAGTTCACGTCAGATCGTTTGGATATTGTGGAGGCTAAAGCCTTATGCGGTACAGCGAGAATGCTGAATGCATCTAGACAAATGACACTCTGTCTAAAGTTAGAAGTTAGAACCGTTCTTTCCAATGCATGGGTAATATAACGCAATGTACGACGTTGCACTTAAATTGATGTGAAACATATACAATGTTTCTGTTCTATCTCTCCTTTTTTCGCAGCTTCGCTGGCGCAAATAGAAAAAGATGAAAAGGTTTCGTCTGCTTTTTTTTGTTGCACGCACTGCTGATTCTTTCTTCTTTGGCGCTTTATGACGAGACAGTCCTATGATAATATTATCAGGAAAGGTTGGAGGATGCACTACTAATGCGTAAAAAATATATGATAGTTTATGCCTGCAAATATATATTCTTTTGTTTGATCCGTAGTGCTCGCAATCTTCATGAATCGCTGGCTTGATCGAGAGAAGCAAAATCCAGTAGCAGATAATGATCCTGCAGGCCAGAAACGAAAAAATCGAACTGATAAGTTACTAGTACACCGGTGCTTGGGCAGCTACTGTCTGCTACGTTGCATATACGTCAAATTTCGATTATTTCTGCTTTGGCTGTTTACGATAAGTGCCATGTCAATAAGCGAAAAACATACTAGTCATGAACAGAGAAAAACAAAATAGTGGTTAGGCTTAGTTTGTTTCATCAGCTTGATGACCGGCTAGAGCTAACTAGCTTATTTCACCGGTTGATTTACTGAACCTTACATAATCTTTTTTTAGATAATCTTAATTTGCCAATTTAGAAGTATGTACCAATACATTCCTTGGTGTTGACACTTGACAGTTCAGACTGAAAGCAAACGATCCTACTTATTGCGGCCACTCTGCATGCTAATCAAGCTCATATACTTTGAGCAGTTCTTATTTTTATGGTACACTTTGTTGCACGTCATCGTGGTCCTTTGATCGTCGCCCGTGGATGTATGGCGATCATCACTTGGTTGACAACACTTAACACAAATTTTAAAAATAAATGGAAGTTAAGGGTGTCATATAGTTAGTTGGGATGCAAAAGAGAGGTTGGCATGGAAAGTAAACCGTCATCGTCATCATTCTGGGCTGCAACAACCGTTGTAGACAGCAGCCAAGGATGAAATGGCTAAACAATTTACTATAAGAGAATCCTTACTTTAGTGGTTCAGACTTCAGACCATTTCACCTTTTGTTGTCGTTAGAGCTTTGCAAAAACTAGAGATCCAGCCTGAAAAGGCAGAGGTGTGTGAGTACTTTTTTGGACCTCTTTTGTTAAACTTTCACTGGCCGGAATGGATCAGGATTTATTCTTTAAAGCAAGTTATCCTACTACTACTAAATTTGTAATAACTCCAAATTAATTATGCAAGCCTCAAAACCACCGGACCAAAGTACGCTGCTCATGTCCTTCCAAGTACACCCAATTGGTTGCCTCTTGCCATGGTAGTTATGCCAAAACAAAACGACTTCAGACCATTAGACGCTAACCAAATTTGGCGTTCACATTCATATGCCCTCTCTGACCTGTGAAGTGGTACATCCCTACAGGTCTACAGCTTCCTCTAGGCTCCACTAGCTGAAAGAGAACCAATGCAGCCAGCCAATGTGTTGAGTATGTAGGGAAAGCACTGATTCGATGAAGTCATAAATGTATGATTTTATCTATTAAAATTTGAACATACGCAAATGCGAATAAGCTTACAATTAGATTTTAATGAGGTTAGAGATGTGATATTGGTCTCTATTCTTTTGAGTATGTGTTAATAGACATATTCACAGGTGATTTATGATGTTACGTGTACGGTGTTGCATGTGCTTATATCGTCGTGTAATCGAAAAAAATTGTGTTGGCGTAGGCAGGCATGTGACTGACAAGACGGACTAGCAGCTATCTCGCTCAAACTCTGAGGAGATGGAGGCGGTTAATTTGCGACGGAAAGACCAACCGGTGGCGCATGGGCGAGCCACCGTTTTTCCGCTGCTCGTCGCGCAATCGATGTGCCCAGCTAGCGCCTAGCGCGCGGCTGCCTCCCGCCGCACCGAAGCGAAAAGGAAATTCGCGGCCGGCTGCGCCGCGCGCGCCGCAACTCGCGACGCGAGCCTCTCCGTTGATTGGCCACCTATCCATCATCCATGCGTATTCCTGCGTGACAACTTGCGGCTCGTTTTTGTTTAATCTATCGCGGAATCGGTGGAGAAAAGGCACGGTACGGACTACACGTCTCGTGGTACTCCCTGTCCTTTTTTTGTGTGTGGTACACCGTCATTTCTTGGCGCGTTCTGTTACGTGACAAAGTGACGTGCCCGTCCCGTTGTAATCTGATAATCTCCGTTTGGTGTGTGCACACGGTCGAGTGAGTGTATCACTTCGCACGTACGCGCAGCCCGTGGTCGGAACAGGGGATGCTGTCCTGATCGACGCATGCAGTCTCTATGAATTGTTATTCTTGGTATTTTGTGGGGCGTCTGGTTGGTTGGTCGACAGAAGCATCAAGCATCAACCATGCTCATGAAGTGAAAGCCTTTTGCTCTCTTTTGGTGTACGTCCATGCGATCGAACGTGCGTACGATTCGGGTGTACGATGAGAAAGCAACCGTTGGCTTGTCGCGCTAGTTTAATTACTCCTTTGCTAATTTATGCATAACAACAAGGAAAAATATCCCATTTACATAAATCTTCTCATATACACACCGTGCACATCAACTAAAAAATTATACATATATTATTAGTAGTATTACAACTATGTGTAAAGATTCGTCTTCAAATTCATTCTACATAGGGAGCAACAAAAAAGATAAAATTTTGATAGATTTATACTCTCAAAACTGTTAATTTTTTTACGGCTAAAATATAATGAATTTGGGGTTAAACTTCACACATAAGTGTAATACCATTAAAAATATTTGTATAATTTTTTTTAGATTTTTTGGTAAACTTTATTAATTGGTATGCACGATGTGTACACGAAAAACCTTATGTGCATAAGATATATTCATAACAACAAATACGTGCATTAAGCTGTGAATTTGCACGTATGCTCCCTTTTGTTGCCAATAGAACGTGCTAGGCGAAGACGAGCTTTGTGTTTGTAGGCTAGTTGCTTGTTGAGTCAATCGGTAACCTCTTACCCTCTCGTGGCAACTGGCGATGCGAGATGTGGACTTGGCAACCAAAAAAAAAAAAGGCTCAACTAGCTCGTGAACAACCATGGTTACCGCAAAATTTGAACCATATCATCTCCACACCCTAGTCAAATTACTGTACTATTAACCTTCGAGTCTGACGATTCGATCGACGGATACATGGCTACTTGCATTGCATCGGTTGGCAGCTAGCGCTTCTCCATCGACGTTGCCTGTACGATACTAGTACAACCTAGGCTCAGGACCAGCGCACACGAACCAGGGGACATGCCACATACCACGACGTGCACGTATTGCACGGCAGGGCGAAGCGCAATAGATGACCAGACGCACGTACCGACCGACGTACGCTCGTACCCGGCAACCAACCACACCCAAACCGGCCGGCTAAAACTACCACAAACGCCGTATCATGCCGGCTCGCGGCCTCCCGGCCTCCCCCCGCCGCTCGCACATTTATTTCGCGCGCCTACTGTGGCGTGCCGCAACAGGAGCCATGCACGGCACATGGGTGTGGGTGTGGGGATCACCTGCGCGGCGCGGCGTTTACCCGGGGCCAAATCAACGCGCGCCGTGCCGTGCCGTGCCGCGAGCCGCGACGCGAGCATATTCCAATTGCCCGCGCGCGCGCGGGCGCAACGGCGACGGCCTAACGAACGACGACGCGGCCCGATCCGGCGCGATATCCTCCTCTCGTCGCCGCGCGCGCGGCGGCACGTGGAGAGCGCGCCGCGGCCGCACTGCTCTCCACTGCACCTGGGCAAGCATGCGGGCATCTTTGCTTGTATTCGTATCGCGTTTTCTACCTAGCGAATCGTGGAGTCCGCGGCGGCCGGTCGGCCCAGCCGGGAGCGTGTACTACGCCCGTTTGATCGGAGTTTTTTTGCGTGCAAGAGCTAGCTAGTCTTTTGGACCATATGTACGCACGCGGATGCACGCACTTGCGTGATTTCAGTGGCACGTGCAACAGTAGTCGCTGCATGCTGCGTTCGGTGACGAGACGACTTGGGGTTAGCTTAATTAGCTGAGGTCTTAGCTAGGAAAAGGGAACGGAAACATGTGTAGTCTCTAGTTGCTTACCTGGGAAGCATTGCGCTGCTGCTTCACGACAGTTAACCGGTATCACGGCTTTTGACAGGGATCAGATTCTGGACGGACGCACGACTGAACCGCCCGGATCGATGCTTAATTTTGTCAAACAAGATGTACCGGCGCTAGCTAGTAAGAATTGAACATCCTATATAGTATAACAAATCCTTACTCGACAGTCGACAAAAGGCTTAATTGGTTACACTAGTAGAGTGCACATGGCGGTTAGGGATCGTTACAATGTCGTAATGCACTCCCTACCCACTAGATGGATGGCAATGCCAAACAATTGTTAATCGTACCGCTAACTTACTGAACCTTTTAATTTGAAGAAGGAAAAGCATGGCTCCTCTATCATGAGCGGAACCCCTGCCTCCTGAAATGTCAACCAGTTAGTAAGATGAATCATCCTCGTTTTAGCCAAAATGAAAAGCACAAAGCGAACTGCAGTATCAAAAAGGGTGAAGGCGTGTGCAAATAATTAAGCTCGTTAGGCGCGAGAGGCATGCATGCTTGAAATCTGCGGTGGAGATTTTGACAGGTACAGGTCCGGCAGGGATTTTTTTTCCATCACGCAGGCGCAAAATCTGATGAGAGATCAGGAATTCAGACAGACCAAATTCGGGCACATGTAGCCCGATTGACTGCCCGCTCAGCCCCGGACAGAGCCGGGTCACATGCACGAGCACACCAGTACACCACCAAGCTAAGCTACCTGCATGCTCAGTTGCTTGGCCACCCTGACCAACTCACTGTCACTGGTCGCAGGGATCCACCACTTGGGCAAGCTGATCAAAGCAAACGATTCCTCCTAGCTCGTCTCTCTGCTCGACACAGGGACACCGCTGATGTGATGGGACTTCGCGATGATGTGAGATTGTGAGCCCAGTTAAGCTTAAGCTAGCTAGCTACAGCGACCCACGTTACTGTACGACGCCGCTAGCTAGCTTGCACGATTCACCGATGCAGCACGACATATGCGTCTCCTGTTTCAGATTTGTAGCGGCGAAATAGGAAGTGAGCTTTGCTATAGTGGCCCTGAATGCGATGTCTGCGAAATGCCAAAATGTGCTAGACACTGCCTTGTGGTGCACTCTGCAATTCCTGTTTCAGAAAGTTCACAAGCAGTCCGCGGTTTGTCCTTGCATCTCCACCATTTTCAATGTGTGTGATGAGCTTATTAGAAAACATAAGAATATTAAGTTTTGAAGGCGATCCTTATAATTGGGCTCATGTTATCCACGCGAAAAGGGAGTTTGTTGATAAGTTGGAGATGGAAGTGCCGTGGTGCATGTGTCGGATTTCTTGCGAGACAGCCAATTTAGTAGTAGGAAAAAAAAGATAATATGGATACATGACATTTGGCGGCCTGTTTCATCATGTTCTAAAATTTAAAACACACTGAAAATGCAAGTGAAGTCGTCCATTCGTTTCTATGCATACTGAGTATCATGTATGATGTATTACTGTGAACATAAACTAAAAAATGGCATACAAAATTTAATGGCTACAATTTTCGGATCTTATTCTTAAACAAAATAGATACGGTATTCTAGAAGAAAACGTTCAGATAACAGATCGACCTCCGTTGGAGTGTTGTGGAAGAGGAGTAATGAGCGATATTTATAGACAACTTACAAAATTTGAAATGAAAAAAACAGCATGGCTATATCATCAATCACATGTCCTTTTCCTTATCTTATGATATGTTGTACACTTTTTTCTAGCTGGATTTTCATCCAACCAAAGCTCCTCTCTTCACATATAAATCAAACCTCTCGTTAGACCCTACTCCTGCAATTTGTGGGAAGAGTGGCGAAAATACTAAGGGCCCATTTGATTTGGAGAAAAAACGTAGGAAGTTTTGAGTATTTTAATCCTATAAAAAATTTCATATGAAGGCATTTAAAACAAATGATTGAATTCTATCTTTTCCTTTGAAATTCATATGGATTAAACAGTCTTATAGAGATTTTGGAGAAAATTTAGCAACAACTCTAACCTTTTGAAAATTTTTCTTTGAGGCTCTCTCTTATTCGATTTCTACATTTTTCATGCAGTCCAATCAAATAGTCATTCATGTGTTTTTTTCGCATTTTGCAATCATCTGTTTTGCTCTTGCATTCCTATCAAAATACCGTGTTTTTTATGTTCCTCCGTTTTTATATTCCTATTATTCAAACGGCCACGTGAATGCGCTAACGCTCGTGCATGCAAACTTGTTCAACTCACCTCTCCCATCGATTTTAGGCTTTAACTTTCAGTGCAGATGTTTTATACGTAGAAAATTTTGATATATAAACTTCGTATTTTTATAGTAGAAACTTTCTACAAACAAGATTTTAAATACATTGAAAAAACTCAAAACATTTCTAAAATCATGAAAGTTTCATTTGAATAGCTGAAAGTTTCTACACAAAAATCAAGAACTTTCAACCAAACTAAAAAAATCAACTCAAAATCATGAAACTCTCGTATGAATATTTGAAAGATTTTACTAAAAAAAATAGGAATCTTCAACCTAAAAGTGGAGGGTGCTAAACTCATATCTGGGCCAGATGTAAGGAAGAAGGGAGTGTGAAACCTAATCGGGGTTGCGGTCGTGAAGCGCAAGTTTAATTAGAAAGGATGTAGAAAGAGATGCCAGAATCTCTATCGTGGAGGAGGATGAAGAGGATCTCAGGCTAGTCGATCGATGTCTCGCCAAAGACGATGAGAATCTCTTCTGCGTTGTTGCCTATGAGGCATGAACCGATGAAGAAAAGGGTGTGAGGGGAAGGATGGAGGAGGAATAAGGAGAATGGCTAGATTTGGTTTCTCACTCTAGAATCTAGTATATGTGTTTGGAAACAATTTTCCTTCTTGTGTTCAATGGAGAGGAACAGAGGGAAAGATGAATAGGAACATCAAAGACTCTAGCCTTAACAGATCAAGTTGGAACGTTAACAGATCACTAATATAAGTTGGAACGTGTTGGCTTGTTAAAGTGACTTGGGCACATTCGGCGATTAGCTACCCCAAAGAGTGGTGCATCTGTGGGAGGCCGAAGAAAAAATTTGATCGTTAGATGTGTCTTAAGTGTTATTGAGAAAAATCTGTATTGACTAACATTGAATTAGTCTCTTAGAAATACAAACTTCAAATTTAACAAGCAGTAAGTACATACACACATCATTATTCCATTCCGTCCCTGGAATAATTTGATATGCAAAAAAGAATATCAAAGAAAGGAGCGAACTGGTTACTTTTATTTGTGATACATATTTACACATAATTATTCTGTCAATGCTAAACTATATGTACATCGATGACAATATGTATATGATAACTTTGTCAATCTCATAATACATTGATCTAGTTCCTCAAAGATGAGGACATATCCAGTGAAAACAAGTTAATTGAGATATTTTTTTCTCAAAGATACTAAAAGTATAGGGTGTAAGAGTGTACGTCCATAAGACTGAACGTGTATATGAGTGGTTGTGTTTATACTATGTCTCAGAAAAAGAAAATGATAGAAATGAATACGTTTTTTTTCACCTACGGAGGAATGGAGCATACAGTAGAACTCAATTGAAATTATTTTCCTTATTACAAATGGTGAAATGGGCTTCCCTACCATGGAAAGACGTAAACTCACTTTCGATTGGGTGACCAAATACTAATCCAAATGAATTTTCCGATGTTTGTTTCCTATACATACCAAACGATCCCAAAATCCTAAGATAAGAAGATTAAATACAGTTTCTATAGAATATGAGAGTAAAGTCACATCTCGCCGTAGTAGTAAAAAACTTTGCGAGCCAACTGGACGACCCAACAACATTTTCCCAGTTCGTCTGTCCCGTCCTATAAAACGTCCCGCCCCGCCCACTCGAAAAGCCAAGCTCCTCCATTTCACCAACTCGCCATTAACCCACCCAACAGCAGCTAGCCGAGCCAACCAACGGACGAACACCTTTCTGGTTCTCTCCCCCACCGCGTCGTCGTCGTTGTCGCCGCCGATGGCCAAATGCAGCAAGATCCGTTACATCGTCTGGCTCCGGCAGACGCTGCGGCGGTGGCGGTCCCGGCCGCGGCGCGCGCGGCGGCGGAGGCGGGGCGGTGGCGGTGCCGGCGGGGCACGTGGCGGTGTGCGTGGGCGGCGCGTCGCGGCGGTTCGTGGTGCGCGCGGCGCACCTCAACCACCCGGTGTTCAGGGAGCTGCTCCGGCAGGCGGAGGAGGAGTACGGCTTCCCGTCGGGCGCGTACTGTGGCCCCATCGCGCTCCCCTGCGACGAGGGCCTCTTCGAGCACGTCCTCCGGCACCTCTCTTCACCGTCCTCCGCCGCGCGGTTCGTCACCCTCGAGGAACTCCAGAACGGCGCCCTCTCCTGCTGCTGCGCCGCCGCCGGCGACGCCCTCCCGCTCCTCCGCGGCATTGCCACCGACAAGGCCGTGTGGTGAATGTGATGTGATCCCACCTAGCTAGCCGCTCCGCACGCCATTGCGCGTGCGTGCATGCGCGCGACCGGTCTTGCCACCATTTTTTTTCTGTTCTTTTCTTTTCCTTTTTTTCCCCTCTCCCTCCATGGCCATTTGAGAGGAGCTGAGACTCGCCGGAGCAAGAAAAAAGAGAGAGAAAGCGGCGGCCGGCCGGCGGTGGCGGTGAAGTGAGATGGCTGAGAAAGTCTTAGGATTTTGAGACGGCCAAGTCTAGTCATCCATTCCCTTGTCAAATCCGGGAAAATTATTTAGCGCCGGAGATTTTTATTCTTTCATCTTCATCTTCTTCTTCTTTTTCTTCTCACTTAATAATTCGCCAGTGTAAATAACTGTACTACTGCGATTATTCTGCCACCATTGCAAGTGAATTGAAACATTTTTTCTTTACAAAGTCTCAGTGTCTCTTATTTTTTTCCTACTGTACGGTCATGTATGTATTTGCTGCTACTCCATTTCTGGGCGAGTTGAAGCTTCTTACCTTTGGACCGTACGGATCAGGGGCTTAGTTAGAGGTAACTTAATTAGAAAAAGATTTTGACACGGTATCTTCTCTTTTTAGTTAGTTTTATGGGAAAAATTAAGAATGGAGCAGGAGTTAGTGCAAGCTTAGTACTAGTAGAATATATGTTCAAGCTGTCGCTAGGCTGTTTGCAATGATTAAGGTATGCATTATCATGGATGCATCGACCAGCTACCGATCGGAATTATGGGCTGATAATTGATACTGCAACTTAAGTATTCCCAGCTACTGCTATCAATGTTGTGTGCGGTAGTCAACTATTTTCTGTTCTTTTCTCCGAGACTGAAAATTAAGGGACTTTAATTATTATTATCCCTGAAGTGTGAAGAGATCATCAGGCTCTTAAATTAAGTAACAGCCATAGTTCAGAAAGGTAATGTTCTTTTTTTTTAAAAAAAAATTTGATCTATTTTCTGGTGGAATCTCAACACATAACGGTATGGCCGTCCACTTTGCACCGAACAGGCGAAACACTGAACCTGAAGAGAGCAGCTTATCATCTAGTGGTAGTCAGTAAACGACTTTGTATGGCACTATTGCTCTACGCTTTACAGCAACCTGAAATATTCTCTCTTTATATCAGAGAGAAGATCAGCTTAATTATTCAGTGGTAGTAAACAAACATCTCTCAAAGATTCCGTTTTCGAATTTTCTTCCTCCTCTCTCTGATCTGGTGATTCTTGTCCATCTCTCCTTAAGATTACTAGATTAGCAGCAGGTTGGCCTGCAAAAATTCGGTGATCAGGGAGGAACCCGTTTTATCCAGTACTGGCCCCTTCTAATCCAGTCCAATTATTACGTGGACGAAAAAATATCGTAAAGTTATGAGCTCAGCTGTATGTGGGGATGGAGAGAGAGTGTGTATTCTGTATTGTATTGTGTAGGTTTCGACTATTTGAGCCACCTTTGATGAAACATAGAAAAATAAACAAGTAACATAAATAATATATGAAATAAACTTTTATATTTGTGTTATCTAAAAGTACTGTTAAAAGCTAGATAACGATAAAATTACTTTCAAACTAACTTTATAATTAAATTAGCTCGATGTCTATGCGCTACAATGGAATTTTAGAAAGAGATCTCATTATAGTTTCGATCTTCAAGACATTTCATGTTATCTAATTATGAGATAATACTCGCATTAGTGAATGTCAGAGGTTAGCTTAACATACATTTCATAAAATCATTTATCTTTATCTAATCAAAGAGTCCATACTTTCATCACTATGTTTCAATGGTTAGACTGACATACGATCCACCAACCTCATTGTTCGGGGCTTCGACAGTTGTGGTGAATGGTTGACAGAACCATCTTCATCACTGACATTTAAAATATTATAGATTTTAAAATTTAAGTTTTGGCTGCAGCTGATAAACTAACAAGAAGACCGGAAGGAGAGGGTCACTTGTGCTCTACTACTACAGTACTTTTTACTGTGCTGCCGCTGCCGCTGAAAATCTAAAATGGATGGGTGTGATTCGGTGGTGGGGGAGGAGACTGGAGAGGAGGGAGCGCGCATGTGGGCCGTGGGCCCCGCTGCATGTGTGTTGATACCCCGGCCCGGGACGGCGCGGTGTGGACCAGCAGCCGCACGCCGTTGCCCCATCATCACCTGTTTCTGCTTGCCTCCGAGTCCGTAGTCCTTTCGGCCTTTTCTTTTTGCGGTTTAGTCCTTTCTCCTCGCCTTTTTGTGCCCCGTCCTTTCTCCCGTCCTCCGTTCTTCTTCTCCGTTGCCCGATCCGATCCGTTCCGTAACGTTCTCGCGAAGCAAAACTGCGAGAGTCCGGCGGCAGCCGCCAGCCGGTACTCCTGCTGCGCTGCACGTGCGGCTCTGGACACGTGGGCGCAGGGCAGACAGGCAGCGACGTTACACTGCGGGTAATTACGGATTTACGGGCGGTCAAATCCGGTATGAGGTCAAATTTATTTATTTATTATAGCAAATTTTACCAAAAACACTTAAAATTTGTGTAATTTATCGGTAGACATCTAAAAAACCTGCCACAGTCCGAGGACACTATAAAAAACCTAGTAATTTGATGAAGAATATCGTAGTCATTATTTTATTATATTTTTATCCAATTGAAGAGACAAAATTTTAAAAAGACAAGAATACCCCTTGATCCATAAGCTTCTAACCTGTAACAAGCAATATGATATACTTGGAGTGATGCTAGAGTAAGAGTTGCATAATGTGCGGTATGAAAATTTAGGCAAAAGACGATTTTTTTTAAAAAATGAAAACTTAGATAATTATGCTATAATTTTTTTTAGAAAAAAGGTTTTTCGTCTTGCTTTTGATTGAAAGCAAATAATTATGCTATATTTATATTTAAAAGGTTTTTAATAAAACTGTCGAAAGTTGTATAACTAATCCCACATAAAAACCGGCATAGGACTCCACTAAAAAAACCGGCATAGGAAAAGAAACAGAAATCTAGCAAAACTGAACTGAAAACAAGGAGAAAATTCAGGCTCACACACGGGGCCAGCACGCAACGTCACGGCCCACAAGGCCCACTCAGCCCAGGCCACAACACACAAGCCCCCCAAGTCCCAACCAACCCTAGAGTCGCGCCGCCTCGCTTCTCTTCTCCCCGACTCGCGCGTGCACGCCTCGCCGCCCGCCACCGCCTGGAGCGTGCGAAAGCTCGCCGGTGCGGTTTCTCCGCTCAGGTAAGCCTACCCGCTGCTGCCGCCCGCACCCTGCAATCTTCGTCTCCGTCGGTTCTTGCTGAATCGTCGGCCCTGCCTTGCAGCGTGGAGGATGAGGAAGCTCAGGTTCCACGAGCAGAAGCTACTCAAGAAGACCAACTTCCTCGACTTCAAGAGGGAGAAAGGCCACCGCGACGCCGTCGTCACGCAGCGCTACCTCCTCGTCGAGAGAGACGACTACAAGAAGTACTAACCCATCCCTCCCCCTCCTCTCTCTCTCTCTCTCTCCAGAGTATCAACTCGTACTATCGATTTTGGTTAAAAGATTATCTGTGTGTACTATCCATCCTGTCCATGGATTTGCTGCAAATTTGTGATTTTTCTTGGGTGGTGGCAGGTACAATGGGATTTGCCTGATGGTGCAAAAGCTCGTCAACATTATAAAGCAAATGGACCCGAGAGACCCTTACAGAGCGGAGATGACAGACATGTTGCTCGATAAGCTGTAAGTTACTGTCTGTTGCATCGTTTGCATACAAATTTAGAGCTGGACATTTAGGGTCTACAATTCTACATGACCCATCAAACACGTTAAGCACACAGATTTGCTGTTTGCTGAATTGTCATAGAGTCAGAAACGAGATTGCTCAGGGAAATTCAGTTCCTGTATATAATGTTTCAGAGAAGTTTATAGCATACCAACTAATTCGGGTGTTTGAGGAGGGTTCTGTGTCCCTATGTATATTTTTGAATTACCAAATTGATTGGATTTGCAATCGAGGCTATAAAGTATAAACACATAACTAGTTTCTCAGCAGTTTCTCTGCTTCATGTCCAGGGACATAATTGTTTCGATAATCCTGCCAAAGATCTTTCAAAGAATTCTTGCTCTTATATTTGGATACGAACCTCGGTAGTCCTCTTGTTTTTGACTCCCAACATTTTGAGCTTGGACTGGACTAAAAGATTGATAGACCATTAGTTGTGCTAAGCAGAACTTATAATCTAATGTTTCTTTCTCCAATGGATTGCCTATGCTTGGGTACGTCATATAGAACTGTGCACTTTTGATGTTTGTATGCTTCTCTTGTTTCCAGTTGTCTAGCCATTTTCAGATTTTGTACTACTCACTAATTTGATCATATGTGTAGTTTGATGAAGTTCGTGAAATTTCAGGTACAACATGGGTGTAATTCCAACAAAAAAGAGCTTGTTAACATGTGAAAAACTTTCAGTGAGCTCCTTTTGCAGGTTCTCTCACTCTCTCTCTCTCCATGTATATGTGCTATGTAGCCATCTTTTACCATTTAGTGGCAAATGTTTACTCATCTCAGTTCAACCATTGTTAAATTGCACATTTCATTGGTCAGCTGGTTTTTCTTCATTTGTAAGTTTTGCTTAAATCAAGGTGTCTAGAGTCTAATATACATGCTGTGTGTTAAAGTGTTGTTGTACCACTGCTTCAACATAAATGAGACTTGCGATGGCTAACCACTTAACAAACACTATAACCTCGATGAGCACACTAGACTAAAGTTGTAGGAGACCAGACATATGGTTCGCCACTTATTGTGTGTATTGGCAAATTATTGCAGGCGGAGGCTTGCAACAGTCATGGTGAAGCTCAAGTTCGCGGAGCACCTTAAAGAGGCCGTGACATACATACAACAGGGTCATGTGCGTGTAGGCCCAGAGACTGTCACCGATCCAGCCTTTCTTGTAACCAGGAACATGGAGGATTTCATCACCTGGGTTGACTCATCAAAGATCAAGAGAAAGGTCCTGGAGTATAATGGGGAATTGGACGATTTTGATGCTATGGCTTGAGAATATCGTTGAGCAAAATTTCTGGGTCCATCGGTGTAGCTACTCGTGTATGTTTTTTTTTCTTTTTTACTTTTTAAGAAGAGGTGATTTGCTGCAGAGCTACTTGCATGTGCATTGTTGTTGTCAATGTTGTGTAATGCAGCTCAACGCCTATGACAGTTAATTCACTTACGAATACAATTTTGTAGCCGTTTCTCTATTACAGTAGCACTTTGCTTATGTTCTTCGAGTGCATTTTCCTGTCGCATTACAACCTGATTATGCAGGATGATTGTCATGATCAAATTCATCGACTCATGTCAGTGCATGGCCAATCTAGGCTATGGATAGATGGCTCTTCATCACTCTTGGATGTTCTCTTAGTTGTGTGAGTTGGAAACTTGGGATGTGTTGGCTGTGTGTACTATCGTAGCGTGGAGGTTGGGAGTGTCTTCAGAACATTTTTTTGGCTTCCATTATCTTTTTTTAAAAAGTGCGTGGCTTCAGAACATTTTTTGGCTTCCATTATCTTTTAAAAAAAAGTGCGTGGTCAATGAGTATTATATGCTATATGTTGAACCAGTAGCAGATGGTGCATACTGCAAAAGACCTACTTGATTCCAATCTTCAATATTTATTTACTGCACATTCAGGCATTATAAATTTTTCAACCTAGCAGAAGGGTTTACCTTACCGTTTGGGTCGGGGTTACCGCCCCCCTCGGTAAGATGGTTACTACAGTAACCATTGAAAACCGTGTGAATTTCATCGTCGAACATTTGAATTTGAATCTTGGCAGTTTTGCTGTTTGGGCACGGTTACCGCATGGGTTGGCACGGTAACCGTGATATGAGGCGTGGTTTTCGCGTTGAGTTTGGTAGGAAAAGAGTAAAGCTAAAAAAAATAGAAAAATACTTAAATGTTGAAAAAATTCGGGATAATTATAAGAATATATAGGATGTTTGCAAACCTAACTTGTGGATGTAAAATACAAAAATTAGGCATGACATTTTCTATATTATAGACTTCGAAGCAATTCAATAATTTATAGCATAATAATTCAACAACAACAATTCAACAATCTCATATTTGAAAGCATAATGATGTCCACATGTAGCCGAAACAATAGAGTCCACAATATAATCGGTTTTTTTTTCATTTTCTAAACTATTATCGGTTTTGCCCTGAAATTTGATTTTATCTTACTCTTTTTCAAAAAAATTTCTTCATTACCTGTCACTAAAAATCAAGAACATCCTTGAATTTTTTTTGGTTTTTTCCGAAATTTTGAATTTGGTCAAAATTCTCCAAACCCTACCGCCGGTAACCATTACCGAACCCCCGTGGTAAGCCCGGTTACCGCGGTAACTGGTAGACGATACGCCATTCAGCCAGAAGCTGCATGCACATTCAGGCCATGCATCTGTTACTTCGGAAACATTTTTCAAGCCGACATTCAACTGGAGGCATGAGACCCAAAGAAAGAATAGATATACAGCTCCTCACACACAAAAAGGATTTTTATACTATCAGCATGACCTAAAATTTAGTTAACACTAACTATGAATCTTGATATTCTTCATCACTTGGTGACGTTCGAGAATCCCTACTGCATTTTGATTCTTGCATCTCCACCTCAACAGTAGTCACATCTTTTGCCTTCCCATTTTCTGTCTCCATCCTTCTTACCTTCTCTTTTTGTATGGCACGTAGCTCATACCTATTAAAACAGAACATATGTTTCAAATGTTGATGCTGTGAATTGTCTATGGTAATGGGGACAAGGGGAACATGTAAATATGAAATTCATAGACTTCTGCAGCTAAATCTATGTGATCATTGCACATCATATAGCAGCCTATCTCGATTGCATAGCTAGAAGCAGATAATGAGCAAAGCTAAAGTCCCGCAAGGCAACAAAGGAGTTAACTGTATATTTGGTCTAGTGCCTACTGTCTATAATTTTAGCCTGAATCCTGGAACTTCAGCACTTCTATTTGGCAAGGCTGAATCCCATGAATATCCTATTTCATATATATGCCTACAATACCTCTAAATCTCAGGACATACAATTCGGACCAATTAAGGATTAATAATTCATTTTTTCAGGATATCTATGCCTTGGTCATTTAGGTAACTTAAGTTAGTGAGGTACAATGGAGAACAATAGCCTTCCAACATTCCCTGATAATTAACAAAATCCAAGAATGTAAACTGTAATTATATCTGGCAGAAGCAATACGTCACCAAGAAGATAGCAGTTAATGGGCAATCTCATGTTTTGCATACTCATCAGGTACAGCAAACCCAACTTTCTGAATATGTATTAGGGGCGGGTTCACATTTGATGTAACTTATCTGATGAGATATAAATTGGTTGTGCGTAATGTTAAGTACAAGGTAATGTAATGTCCATAGTTTGTAATTATGTATTAAATTGGATTAGAAGGTAATGCATGACTCATTGAATTATGAAAATTGCATTGCATATCAACACTACGAAGCTAAATGCCTAAATTGGCACGATAATAATCGAAATAATTTCAGAATTGGAACTTACGGTGAAGTGTAACTCTTGGCGAGCAGAAAGTATATCCTCCAGAACTGCTTATCCTTCATGTGGCGTGGGCACAGATCGTACCGGATCTTGGCCAATTCCTGCATCAAGCACGCATGCGTTGCTCAAACTTCCACAACATCCTCATCGGAGACAGAGAGAAGCGAGCGATACAGAACGAGATCCGCCGGGAAGCCTACCTTGGCTTTGGAGAGCACGAGCACGGCATGCCTCTCCTGCCAGCCGGTGAGGTCGCCAGCTTCCACCCCTGCGAGCAGCACACACGAACAACACGACCGAGCAGGATCAGGGTGGGAAGGTTGAAATCGAGATGGAGATGATGACGAGTGTGGGTGTTTGCCTTGGAGCTGGAGCGCGGAGGACTTGAAGGTGTCAGGGGAGAGCGTCCGTAGGAAGTCGAGCAGCTGCGGCGTCACGCCCAGCTCCTCCTCCTCCTCGTTCCCGGCCGCGGCGGCGGCGGAGGGTTTGCTCGGGCCGCCTCCGCCTCCGCCGCCTCGGCGACGGAACGGCCACGAGAAAGAGGAGAAGGCCATAGGGGCGGGGAGCTGCGGGTGCGCCTCGCGATGGTGAATTCGGCGATGAGTTGGAGAGGATGGCCGCGACCGCGACGATTCGATTCGCTACGGCTTACGAATTCGCCGATTCGTGATCAGCAGACGCACACACCACGCAAACCGTTCTGGAGGATTTCGACGAATTTGGCCGTGTGTCGATGGAGCTTGGAACGGGTTTATCTCGGTGAAACTTTTTTTTTTGAGAAATATCTCGGTGAAACTTTAACGTGATTACCGGCACACGTCCGGTATAATGAGAGAATAGTAACAGTTTCAAAGTAGGAATTGGGAAAAAAACTTCAACTGCAATTCAAAGGTAGATTTATAACGAGGTTCAGTAACAGTTTCACCTGCAACTCCAATTCAGCCGCTACATCAAAGGTTCGAAAACCGTTCGCTGAATCAAGTCGGTTGTCCATTTTTATGAAAACCATTTGAAAATTGTTAAAGACAAAATGCCCCCCACCCCCACCCTCCGGGGAAAAAAAATGAAATTTAGTTTACCAGGCAGTTTTTGAACTCGAGCAGGAGCAAAAACCAACTGTGTGCACCCTGGATGGTTACATCAGCTCTCCATAGACCGCCGCCAACTAGAAAACACATACGGTAAGCATTGCCAACAAAATCTGTCCTGGCAACTTGTTACGTATCAATAACAATGTTGCCACACGCCGAACAAACTAATGGTTTTGCGTCAAGTAAACATTTACTAGAAGTTAATCATAAGACAATCCGCATCACAAAACATGATGCACCCCATGAAACAGTATATAAGATCAAGATGAAAGCTCAAGAGGTAGTATGACCTAAGCTCACAGAATGTAAAGTTTGCCGTTGACCTTATCGTACATGAAATAAACATCGAAAGTGTAAAACCAAGGTCAAAGACAATTGGTTCAAACGCCATCATGCTAACATGTCACAATTCTTTTGGCTTCCACTGGGTCCAAACTCTAAGGCAAATAAAGCACATTCAGCTCCCAGCAGCACTAGGTATGGCAGTTGGCTTAGAATCCTCGGCTTTCTCATGCTCCTTGTTTAGCATCTGGAATCAAATAAAAGAAAGTCTTACGATAAATGACAAGCCCCGCATCTTCTATTCAACAGATTAGACAGAAACAATTTACCTTGTTGTTGATCAAGTTATGGAGGGCGATAACACTCCGGATAAGAGAAGACAAGTATATGACCAACATCATATCGTTTGTTTTAACTGCAGGAAAGAACATTAGCACCAAACCATTTTAAGATAAGAAACCCAGACGACAGATTCAGCTCACATTGGTGAGAACATGTGTTATTACCTGCAAAGGCTTTAATAAGCTCGTTTATATTGAGATTGGGGAGCAGATTAAACACATCCTGCGATTTTTTTTTAAAAAATAAACAGGTCATCAACTGCATCAGTAAAATTGCTTCAGCAACAGAACTTTGAATTTGATTAAAATTTTGTTTGGCAAGTTACATGTAGTAAACTGTCGTGACCTTCATTAGTTTTTCTAGACATGTTGTATCACAGTTTTCTTATTAAGGTAGTGATAAGCTGAATAAAAATATTAGACAACAAGCCATTCTGAACAAATCATAACAAACATACATAAAACAGATTTGGTCATCCAAAAGATCCCTTCATATGTCCTGTGTCCAATGTATTGTGAAAACTACCAGTAGCATCACAAGGAATTACCAGTGGCGCCACATTCCACTTTGTAAGCAACTTTTAAGCACTTTTTTTTATTTGATTTGGGAGTGGTATTTACTGATACCGAATTTCAAATAACAAAAATAATGGAGGTGTATATCTCAAAGGCACAAATATTCCATAAAACCAAAAGACAGTGGAATGTGATAGCTTTCAAGTGCTGACCAAGAATAAGCAGAATATAGCACATGCAAGAGAATTGGAGGTGGAGGTATGTAACTCCTAAGAATACCAGAAAGCAATGAGCAGAAGGGGAACCTGCAAGTGGTACAAAATCTCATGATTTAGTGGGAGCTTCCCTTCAATTACAAGATCTAAGTACCCACGGATCTCCCTGAGCCTTGCATCCAGTCCTTTCAAGGCTGCAAGCTTGCTGGTTACCTTTAATGACAACAATGATAAATGATGTATTAGGGCATAATAAAGCAACTTGTTGGCTGAAAATGCATATTCTTGTGAAATATTACCTCTGTCGCAAGCGTGCTTATTGTTGTGTCCTTGACATCCCTCAGAAGGTGCTCAACTCCTATAAGTAGGATGATCATACATCAGTCAACAATCCTTTCTGAAGGAAAAAGACTTCACCACAAAAAGATTCTTTATTCTTGGTGAGGAAAACCTCACTAGCATCAACAATTTAATATATTTATTGCTCAAACGAGCTAGCTATTATCTGTAACTTGCAAAATACACATAGCATCCCTTTTTCCTAGTAAAAACAGATGAAACAGACATACCGATTTCCTCAACCTCGTGGGCAGCTATTTCTGAAGGAACATGAACAAACACCTTTTGACTTTTCTGAGTAGCATTCTGTAAAAGACAACATGTATATTAATGAAGCAGAAGTCAATGGACAAGCACAATAAACTTCCAGCTTCTTAGATCACATGCTAACCTCTTTAACCTCCTCCACAGCATAGTATGCTTTGGTGGGTATTCCTAACTCCTTGGGTTGAACATCAATAATCACCAGGACGGGGTTAGGAACATAGCTGCAATTGAGAAGCACAAGAACTAAGTTAACTACCATAAAGAGTAAGCACCAAAAAATATGGCACAAGCATCCAGGGACAAAAGCAAAAAGAAAAAAAAATACTTTGAAGGGGGAAAACTACTGCTACTTTCGGTAAGAAATACAAGCACAGGGGCAAAGACAGGGAGGGGCGGAGGGAGGCCTGGCCTCCTCCAATGTTGCATTTCTTGCTTAGCATTTGCTAATCGATTCTCCAATTACATGATTAGTTTAAGCATTGTGGTGAAGGCATTTAAGCTTCCAAAACTAACTACCGTTTCGCTAGACAAAAAAAAACTAGGATGTATATACGCCTTTCTTCATGATGATTACTGCATTCTATCCTGAGCTATCGGTAGAAGATTTTACATGCTAGCACATTAGAGCAAACCTACAACAAGCTAACACGTACAAAGAAATGCAACGACATTTAGACGACTCGGCTGTTCCAATGACCGCATATCATTGCTGATTACTAATTTACTTCTCCACTTTAATTTAAAATACTAAAATCTTTAATACTAATGCATGTAGCCAATTATATACAGTAGGCACAGAAATATTGTTTTGTATGGTCTTAATATGATTATATGGTTTCCTATCCATGTAAAAAATGCTTAAATTTACATGTATTGTGATGTCATTTTTTTATAGATTATTGCCACTTAATACTTAGCTTAAGTTGGTCCCCCTCAAGTCTAAATCCTGGCTTCGCCACTGTACAAGCACACTTCAAAAGATACAGAAGGCAGTGTTTCAGGTATATTAACATCATCTATTAAATTTCCATGCCACCAATATGTGTGAATGACTTTCCAAACACATAAATTAATTTGAGGGAACAAATTAACTACAGAACTGCTTTAGTTAGGATGATGCTTTAGTTAGCACCAAGCTGTTCATAGCAGCTCATTATGTTCGTTGCAAAAATTGATCAGAAAATTTCCACTGGCCAGGGTATTAGCAGATAAAGTTTCAGCAAGGAAGAAAAAAATTGGAAAAGATAAAGGTGTTAGCTATGATAATGTGGGACTAGCCATGCGTTTCTGAGGAGCTTAGAGTCCAGTGCAGTAGAGCAAAAGTTTTGTGCATGACATTCGACTTGCTCTCATGTTAACAGTAGGGAGTCAAAACATCAATTGAATCTAGGTTATATATAAAACAGTTCCTTCTGTTATACTAGCAAACTGAAAAGTCTACAGTGCTTTATAACTTGGGTGCCAGAACATATAATAAAGACTACTTGCACCAAAGCAATGTAATCTAGTCGAGAATTAATATAACTTCATGAACAATATGCAGGATATGAAGCTTCGGTACATCACATACTTATTGAATAGTGCGTGGATATCCAAGTCGTTCTCCCTGAGTTTTGGACCAGTGCTGTACCAGCCAACAACATGCTCCTTGGCTACACAAAGAACAGCTCGTCAGTACAACACAATCAGTTACATAGGGCAGGTCAAACAAAACGAAGACTTGCAAACTGCATACCGTTGATCCTCTTGAACATGGAAAACATCGATTCGTGGTAATTATGATCGAGGAACCAGATCCTCGGATCCTTGTCATCCTCTTCAAATGGCACTGCAAAACCAAGTGCCATAGCATGATATAAATACAGTAAGTCGTCACTGGGATAGAACTCCACAGATCTAATTGTGCAGGTTCAACGCAATTCACGCCAATAGATCTAACTATATCCACAACTGCCACCAGTTGAGCAAACCCTAAGACAAACTAGCAGCGCAGATCCCTCAGAAACAAAAGGGGCTGATCCGAGACACGCAAACCCTAGTACGGGGGAAGGTTTACCGGCGTAGGAGTTGGTGACATCGACGGAGCCGCGGGAGGAGGTGCCGAGGAGCACGCCGACGACGCGCTTGCGGGTGTCGCGGGCGACGCGGTTGTAGTGGTCGACGATGCTGAGCAGCACCAGCGGGTGCACCACTACCTTCTCCAGCGTCCGCCCCGAGAGTTGCGCCGCCTTCACCACGTCCATCTCCGCCGCCGCCTACTCGCCGTCGTCCTCTCCCTCCTACTTTCTCGCTCGATTCAGGCGAAGAAACCCTAACGCGGCCACAGATCTGCGGCGGCGCGGCCTCTCTCCTCCCCTGCCTTTGTTGCTGCTGCGACGGCCGCCTCTGTGCTTTGCTTCTCCTATTTTTCTTTGGGCGTGTTTGGTTGCCTGCATCTATAGACAGCCAGGTGGCCCGGCCGGGCTGGCACGGCCCACGGCACGACTCGGCACGGCCCGTTACGGCCCGTGTCCTGTAGCGGCCGTGCCGTGCCGGCCGCGTGCCGCGTGCGAGGCCCAGGCACGGCCCACCACGCTGCCGTGCCGTGCCGGGCCGGCACGGGCACGAATCAGCACGCGGGCCGGCGGGGGCACGTGGGCCGGCCGTAGCCCGGGAATCCGGAAAATAGAGAAAAAAAAAGGGAAAAAAAGGAGGAAAAGAGGGGAAAATAGGAAAAAAATAAAAAACAGTGAGGAAAATAGGGAAAAAATTAAAAAAATAAAAAATAGGGGAAAAATTAAAAGAAAGAAAAAAAGGGAAAATAAAAATATGATTATAATTTATAAAAAAGGAAATTAGGGAAATAAATATAAAAAAGATGATTATAAAAAATAGGAAAAAGATAAATAAATAGGAAAAAGATGATTATAAAAAATAGGAAAAATATAAAAAAGATAATTGCACAGTAGTCGTGCCGGGCCGCGGCGTCGGCCCAGGGACGGCCGGCCACCTCGGGCCGTACCGGTCCGGCACGACGGCTAACGGGCCGTGCCGTGCCTGGGCCGGCTACAGTAGTTCCGTGCCCGGGCCGGCCCACGTGCCTCCGGCCCATTTGGCCGTGTATACCTGCATCGCACCTGGCCCGCATCCGGCATGCAACATGTGGCCTGTTTGGTTGTCTGAATGGGGATCTCAGCCAGGCCCAGCTAATACAAAACAGGCCACTAAGCCAGGCTGAGGGGAAACGGCCGATTCCACCTTCGCTCCGCGGCCTGGCCCGTGACGCGCAGCCGCGCTGCACCCACGCGTGCGCGTGTTGCACCCGCGCGTGCAGCTAGGGAGGGATGGAGTTACCGCTCCTCTCACCATTTTTCCCCACAGACAGAAAAGCTAGGGTTTGGGTTTCTCCGTCGCGCCTCCTTCCGCGCGAGCGCCGGCTCCCACCGTCGCCCCCCTCCTTCCGCCGCCGGGTAGGGGCGCGAGCGCCGCCTCCCACCGTCGCCCCCCTCCTTCCGCCGCCGGGTAGGGGCGCGAGCCTCCTTCCGTCACCGGGCAGGGAGTGAGCGTGTGCCCCCTCCGTCGGCCGTCCTCCTTCTCTTCCAACGGTCTTCGTCACGCTCTCCGTCGACCCCTCATTTTCGCCGGGTTTCTTCCTCACGCTCTCTCCTCTTTGGTTCTCCCCGTCCAGATCTGCGGTAAGTGCAATGATGGTATTTCGCCGCCCATTGATAAGTTGAGCATCCTCTTCCCTTTCTCACCTCCTTCTATTTCCTGTGTACTCTTTCTTTGATTTCCTCTGTTTTTTTGTGGATGAAAGCATGTCCCCTTAATTGTCTCGTAGCTCAGATCTGCACTAGTTGTTCGTGATGTGCTCACTCAGGTTGGATCTGTGACCCTGTTAGTTGTGCATATTATTGTGTCGGTTTCTATAAGTCTGAGCAAATTTTCGTGGTCGACGATGTGTTTGCCAATGGAGGTAGCATCCCTTGGATGTGGCAGCCGTGGCATGGGTTCATAAAAATTTTATTTACATGAGTTTACAGTGTCAACACCATCATATAAAACTGTATTTACAATGTACTTCATATCTGTGCATACCTTGTATTGGTTACATTGATATGTGGTTAGAGATTGTTTTGTTCTAGAAAGATATTCATGTGACTCAGCACTAGTTCACTGGGAATTTTTCTGTTCATTGTTAGTGAGGATTTTGTACTGCAATTGATGGTGTAATGAACTACTGATGCACACCATGTTGCGGAGGCGGAAGGTGAGGGGCCTCTTTAAAAAAAGGCTTTAATAGAGGGACGGAAACGGAAAAGAACTCGGCCTGAAGCATCGTAAACCGTTCGATCTCAAGCTGACGGTCCAGATGAAGCTCACTGGATCGAGTTGGGCTTTTGGCCCATCACCACCAACCCAACCTTGGTTCGCCTTCGGCTTCGGGTTCAGCCGCTCGTCTCCGCCGCCGCGTCCGCCGTCTCGCCGGAGGCTCTCCCGCCCTTCCTCGAGGTTGGCGTCCCCATCTGTTCTTCGTCCAAACTACTGTTCATATGTTTCCCATTCCGAGTACCAATTCTCACCTCTAGACTCTGGTTCATTCTCCACCCTAAATTTCCCCTATTTTCATCTCGATTGCTTGAATCAAGGCCCAGATCTCTCGCTGGTTGATTGCACTTTAGTTCGTATTATTGCCGCGATCTCTTGACACGATAGCCATCTCAATCAGGCCGGTAGTCAGTTGCTCCTTGAGTGTACTAGGTGCTTGCTTGGCGGAGCCAGAATTTTTTCTGAGCCTGGGCAAGTCTACCGATGAATAACAACTTAACAAGTGCTTGCAAAGATCATTCACACAAGATTCACCATGGTTCCTTTCATATCGACTTCTCAGTATGAAATTTGAGCAAGAGTGTAAATAAGCACAGATGAAAAATCCGGTGCAGTTTGTCCAAGTATTTTGCTCTTGCTCGTATGCATTTGCATCTGCCTGCTAATTAAGTAGCCAAGCGCCCAAATAAGATAGGTGCTCTAAGCATAGCGCCATGTACCATGTGCGTGTTGTGTACTTGTGTTGCTGCACGCCCTGCTACTCTGCTAGGCACCTGCTGCCAGCGCCAACGTTTGCTGTTCAACCGTCAGACGCACGCAGAGCAGTGCAATGCATTCACTCCCGCAAGCGAATGAGCCATTTAGCCCGGGCAGCTGTCCAGGGTGGTCGGGCGCTAAATCCGCTCCTGCTTCTTCCCCATGTTCCACTCCCTCTGCTTCGGCATCATCTCCATGGTCCTTTATGGGATTGATGTCCGGTGGGTAGGCGTGGGGGTTGTGAAGTGTGAGGGTAATGGTCTCATGGGCGTGTTCGAGATTGAACTGGTGCGACTGTACTAGTCGACTTGTCTGGGTTTTAAGTCTTGGTAAGTGATCGCAAGGTAATAAGTCAGATCGGTGGGAGTTGTCCTTGCATTTGTTTTGGTTTGCAATTTGCATCTGTAAATTGGTAGTAATGGGAGTGACTGGTTAATTTTGCTCTTTGATGATTCAGTGAGTCAAATTATAAGTCTCTGAAATGTAATGTTTGTTTTATGTTGCAAGAACTGCAACTGCAATACCTATCCAGAAGATTTGACCACAGATTCTTAAAACAAAGTATAAATCTAAATGAAATGGGACTGGTGGTTCTAGCGTGAAGATGATTTGGTTCCATTTTACATCTAAACAATAGTTTCAAATTAGATTCAATTTATTGAGCTTAAGAAAACATTGGCCACATCAAAAGTTGCAATTCTCAAATTCTGTGATGTGACAGCTTGGAAGTTGAGTTGGTTCTGTATCTGGCATGGCCACATCATCAGCATATCCTCCACCTCCTCCGTACTACCGACTATACAAGGATTACGAAAAGGATCCCTCATCTGCACCTGAACCTCCACCGCCAGTTGATGGACCATATCAACTCTTTGGTGCTACCTACACAGTATGTTGCTTACTCTACTCTTCTTTATATTATGTTGTTACATGTGTTAAACTGTTGTTACATGTGTTAAACTGACCATGCCTTTGCGTATATGCTCTCTAGACAGATGTGGTGCTGCCAAGCTTAGAGGATCAAGGTGTTCGTCAGCTTTATCCGAAGAGCCCAGATATCGGTATGTGCAATTCCTGACTGCATATTTAGTTCAATAGTTACATTGTGACTTGTTAAAATTATTCAGGCTTCCATGATAAGCTTCCTACGCTTCTGGCCATACTGAACAAATCGTTTGTTCTGTTACTTTCAGCACTGAACATTTGTTGTATTCTTTGATTTAACGAGCCGGTTCTTTGAATAACTGATTATCCTCAGATTTCAAAAAGGAGCTGAGAACCCTGAACAGAGAGCTTCAGCTCCATATTTTGGAGCTAGCAGATATTTTAGTGGAGAGACCATCACAGTATGCTCGTAGAGTAGAGGATATTTCACTCATTTTCAAGAACTTGCACCACCTTCTTAATTCCCTGCGGCCTCACCAAGTAAGAGCCTCAGTTTTTATCCCACAGTAAGAATGATCGTCTCTATTATTCACCAAAATGATTTCCCTTTTCAAAATACTTTTTAGGCCAGAGCCACGCTGATTCACATGCTTGAGAACCAAATTCAGCGTCGGAAACAAGCAATTGAAGATATAAAGCTGTAAGTAACTGAGCTTTTCTTTATCTTGAATCCTTGAATACGGCTGCTAACTAAGAATGGCTGTTGAACTTCAATGATAATGCATGCTGTTTTAGAAAAAAGGTCGACTTTTAGGCACGGATTAATTTTGACCTCCAACCACTTGTAAAATTGTGCAACTTACATTCCTCATTGAAAACCACTCCACTTTTTGTCCTATGTATCACTGATGATTTGGATCCCTATTGGCACAGGCACGTGACTCACTTTCCTGAGATTATACCTTTCTTGCTATTGTTTCGCAGGAGGAGAGAGGAGGCACAAAAGCTACTTGGGGAATCACTGCTAATCTTAGATGGAAACCAGCCGAGTTTGCCTGCAATGTGAAGACATGTGATGTATCTGTTTTGCCTGCTTCCTAGCGTGCCAAGTTGGCTAGCTAGAGAGTGCACTTGGCAGTTCGCCTGTAGAAATAGTCTAGTGAGTAGTAGTGACCATGGGAGATACTTCTGGCTTTTGTGCAAACTCCTTATTTATTGCCTGCTTGTGTGTTGTGATTTGTGAAACTTTAATCATTGAACCTATTCTGGACTTCACGGTAGAAAAGCTTCAATGTTCTCCTGTAATGCATACAATTTCATAATGTTTAGAACCTATAATTCTGTTTAATTGTCGTGCTTTTTTTTCTGAGGCATTGTTTGGTTGCCATTAGTTTATTTTATCTACTCTACTAGTAGAAGACTAGAAGATATTTTTTAATGGGGAAAATCCAAATACACCCCTATAAGTAACTGATTTTTCCAATCTCCTCTGCAACTTAATTTGATAGAAAACACTCCTCTCAAGTTTAGTGTCCCTTCCAACTTCCCATCTCTATTAGAGTCTGTTTGGTAGAGCTCCAACTCCTAAATTTAGCTTCGGGAGTTGGGTCTGGAGTGGAGTTGTGAAGCAGCCTAAACCTAACTTCACATGTCTAGTTTATTTTGTGAGAGCGCTTTACCTAGCTTCGCTCCCAGTTTAGGCGGAGCTGCAACTGTTTGGTTAGGTTTCAGCAGTTTAGATGGAGATGCAACTGTTTGGTTAGGTTTCAGCAGGTGGAGCTAGAGCTGGAGCTGTGTCAAATAGGCCCTTAGTTTTCAGCAGCTTCTCGCGCTCCATAGTCCTCCATTTGGTGAGCGAAGTTGCCCCTTACTATCAAAGGTGTGTGTATTTGGTCTTCTTTTACCTTATGCTCGCTTTAATTCACCTTATGCTCGCTTTAATTCCATCGGTGGTATGCAGGGTTTCAAAAACCGCCGGGGGCCCGGTTACCGCCACCCGGCGGTACGGCGGTAACCGCGGTAACCGCGCAAAACCGCGACAAATTTACAAATCGAAATTTGAATTCAAAAATTCGGGCAAACCACGCGGTTTGGCGCGGTTACCGCGCGGTTTGACGCGGTAACCGCGCGGTTTGGCGCGGTTACCGCGCGATGTGTAATGGGTCGCACAGTAACGGGCCGGCCCATTTTTTTTTCTTTTTCCAATTTTCAAATTTATTCTCTGTTTTGCTCTCAAATTTGAATAAATATTACTCTTTCTTGAGAAATTTCTTCACCATAAAACACTATAAATCAAGCACTACCTTCACCATTTTTTTTTGATTTTTTTCTTTTTTTTTTAAATTTTTAAATTTGGACGAATTTTATTAAACCGTACCGCGCGGTACGGGTAACCGTACCCCCGCGGTACGGGCGGTAACCGCGGTAACCGCGCGGTTACCGGCGGTTTTAGTAACCCTGGTGGTATGGACGATAAACCATGACGATAAACACACATACTAGTATAGAAGTGGAGTATATCAAATCTCATGCCCAATAAGAAAAATAAAAGACAACTTTGCTCACCATGCTGGAGGTCCACAGGATGTGATAAGATGCTGAGCACGACGAGAAATTATTGAAAACTAGATAGAGGTGGAGGTTATAAGAGAAAATAAACTTTATGGAGAGCGTTTTATGGAGTACCAAATTAAGTTGTACGTGAGAGATTAGAAAAGACAGTGACACGTAGAGGTTATTTGGAGAGACCAATTTTTAGAGCTTAAAAAAAGCAGATTTGCTAATAATGTGTCGACATATTTTTCTCTGTCAAAAACAGTCAATTTATTGTTCATGCGATGTGGATTGAGTTTTGTGCTTCTTTTACCCAGGTCCAACTTCTCCATACCTGTCACTGTCAGGCTGCTGACTAGTTCATCATGTGAATCTATGGTAGTGTTCTTTTCTCCTGAAGCTAAAGATGAAGATGAAGATTAAGTGTTTTACGCAAAACGAGGTGACAATAACGTATGATTAATTGAGTTTTAATTATTACAAACTTGAAAAATAGATTAATCTGATATTTTAGAGCAATTTTCATATAGAAAGTTTTCACACGAAACGTACCGTTTGACAGTTTGAAAAACGTGTCACGAGTATCCAAAACTTTATCCTGAGGTTCCGAACTTTATCTCCTAAACTTTTCATTGCCCAAAGGAACTCATGTCACGTCATCCAGAGACAGAGAGGTTAGAGAGGAGAAAGAAAACAGTGAAACCAAGAAATTACTGTCTAATTACATCATAGTTAAATACGTATAATTACACTGTAGTTATATAAAAATTATAATGTAAATACAATGTAGTTACAATGTACATGAACGCAATTATAGAGTGAAAATAATTTGACTATTTTCTGGTGAAAAATATGACAGCTACTCACAAAAGGAATAAATCTATTTTACCACCCTCATCTCTTGCCCTTGATCGAATAGCATCCCTCAACCGAAAAATCGGGTATATCGGCTCCCTTAACTATTAAAACCAGTTCAAAACGAATCCCTTGACATTTTTTAGTGTGGTTTTGGCTGTATAAGATATACGTGGGACCCACATGTAAGTGACTAGTACTACTTTTCTTCCTCCTCCACCCCCCTCTCTCTATCTTGCACCAAGCCGAACGCGAGCTAGCGCATGTGCTTCGTCGTCAGCGCGCTGCTAGAGTCGAAGAAGAATGCCACTGAGCCGATCGCTGCCGGTCGAGCCAGTCCAAGCATGCCACACGCGTGATCCGACCGCGGGGAGAATGAGGACGGTGCATCCGGCTGTGAGAATATTAGGGGTGGCGAAGGAGGCGTCGGTGGCCACGGGAGGGCGGGATTCAACGCCCCCTCCTCTCCGCCGCCTCTTCGTCATCGTCACGCGCCCTAGTCTGCGCTGCCGCCTCTTCGTCGTCGTTGCGCACCGTAGGTCTGCGCCGCCACCTCCTTTTTGTCGCCATCGCGCCCCCGAGTCTGCACCTTCACCTCTTTGTTGGATCTACGTCGCCCTTCCCCTTACCAACCGCCTGGAGCAAGGACGCACCGGCCACGGGCGGAGTGGCCGGCGTGACTCTAGATCTGGCGGTGAAAAGGCTATCGGTGGCCACGGGATGGGCAGATTAGGCGCTGGTGCTGCGGAGAAGCGCGGTGGTAGAGCAGACGGCTGCAGTCCAAGCACGTCACCGTGCGTGATCCATTTTCCACTGTCGTCCTTCCACGCTCGGGTAGACAGGAGATGCCACCTCGGCCTTTCTCCTCTCCCGTCAGCCACCGTTTTGCTCCTCTTCGTCGGTCGCCTCTTGCTGGTCCCTCGCCTTCCCCCTCTTCTCGTTGATCCCTCACCTTCCCCTTCTTGCCGGCCCCTCGCCTCCATCCCCCTCGCACGGAGGCCAAATGAGCTCGAGCTCGGATGGGATCACTGACTGCCTCCCTCTCCCTCTCCTGCCTCTTCCTTCCTCGCACGGAGGTTAGGCGAGCTCGAGCTCGGACAGGCTCGCCCATCGCCTTCCTCGCTGCCACCACATGAATGTGCGTGCGTGGTTGGAAAAAAAGGAGAAGAAAGAAGTGGGGGCTGACTCCTCTCCACGCACGCGGCTAGTCAGTGAGCTCCCTCCCCAGCGCGCGGCCGACCGGCGAGCTCCTCCCCCACTGAAAGATTTTAGATCAAACAATTTACGTAATTATGGCTTTGGTGATAGATGATAAACCAGCATTATGGGATTAATCTTTTGTCAACTAGGTTATTCTCGGATAACAAGTTGCGATAGCTATGCATTCTTTGGCGATGAACCTTAATCATGACAAGGATGAAATGCATGGAGATCAAGCGATAGTATCACTTCTTATCTTCTACTTTTTGATAGGTTCATATATATATGATTTCCATGTTATCGATACATAAGTGTGAGATTAATGTTTTCTTGAGTCCTATCTTATTTAGTTTCCTTTACAATGAGAACATGGAGATCATGAAGGTATGCGTTTATGTTTGTCTTTATTATTGCTACATGTCTTTTTTATGTGTATGGGATAAACTCCCATTGGTTCTTCTCTACTTATGCATACACTTGTCTCTCTTCTTATATATTTCTTTGTATGCATATATTTAGGGGGAGTAAATCCTATACACTTGTTGTGCATGTTCTAGATCCATATTATTCACCAATGATTTATATTGAATCTTTGCACTTGAGCTTGCATGCGAGTATATGACACTTGTGGTGTTAATGAATACTCAACAAACATATCCATATCTTTCATATGCAACAGGTTGGTCATCAAGTGGAGAATAACAACCGATTTGTTGGGACTAATGTTTTCCTTTGAGCTGTGCAAAGGGATTGGTCCCACCGTGATGAGGCAAATGGATGACACCATGGGTTGATGGTCACCAAGCCAAGGACATTGTTATGTTGACAATAATAAAGTCAAGCTTGTGGTGAGAAGAAAGTCTTGACAAAGGATGGTCAAGACCTCGGTATGAACATGGTTTAACCGAATGGTCACAAGTGTTGATTTTGGCTCAAGCAATGGCCCCAAGTTGGATGGCGTAAGGCGAAGGTATAATAGAGCTAAGAATGTTTTCTTAGTCTTTTCCCGGTCTTGGTGTTTGGTGTAGATCGAATTTGCTAGATAAGTGCCGTACTATCAAGAGGGGTCTATGAAGTGAGCATCTGGATGATCTTGTGCCATATTAGTTCATATGCATGTGGGTGTATTTGGTGGGCTTGTCTAGCCAAGTGTGGTGAGTTTTCTCAAGTCCCAAACAAAGAGAGAAGTGGGCATGTCTTATAGGATTAGGTAGCCTCTTGTGGTTTTGTCCGGTGAAGTATCCTTTGGAGTGTGAGCCCTTTCTTCCTGAGAAAAAATGTGTTTCTTGGATGGATTGTTCATGGGTTGGATAGCCCTTCGAATAAGCTTTCCATAGAGTCCAAGAAAATCAATTTCCGACATCCGAATCAAGAGAAATCACCGTTTTTCTAACGGTCGATTGTGCTGAAAAGTGACATGTCCGATCAGACCGCAGTGTACTGTCTAGTCTGACCATAGCTCTCATGGCGGTCTGACTGCTGACCTAAAATTGGAGAGAGGTCTCGCCTTGGTGATACAGATTGCTAGAGCCGAAGTCGGTCTGACCGGAAGCAACTCAGTCTGACCAGAGCCGATCACGATCTAACCGACCGGATTATGACGGTTAGACCGCGAGTGCACTAAATGCATTGTAACGACTAATTTTCTAGCCGTTGCATTGGAGGCTAGTCTAACCGGGCACCCCATGGCAGTTTGACCGACCGACACCTATGAGTTGGGATTTCGCCCCCAACGGCTAGTTTTGGTGGTTGAGGGTATATATACCCACTCCCCAGTAGCAATGGTAAGGTTTTGGCACTCCATTGCTGTCACACCCCGAAGTTCTCCTAAATCGTAAAATTCGAATTTAATAATTTATTTGAGAAATTGTTCAATTAATCTGGAGGAAAATCCAATTAATTAATGCACTAAAGAAGTGGAAATGGCAGGGCGGATTTTTTGTTGAGTTCCCCATGTCAAAATACATTAACAGGATTTTTAGTGGAATTTTCAGAGCCCTGGAAATAATTTTAAACAAATTAAAATCGAATTCCGATTTAAATTAATCCCAGGAAAATCCCTTTTCCCTTTTCCTTTTCCTTTTTCTTTTTTCCTCTTCTTCTTCCTTCTTGGGCCGTCGGCCCAGTCCAGCCGCCCGGCCTCTCCCCTTCCTCCTCGTGCCCTCTCCCTCTCTCGGGCCGGCCATAGGCTGCGGCCCGCTCGCGCTGCGCTCGCCCGCAAGTCCACACGCCCTCCCTCTCTCTCTCGGGGTCACCGACAGGTGGGGCCCACCTATCGGATGTTTCCCCAACCTTCGGCCGGCGCCACCGCTCGGCGCAACCGCCCGCCCGCGCATCCCGCGCCACTCCCCCACCTCCTCCGCATCCGCTGCCCTCGCCCACACCTTCCGCCCCACTCCCACACGCCCCCATCACGCACGCGCTCACGAGACGGCCGGGATTCAATTTTGGAATCCCGCCTCTCTCTCCTTCCCCGCTCTCCCCGCTCCGGCGAGAAATCCGCGGGCGCCTGGCCACGATCTCTCCTCCCCGCGCCCATATAAACGTTCGCCGCGTCTTCCTCTCCCTTTTTCCCCATTCCGCCGCCACCCCCGTGCCTCCTAGCGCCCGTGCCACCACCGAACCCTAACGCCGCCGCCTTCCACCACCTTCGGCCGCCGCTGCGCGCCTTCCCCCACCTCGTCGAGCCGCGCCGATCCCGCCGCCGCGCTCGCCATCCGCCTCCGCTCCTCGGCCGTGCCCTAGCGCCGCCGGTTTCGCGCCGGAGCACCGCCGCCACCGTTTCTTCCCCACCTCCGGTGGAGCTCGGTGAGCACCTCCTCTTTTTCCCTCTCTTTTCCCTCTCCCTCTCCCGGTCGCGCCACTCCTTCCTGTGCACGCGCCCGCGAGCGCCGCTTTCCGCCGCCCTTGCGCCGCCGCCTCTGGCCACCGGTCGCGCCGCCGGCCGCCGCGCGCCATGGCCGAGTTGGCCAAGCTCGGGGCCGTGCCGTCCTGGTCGCCCGCCGCCCGCACGCCCTGGGCCGTTAGATTGGCCACTTGGGGCCGATCTCGGCCGCTCCCCTCCATCCCGCGTGGTCGCCCATGTGGCTACCCCATGGCTGTCGCGTCGGCGCCACGTGTGCGCCACGTGGTGCACCGCCGCCACCGTGGTCCCGTGGACTTAGCACACGGTGGACCGGCCGCCGCCGCCTGCTGACGCCAGCCCTGGGATTAATTGCGCAATAAATTATTTAAGGCTTTTCTTTCTATAGTAAAAACACAGATAACTTCAAAAATTCATAACTAATTCATCCGAGCTCCGTTTAAGTCCATTCAAATTTCATTAAATTCATAAAAATGCAGAGAATCCATTAAAAATACTTTTGTGCTTTGTTTTAGTAGACTTATAGCATGTATTGTTGTTTGCTTTGTTTATCGCGTAGATTCCGATACCTCCGACACGCCCGTTTATTTCGAGATCGTCGCAGAGGTAGCTTCAACTCAGGAGCAAGGCAAGTCATGCTTCACATTGATCATATTGTACCTATATTTACAAATTTCTTATTTTTTCGTAAACACCGCATTATTTCGCAATGTCATTTCATGTGGGTTATTACCTATTGTACTCAACTAATTATATTGATTATCGTGCACCTTTGATAGCTTGGGGTAATTAATTCATTGTTCGCTGATTTTAGGAATGCTTAGCCATGCTTAGCTAACTTAGCTCACTAAAGGGGATCACCTTAAATAATTAATTAATGTAGTCCTTATGGTGACACTTTGATTTAGGAGCCACCATGGTAATAATAATTAATTAAAATATGCTAATGGTGGGCTGTGGGTGCATGGTTTTGATGGAAGCACCCATGGCAATTAAGGACCGGTTCGCGGGAAACCCTGGAAGAATTACCGTGCGTACCACAAGCCAGCGTGGGCAACGGTTGGACTTGTAGTGTAGCTGTCTCTGGCTGATGTACCAGAATAGGGTGGGCGTGATGGAGTTGGGTCGGCGGGGGACATACCCGTTGATCGGCTGCCGGATTCACCGTGGCACGAGAGGGGGCTGCCTACCTTGGACATAAAGGTGGGGGTGAAACCTGTGGTGTGGTACGGTTGTTAGAGGGGGTTATGCGAAGGGTCCTGTCACAGTCTCTATTCGGGTACTTTCCAGTATCGCGACGCATGGTTGACATGATGTTGAGGCTGTGTCTTGTGGGTACAGATGTACACCCTTGATCAGAGTAGAACTATTCGAATAGCCGTGCCCGCGGTTATGGGCGATCAACCAGATTCACCGTGATTAGTCCCACTTTCTTAATAACTGGAATTACTGGAACTGGTTTAGTTCAGGTGGTTGGTTTGGGCCTGTCGCAACGTGGATGTAGCGTTGGACAGTGATGGTTTAATATTGTTCAATTAATTCAACGTTTTACTACTGCTTTCAACTACCGTTTTTAAATGCTTACTTTATGCAAATAAACCCCTGCCTTCCTTTGGAATACCTTGCATCATACCTCCCTTTTCCGGTATAACTTGTTGAGTACAGTGGGTAGTACTCAGTCTTGCTTAATTTTTTTCCACACCAGAAGAGGAGTATGCGTCTGATGGAGGTTTCTCAGAGGAGTAGGTTTCGTCCGCCGTCGAGGATGCTTGTGGAATGGTGCCAGCCCGCTGCAAGAGTCCCGTTCTAGTTTAGTTTGTTTTTTCGTTTTTTCCGCTGCATTTCTGTAAGACTTTTACTGTGTTTGTAAGACGTGGATCTGTATGTCAACATTGTTGTCTATGTACCCTGGCTGGTCCTGGACAGGGGTTTTAATACATATTCAGTTTCGGAAATTCTGGTACTGAATTTCCGGGCATGACAATTGTGTTATCTTGAATCCTTGCAAGAGCTCTCACACCCTTGTGTGCTTAGTTTATCTAGTGAGGTGTTGGAGAGTGAGTTAAGCCAATTTAAGTGCATTGCTTAATTATTAGAGCTACTATGGCACTTGATCGTCCTCAGCAAGCATCCTAAACTTGTTACTCTTGGAGGTTGCCACCTCCTAAACGGCTTGGAGGAGTTGCCCGGTGACCTCTCCGAGAAGGTTGTGGAGGAGGCGCGGTGTTGATTGTGAGTAGCTCGGTGTTCGTCATCTTCAGAGTGGAGGAAGAACAACCATAGTGATAAAGGCTTGGGCGTCCACTTCGGGGTCAGCTCCTACCTTACCAATCTCTTGACGAAGGGGTTCGGTGACTTCGTGGTTTGAGCGGTGAAGTTGGGCTCGCCTCAACAATGACGTAGGAAGCCAGCAAGCTTCCGAATATCGGGTGAAAAAATTCTCTGTCTCTTGTCTCCTTTATTTTGTGCAATTTACATTTGTGCCAATTTACTTTGAGCAAGTTTACATACAATAAATTATTTGTGCTATTATCACCCTAGGCTATTCTTTGTGCACTTAGTTGAGACTAGTTGATTTAGACTTTGAATTATGGAAAACCGTTTTGATTTACTTTTCTGCATATATAACTCAGTTTAGGAAAAAATTTTAAAATTGCCTATTCACCCCCCTCTAGTCGGCCTCCTTGATCCTACACCCGCGCGTAGCCTCCCGGCGAGATCCTCCCCGACGCCCGTCACTGCCGCCCGGGCTCTGTTGCTGATGGAAGGTGAGAGAGGATAAAGAGATGAAAGAGAGAGAGAGGGGAGGGATGATATGTGGGCCCCACGTGGGTCCCACCTAAATTTTTTATTGTGAGTGCCACATAGATGTCACGTGGATGAAGACCTAGTCAAGATGCCACGTGGACGCCACATAAGCTAAAACCGGAATCAATACTGTCTTGGGAGTCTATTTGCATCGGTTTTCAAAAATGGGAAAGACTTTATACCCAGTTTTACAGTTGAGGCACACGGTTCGACTAAGGGCAAGAGATGAGGAAGGTACAATAGACTTATTCCCTCCCAAAAAGAAAAGGTGTTTTATGTGTTCTGGCTTGGGCCTTCCGTGTGAAACTGGGCCCATAGACACGGGAGCCCAAAGCTCAGACAGAGGCCGACCAAACTGAGCCGGGTAAATACTCCACCCTCGCCGAGCTCCGCAGCGCGTGTCCGTGTCTGACTCTTCCCATCCCGTTCCTCCGCCTCCATGGACGCCTACCCCCACCACCGCCGTTTCGCTGGCTCCGGCGACGCGCCGCCGCCGCAGCCGCAGCCGCCACCGCCCTCCCACGCGAGTCCGCACTGGTACCCCGGGCCCGCTCCACCGCCGTACCCTCCCCACGCCAACCACCCTTTCCCTCCCCAGCACCACCAGTGGGGACCACCCCACCCGCCGCCGCCGCCGTATGGGTACCATCCCTCTCTCCCTCCGATGCCGATGCAGCCGCCGCCTCCTGCGACGGGGAATCCCTGGCCTACTCACCACGCCGCTGCCCAGCCACCGCCGTCCAGTTACCCACCACCGCCTCCGGGTCAGGTATGTCGGGGCTATCCAGTTTCGTGTTGGAGTCGCCGTTGGAGACTGTAGAAAAAATATTAGCTTATTTTGTATTAGGGTTTTTTTTGTTGAGAATCGCTGTTAGCTGTAGGGTTTCTGGAGAGGGTGCCCCGTGATACGGTGTTTGATTAGGGTGAGGTAACTCCGTAACTGTAACTCTGGGGTGGTTTTGTGACCCTGTGAAACTGGTCAGATGAGTCACTGAGGGATGATTGTGTGAATAGTGATGAGTTTTGTCCTTGTTTAGCTCTCACTTATTCACAATGGCGACTTTCTTATGGATAGATTTCATCTAGGGTGAAGGTCTAAATCATCTTTTAGAATGCATTCAATAAACCTACTATAGTTGTAGTATTTTCTTTACTTCAGTTTGATACATATACTTTGTGGCAAATCCTTAGTGCCTTGGAACAATTTGGCTCCCTTTAGATATGATGTCATTCCTTCCTGAGATTTGGTTAGGTGCTCTTGGCGAGGTTACATTCGGTTGGCTTTAACATCTAATCTAAATGACATAATTTTTCCCATGACTTATTTTTTCTTATTTGTTCTGTTGTTGAATTCAAATTATGTTCTGTTAGTTGACACTGCTTATTTTTTAGGGCTGGGCCAATCATACGTGGGCTCAAAGTCATGGATACACAGGTTTGTCATTAGATCTAAGCTAATGTTCTTTTAGGTCTAATTTTATTGGTCCAGTATGCTTGACAACCGGATGTTAATAACTTGTGTTGTTACCGATGCATAGCAATGGTTGATCATTATGAATTTATACTGCAGCATACATGTTGCCATGTTTAAGCTCCTAACACTATGCATAGGGACAAATGTTTATTGAATGTATATGTATTTCAAGAATATTGGGGAGTGCAAGTTGTCTTTAAGTTTTTACTAAACCAGTCATCGCTAGCGGTGATCAAACAAGTATCCACTATGCCATCTGGAGCTATTGTCTGCCAATTCCCAGTATGTGTTAGTAAATTTGCGTGAGAACTAGCTTGCATGAAAAAAACCAAACTTATACATACCATCCTTTTTCAAAACCCCACAAACATATCCATTCACTTTGAAATGCACATAAAACAGTAGTAATCTCCCTGCAGAGAGAACGTTTGCTAGACGATTTTATTTTTTTGCTAGAATTTTAATGAGTTCAATTCTTCTTGGTCATCACAGTTGTTTACACTTCCATTTACTAATGCATGTGTTTCCCATTATCCCTTTTTTCTGAACATTTGCTTATACGTCATTCTTTTTCTGATTCACCAAATGCATAGGCTTATTAGATCTGTTTATGGTCTGTGCTTCAAAGAATTCTTACATATGTTTGATGATAAGATAGTCAAAATTAAGCTTTCTTGGAGCAGACAAATCCCTTTACAACGAGAATGTAGTTACTTATGATGATTCAGGATTGACCTTTTCAATTTGTTTTTTCTCCCCAACTGGAAGGGCATGGAAACGAGGAAGATTGGGCTACAAAGGCGAAGGCATGGGCTGCTGCTAAATCTGTTACAGAAAACCGCCATATTCAACAGCATGCCATATCCACAAATAGGCCAGAAAATCATAATTACGGTTACCAGGACCAGTATCAGCAACCAGCTGGTCTGCTAGCAGAACCTTTACGCCCACCAATCCCTCAGTCAAGTAATGACCAGTTGCCATTTCAAATGACAGGACAGCACAGGGAAACAAACTATCTGCCAGGTACCATATCTTATTACTATTGCTCAATATATTTTATAAATAGATTTGTCAGTTCCAGAGTGGAGCTGAAGATAATATTGCAGATGGAGGTCCATTGGCGCCACCAGCAAAGAATTTTGGTTCATTTCCATCCGCCTATGAGCAGGAGGTATCTTATAATTATCCTTCTACACCAGGTATGCTTGCTTGGTAATATAACTTACTGTGTAGCCTGAATCATATTAAGGCTGGTCCCTCCTGGTAATACCTTCAGATTCAAATATGGAAAGACTTGCAAGTCTACAGCACTATTTATTTAAGAAAGAAGAGGATATAACACACTTTACCTTCTCAAAACATCTGAGCTAGCGTTATTTTTTGTGTATGCTCCATTCTTCCTATATTTGAGGCGATTGCTTTGGTGGGTTCACCACTTTCAAAATGGAGGAATATGCAGATATCTACTCAGAATCACTTTATCAGTGACTATGTCATTTTATCATGGGTTCAATAATTACCTCTGATATATCATAAATGTTACTATATTTTCTATATCACCTGTAATTCCTTATGTCAAAAACAATAATTTGAATGTTTGGTTGAGCCCTTTTTACTTTGAATCACGTTTTAGAAAAGCTGTTTACTGGTTGGGTGTGCTCAATGTATATAACTCAGTGTTTGGAAGGGTAACCTGCATGTTTTATCCAGGCTTAATGCTGACTATACAATGTAATAACAGGTGTTGGGAGTGCTATGATTCAATATCCAAGCCCGCAGACTCAGCCACCTCCAACTGCCTCAGCAATGCAAGATGGATTTCCACAAGCGCCTTCCAGTATGCATATTGCTCCCTCACTGGAACAACCTCATTTTGGGCATGATGGGCAGTCTTCCAAGATTATAGTTGATCCCAGCGATCAACCTTTGGAATTTAATAGCAGGAAAGCTCCTGATATGTCAGTGCATAGAACAACAAATTTCAGTTCTACTATTCCAGCAGCTCCAGTAGCAGCATCTGATCATGATGCACATTCAGCGCCAGCGCAATCATGGGTTCCATCTACTACAGTACTTTGTCCTCAAGCTTCAGTACCTCCACTAGCAGCACAGGTCATTTCTATTATTTTATTACTCTGTATAATTCCTTTGCACCATAGATATGATACTCAACTTTTCCCTTACAGATGGACCCTTCAGTTCATACTGCACCACTCTTTGGAGCAGTTTCTGGTTCAAGCTATATTCCGCCTGCAGCATTTGGAGTTGGTAATGTGACAGAAGCATTCCCTGTGGATGCAAATACTCCTTTTAATGTTGCAGAAAGATCAAAGAAAGTAAGTTTTGTTCTTCTCTTTCCTTTTTCTTCCACCCTTATTTTTTAGATCCCTGCGTGTGTCTGCTCATGTGCCTAAGTACGTTGACTGATTCCCGCGCTCTATTATGGCCAGCCTCCAGTGCCTAACTGGCTTCGTGAAGAACTTTTGAAGAAGAAGTCTACATCAGTGAGTGCTTCGGTGCAACACTCAACAGAGTTCCACTCCACGGGATCTGAAGACGCTGAAAAAACACTTAAAAGTTCTGATCAGACTGACAGCAGAAGTGTAGATTCAGCTAAATCTACTGATGACGATGAAGAAGATGAGGTGCAGTTTGCTATTTTTTATTACTAAAAACTACTTATATGACTTCATTTTGGTCACAAGATAATTCACTAATTTGTAAAAAAAAAATGATTCATGGAACATATAGAAATGTTGGGGCCATATGCTAGCTACCGAGATGCTATTGCGCTTACAGCAACTCCATTTTAAAGGAAAGCTACCTTAGTTCTTTTTTAAGAGGATAATTAGACAACATAGCTGAGCAATGTGCTGGTTTTATCCCCTTTTCTTTTCTTTTATCCATTTTCTAGTCTGTTATAGACGCCTTTAGTTGTAATAATTTTACTGGAGTTAAAATATTTGCAGGACGAAATTGAAGCAGCCCGGATGGCAGCAATCAACCAGGAAATCAAGCGTGTATTAACTGAAGTTCTCTTAAAGGTCTTGTTTTTTACATGGCACTGACAGTTTACTAGGTCTGACAAGGTCCTGTCATTTCTTTAGTTTTTAATCCTCTTGTCACCTTCCAGGTTACTGATGATCTTTTTGATGAGATCGCAACAAAAGTTTTGAATGAAGATGATTCATCAGCTGAACGTGAGTGATGTAATAAATTGTAAATTTAAATAGACATGCTGCATTACTGATTATTGCCTCTATGTTGCAGCCAATGAGCCCACTAGAGTTTCTAGTGTGAAGGGGCCTGGTCTGGGAGAATCAAAACCAAAGGTCCCAGCTAAAGTTGCTGTCCCTGCTAAGCCAACCAATGTTAGCTCAGCTGGTCATTCTGATGGTACTGGGTTAAGTTCCCCTAAAGGCGCTCTTCTTGGCCTTGCTAGTTATGATTCAGATGATGAGGACGATGAGGGTGATGATGAGGATAAGGTTCCAGTGTCAAACTTATTGTCTGAAACTAAAGCTGGCGCAGCTCATCCAGAAGCAGGTAAGTTCTTAAAAAATACCTGCAGAGCATCACTTGTCCACTTAAATATATTAACTCGAATAAATAATCTATAGGTGAAAAAGCTAGTGATGGTGAACAGCATGGAAATCATAATGAAAGAAATTCTGTGGTTCAGAATGCTTTATCAGGCGAAGATCGTAAATTTAAAGATGAAATGTCTCATAGGAACTCAAGTACAGAACTTAAACAAGAGGTACGTGTTCATGACACACCTATCAGGGAATTTCCTTCAGATGCCAAAATATCAAGTCAGCCGAAGGATGTGGTTCCTACCCTGGATGAGAAGGCGCATGGATATTCCCAAAATGGAAAAGTTCCACCTTCTGGCAATAATGTTGAAAATTATAGCAACATGGAGAGCAGTCATGGGCATTTAGGGAAGAGCAGCAATGAGGAAGATTTTGTAAAGGAGTCAAAGGCTGTTCGAAGAAAAGAACCTGAATCTTCTTCCAAAAGATATAATGATGATGATAAATCTAGCATGTATGGAAATACTGATAAAAAGGGTAGCTTCAAGGAGGAAAAAGGATCTGACAGGAGTGCGAAACATGGAGCAACAAGGGAATCCCGTTCCAGAGGAAACTCTAAGCAGGATGACGCAAAAGGAGATAGAAAGGATTATCAAAAGGATGTAAGAGAGAGAAGCAGGGATTCTGCAGATAGAAGAGAGAAAGGGAAACACGAAAAAGAGGATAGGTCAAGGCAATTTACAAAGGGCTCAAGTAGTCATAGCAGTAGAAGGTCAAGATCACCAAGTGCGAGAAGTCGGACCAAGAAGGAGAGTTCTTCACATCGAGAGAGTGTCTCCAGTGATGAACCTTCTGATAATGCGAAAAGGAGGTATATGTCATTCTTAAATTCTCATAATGTATATTGTATTAATTGTTATCCATGTGTGGTAATTTGTCCATTACTCTTTTTTCTGTTGCAGAAAGCTTCATTCACGTAAAAGCAGCATGTCTCCCTCACCTCCAAAATCTAGGAACAGGTAACTATATGTTTACGGCATATTTATAATGCAGATTAATGCTGTTAGAAATGTGCAAATTAGCAGTTAGCTTCAACATGTTTGTATATGGTATTGTTTTATGGTTGGCATCATTTGTTAATCCTAAAAGTTGTTTTTATGTTTGGCATCAATAATGGGGCTGACCTTACTCTGTTCTTGTTATCTGGAAGCCACAAAAGAAATTGCTTAGCTTTTGATGTTTTTTAATCATGAATAAGCCTAAGTCATGCTATGGTTTTTCTATGATTTCCATCCTTTCTCCCCATGCAAGGATAAGAGATTTTT